>JARHVA010006947.1:107500-520000 GCA_037957365.1 Torreya grandis
TTTAATAAATTTTCATATTAAGATATTAAAAATAAAAATAAAAAATAATAAGTGTGTGTTTTGTTTCATATGCCTCGAACCACTGAACCACCACCAATGAGCCATAAACACATTAAAATTGATTAGCGTATTCATGTAGAGATTTAAAAAAAATATAGGTGAATGATGGTGTTTGATGAACCTCCTTGTAATAAAAATAATCTTCCATTGTATTTTTGAGAAAAATTTACTGTGAGATTGTTCAACAAAAAATCTCAAATTATTTTGACATGAAGGCATCCCATGGTAGGAGTGGTGGATTCTAATTTAATAAACCTAGTACCAAGTGGGACCAAAACTGCCATTCAAACATAGAAAGTGAAATACAAGGATAGTAACACATAATTACATTCCCAAACTCTTCCATTTTAGTCCACATATGGACCACCCTTGAGGTATTAGTATCCTCACATAGGTTATGATTGACCATGGATACATACACTAAGGAATTGTACATAGGTTACAAGTGGTGGCACATCTATTAGTGTCCCTCATACTATTTGTGCTTAACATTGTGGGCATAACTACTAGGATTTTTATAGTTATTCTAAATCATTTCACATCATGTGGGGGGGGATGTGTACTAGACCACATGTTCAGGATAGACATATAGGCACATCCATAGAGACTATACACACATATGTATAAGACACTAATATGCGATAGTATATGCCATCTACGGTTAGTTCAACACCTATAAAAACTAATACATAGTAATATATTCCATCTACACTTGCTTCAATAGTGAAGAACACTATTATGAAGCATTGTATTCCATCTGTAGCAACTCATGTTAACACTCAGCTAGATATGCAAGACTTAACTGCTTCACCATATGTATTTACAAAGGTAATTAATTATAGTTTAGTAATGTACGTGTATAGTAAAATTAAGTTTATATTTTAATATGTTTACTTGATTAATATTCAATTTATTTCATGTTTTTATTTTTTATAGATGATAACCAATATTTTAGGGTACCCCACCTATTTGGATTATGTTGTTGAGGTTGTCATTAACATTGTAGTTCCCTAGACTTAACTTGGGATAGTAAATTGGAAAGTGATTGGAAAGTTTTAATTTCTCTTTCATTGTTTATTTGTATAGATTATGGCATGCAATATTATTACCCCATCTAGAATAAAATAATATGAGGATAAAATTATAATTCCATACTATTATCTCTCTCTTTATGTAGAATGAATAGTTTAAATTTATCTTAAAATGGGGTTTACTTTTAGTTGATTTATAGTCGACCTCTTTCAGTTGTTACTTGTACAAATGATGAGAGATGTTATGAGTACCTTGCTTGGATTGTAATAACTTGTGAGTTATTGTTCCTCAAATTTTTCTCAGACCATTTTTTTATAAAATCAAGAATGACACAATTTGTGGGAAATGTCAAAAAGTAAAAAATGAAGAAGTTTGCTGAGTCCTTTTTGTAAGCATGTAGGGTGTGTCTTTTCACCCCATATGGATAGAAGACTAGACCATCCAAAACATTAGATCATGCATGAAATAAAAACATTTGACTCATTCAACTTGTCACCCACATGATACACATCCCATGCATCCCCTTGAACATGGTGGATACATGCCTCATGGTTGAATGACTTTGCATCTTACACATGCATGGTTGTACCACATGTGTGACACACCCATGAGTATGTGTGACTATTTGAACAAGATGTGGTCATGAAATATTATGAGATGTTGGTCATTGCATGTTTAGCTACCCAAGTAAAAATCCCTTTAGGGCTTCATTTGAACCATTCGTTCACCCTATTATATTTTTCCTAGAGTGATTTCTCTTCCCCCAAAGATGCCATGCTGCCAAAACTCTGCTAGATTTTTATTATTTCTTGAGTGTTTCTCTCTTCAATATTTTCTAAGTATGATAATATCCTTTTTCCTATATTTTTTCACTCATTCTATTTCCTCCCTTAGATATCTATTCTAGGGGGTATTTTCATAATGCATCGACCCTATCTCATAACCAATGACCTATTCATTTCAATGTCATCGGTCTTTCCTCCCTCTAGATCCTCTTAACCTACTAACCCTTATTGAAGTGACTCTCAATATTATGAAGCCTAACAAGATGAATAAGAAATAGATGGGATTCAAACCATTGTTAATATTGGATAACATCATGAAATTTTTAGATTCACAGATTGGGTATGTTGACCTAAATGAATTCCATAGAAGATTAAAAGGAGAAATTATGAGTATATTCACTATCCACCTAGTCAAAAATGGTCTTCCATAAGTATTAAAATTTCCAACATCTATTTAATACTTAAACCTAATCTTCTCCTATGCTAAACATTATGACCCTAAGACCATGGAGATAAAATCAAGTGATAGATCACTAATGGATATGATAGATGCGACGTCAATAGGAATGATAATGAGGATCATTATATATGATATTTATTCCAATATAAACACCATTCAACAACAAAAGTATTGGGACAAAAATCCCATTAAGTATTTGACAAAAATAAATGACACTTGGCTAAAGCATAAGAGTAACATTAACTTTAAGATATCGAGTAACTCTTTTAGATCAAATATCAAAGAACAACTTTCAAATATGATCACTCTCTTTAACCACATATTTGATAATAAAAATACCCAAAAATTCTATCCCTAAATGTTCATAACAATTAATAGCATTTGTAATGGAAGGAAATTCATAGACTGGGGTGACATAATCATTTCTTATCTTCACTATTAGCTAATAAATGTACACTCTATGAATCAATTCTTCATGACTTCTTACTTGGTATACTCATTGGATTTGTAAATATTTTATCTTAGCCTATCCTAATAGGAGATATCTATCCTGAAACTCAAGTATATGAATTCTTACCTCAATCAACTCTAGTGAAAAATAATAAAAATTCCATAAGGGTGAGCGATACTTTCAAAATAAATATAGTGCAAGATCTTTTTGAAGACTGGGGAAGAAAAATATTGATGAATTAACTTGTTTGATCAACTAGTATGGTAGTTCATTCAATTCCAAAAGTTCACCTATATCAAGGTTGAAGGATTTGAGGGATATCCCTTATGGCTACCAAGGTTAACTAATAATAAGATCATATTGACAGAGTTGTGTAGGTAACTAGTAGCAATTCATAAATGATATAGAGGTAGACACATGCTAGGATTTTTATTCCTAATTTCTTTGGAATATTTTTAATGTAAGATTGTAGCCAATGCTCAGGACGCAAAGATTTATATTTCTCACTTCACCCTTCAATGATATCCATATAGATCTTATGTTAATAGTAAGGTATTTGTGAAAATGAATCTTGACATTGGTTCTTCATATGTGCATGTGTCTGACCTAAAGGATTACTAGATAGATTTCTCCCATGAATATTAAATGGTCAAAATCGATTGGAGAAGGATGACTATTGATAAAATCAAGGATTTTATATATGAATGGTTCCCTAATGGCATGGTGGATGACATGACAGATCTCATTGATCTAGGGTATGTTGATAAAGTTACTGATCCTTTTACAACCATAAATTAGTCAATAAACCACACATATCATGTATTTTCATAGTCATTTCATAGTTGACTCTGACTGGAGAATATGAGCCTTGTTCACATTAGCCATTTCTTTGTTTTACTTATCTTGGTCTTGTTTATTGCTTTTATCACCTCTCTGTTATCTCAATCAACTGACCTATACCTTTAGGAACCCCTAGACGTGGTTTATGTCAGTATCAACCTATTTTTTTGAGTCCCAAATAATATAATTCTATAGGACTACAACACCTAGTTCTCTTATCTCTTTCAACATTATTGTCCAACTATCATTTTTTCTTACTTAATAGGTCCTAAACCCTTCATAGCCCCTCCCTCAAGATTTATTTAGATTTTTTATGTTAGCTAATGAAAATAAAGATCCCAAATTCAAAATAAAGAGTCTCCTATATAAATTAATTCATAAGTAATTTTATATCTATCACTTACTACTTTGGGACATTACATAATTAAAAATTAGTCAATAGTATAGATCAACATTCTATATCACACTTAGACTTGCATGCTTGATCAAGGAAGGACCTAGGAAAAATTCATTCTTGCATATATCATGTACATTGATTATGCACATTACCTAAGGGAGAACTAAATTTAATCTAAGACCCTAGCTTGAGGGTTAATGTAGGAAATGATTAGGACAGTAAGGGTTCTAGATTGTGTGATCATTCTTCCCCTAACCCAGTTTTTACACCTTTTGATTTTTATGCATGTTTTGTTTACATGTGTGTAGATATATATATGGTTTAGAGATTTAAATGTACCTATAATGAGCTATATTGACTTCTATCCTCTTAACATTTATATATAAGCTCACACCGAGGTAGTGAACAAAACCCAAAAATCTTAGATCTCCTAGACAATAGTGATAGAGGTGGACTACAACACCAATGCCACTCTTGTCCAAATTTTATCTCTTTTCAAATCATAAAATGAAGGCTAGATATATATTCATGATATTTTCTTAGTCCTGCACCTTAATTTCCAACTCCTAAATCATTCATTTCAGTCCATATTTAGATAAGTTTACTTTTCTTCCTCGTGCATATTATTTGATAAAAAATGTATTTTTCCATATTAAACTAGATTTTCCCCCTTATTCCAGACCCTTTATTATTTAGGAACTAGACCCTAGTTTCCTAAAAATAATAAAACATTTGGTGAACCTGACTTACTTCAAACAAATCTAAAACCCTAGGTACACTTAGGGTTTTTCTTTCATATTTTGTACAAAAATTAACTTTCAAATTTTTTATTTTTTTATTAAATTTTTGTGAATTTATTCTATCAAAAATTATTTTTAGAATTTAAATTATTTCATAATTTTCAATATTTGTAAAACCCTAGATTTCTAAACTAGGTCTTCAAACCCCAAGCCTTCCTTGCAAATTTTAGAAAAATATTTTGAAATTTTTGCAAATTGTTTACTTTGTCAAAAATAATTTCAAATTTTCAATATTAGTAGTTTTCTTGTGCAAAAATTTAATTTCAAATCTTTGATTTGTATATTAGTTTTTGTGAACTTATTCTATTCAAATTTATTTTTAGAATTTAAATTATTGGCATAATTTTCAAAAATTCTAAAACCCTAGTTCAAAACCTGAGATTTCCAAACTAGGTCTTAAAACCCTAAGTTTTCTTTCCTTACAAGTTTTAGAAAAATAATTTGAAATTTTTACAAATTATTTACTTTGTTAAACAAAATTTCAAAATATCTATGTTAGTAGTTATTTTTGCATTCATTTGCTTAATAGTACTTTTACACACTCTTTTTGGTGAAATAAATAAAATGGCCACTAAGGCACTTCTTCCCTCTCATCTCATAGATAAATTTATAAATTTTTCTCATAATTATGACAATGAATGGACAAATTTGCAAAATTGCACATTAGCTAAAAATGTGGAAAATGATTTTATTTACAATGAAGATAATTACTATTTTTGTAATGAGGAATATGATGATATACGTGAAATTTATAGTGAAGGACAAACAGATGAATCTTCTTCTCTCAAACCTATCACTTTTATTCCTTCTTTTAAATAAAATAATTTTGGTAAATGGTAAATATACTTTTCACCTCATTCTCCTATGCACAATGCACCAAATGAACAAATTAGTCATGCACTTCTAAGTAAACCTCTTATTGGTGATAATTTGCTTCCATTTGAACCTAATCTCTCTCTCTCTTTTGCTACTTCAATGTTCAAGTTACAACAATATAAATCCAATAAAATTAAATTGCCAATGCATAGTTCAATTGATACATCTCATGTTATTAACTCTACTTTGTCAAAAGAAGGTATAAATGATAACTCTCTTTATCTTACTTCTCATGAAAATAATTCATGTATTCCACACATGGATAACATAGATTCACATGATATTCCAATTTCAAATGATACTTTTTGCATATTAGAAAAGAACTAAATTCTTCTCTTACACCTCTACCTAGTTACACTAAATGTGATAACGAGTATGATAGTAAACATGCAAATGAATTTGAAAATGAAAGTGATTATGAAAAATATTACAATGATGATAATGCATGGAACAATGATGATTATTATACACATAGTTAATAAAAATATGCATCTCATGTTTCTAACTCTTCTCTCACTCCTCTCAAACATAATTCACTTATAAATGTTGTTTCTACTTTTATGCTTGATTATATTTCAAATAATGCACATGTTAATACTACCATCTTCTACTCAATTATAATGTGATACACTAAAACATATGGATACCAATGAATCTCTCAAGCCACCCCTCACTACAGTAGAGCCTAATTATCAATCTTCACCTAAAGATAATGGTAGCCCACATCCCTCTAGTAAGGTCTAAGTTACCATTACTCCCAAGGTTCAAGTGAGCACACCCCCTTTTTATGATCTAGTTGTTAAATGTAGAATTTCCATGGCTAAAATTAACAATCAAATTTGATTATTAAATGAACCACTTCAAAATACTAATGTACCATCCTAGGAGATTATCTCTTTGATACATGTAGTTGATGAATTACAACACCAAGTACATCTCCTTACCTTGAAAACTAAGGCTTATAATTCTTGGATAGATGCCAATGATCTACATGATAACCCACTTCTAAAGACATTCATAAAAACTTCATTGCCTAAGCATTTCTAGATACCATCATTACCTCACTTTGATGGAACTGGAGATCCATTCATACACCTTCAAGCCTTTCGGAAGGCTTTGTCATCTCATGCAAGTCCTTTGATTCTAATCAAGTTATTCTAGTAGACATTAGTGGGGGAAGAACATAATTGGTTATTTCATCTACTCCCCCTTAATTCTTTACACACATATGATGACTTAGAAGAAGCATTTCTTATATATTACATAGCAAACATGGTCTTTCATGTTACATATGATAAACTTACAACTTTACATCTAAATACTTCAAAGGTAGTTAGCGATTATATCTTATGATTCAAGAATCACATGTTAAGATTGACATACAAACTAATAGATTTAGATATTCAGCATATCTTTATTAAGGGGCTTCACCAACCTCTCCTCGAGCATCTACTATATCCAACAAAGTCTTCTTTCAGGCACTTATGCTATATAGTTCTAGCTTTGAAAAAAAATTGGATTTATTGAGGTAGATTCAGTTGATTGGATTACTCTATATTTCATAGTAGTATCTACATCTCCTAGCATCCATCATCCACCATGTCTTAAACAAGATAGGAGACCATAATTAGAAAAGAAACTAGTTAAGAACAAAGAGCCAGTTTCTAGAGTATAACCTACAGTATACACTAAAAAGAACAACATGAAAGCACCATTAAAGTTTGATTAAGATAAGGATATCCCATCTATCATATTAGCAGTACTACTAGATAGGATATTAATCACATTACCTTCTACTCATCGATGAGATCCACATCTCTTATATAGATAGCCACATCATCCCTTTTGTAACTATCATCATATCTATAGACATAAAGATAATGATTGTTATGGACTTATAGATTACATTAATATATGTGTTTTATAATGGCATCATAGCATTCACATAGGGGGCATTGATATCTCCTCCATCATATAACTATAGACCTCATTCATCCACAACTGAGTCATCCCAGGATATTTCTTTACAAGAATCATCAGTCACTCATCATGAGTGTAATGCAAGTTTTAATATAGAGCCTCATAATAGATCTCCTATTCCACCTATTCGAAAGGTTTTAAAATCAATACATTGAGAGTAGCCTACATATAGTAGTGTAGTTTGAGGAGTACATAGTGTAGTTCGATATACATATCCAATAGAGTCACAAGCATCACAATAGATTACTACTCACAAGAAATATTTACTATGGCCAATTTTTTTGGGTCTTATCTCACATAGTAATCCACTACAATTAAGATTAAATGAACCTACATCATAGAGTGAAACTTATGAGAAATATTCACTACAGCCATATTTTCTAGGTCCTATTTCACATAGCAACCCACTATGGTTAAGATTAAATGAGCCCCTATCACAATTTTCAATTTCATGTTGATCTATTGCTTAGTCATACACATCACAATAGAGGCCATAAGTTATATGATTATGGATATATGAGCCTTCTTCACAACACATAGTTCTTGTTACATGTCCAATAAAGTTACTTTTTTTAGAATCTCCATGTCTAGCTATATTAAGTACACATCAGACAGTATCATTTATAAAACTTATTCTTACACATCATGAGCAATATGGGTACTTGTTTAGTTGGCCATCAAGGTTCAGATAATGATAAAGCATAGAGTGATAAGACACATATTCATACCAACATCAGTTCATAGCTTCACTTAACAGGGCAATGATGGATCTAAAGGTCTAGCTAGCCTTTGTATTCTTGATCCACTCTCAGGGAAGTAATACACACAACATGTTATATTACATCCCCATATACTAACAACTAACATTCCTAATTACCAATAATTATCCATAGACAAAACCAACCTATCAAAATTTAGACCTTACTAATATCCTATTTTACCAATCTTAAACCAACTCACTTTATCAAATCAATTTTCAAGTTACAAACCAACAAATGTTTTTCTCACATATGATTACAAATCAAAACTACCATCACACTTATCAACATATCATGAAAAATAAAATCACATATCCAAAGTACCATTTTACCAAGCATACACAACATTCAAAATCAATACCAAATCAATGACTTCTAAGACAACCCATATGCAATGAATATAATAATATCTTTCAAATCCCATAACATATTACACCTGAATCAAAATCAAAAAAATATCTATATATATAGCAATGTTTCAAAATATATACATCATATCAAGATAAAATCAATCATGAATGGGTGTTATTCCTTGATTCTCAGTATCACTCTCTCTTCTAGTACTAGTCCCATAGTCTAGTCTAGCACTCGATGACCTCACACCTCCTCTAACTCCCAAATACCTCTTACATCAGCTCTCTCACTCCATTAACTATCCATGCTCCTTGTTTGAGTTTACATACCACCTCTAAAGATATGTGTACTCATCCATAATCCACATACTAACTGATCCATAACCAAGTGGAGGCATCATATGCCTATCTAACTTAGTTCTAAACTCATCTCTCTCTCCCACCACCCTAAGATATGCAACTATAACTATAGCATCCCTATAAAATAAAAATGCATAAACACCAACTATAACTATTCTTTTCTCTTTAAAACCCTCCTCTACCATATCATTAGTAACATGCCATGTGATCTCTTAGATTTTTGACTCAATGATGGTCTCCTAAAACCCAACATCTCCACTTCCTCCCCCAGTAGGTGCTTCATCATGATCACCTCTCACTCCACTTACATGTAAAAGTACACACACTACATTAGATATACAATTTCCAAACAAGATAAAATAAGCAAAAACTTATACACAATTCAAATATAATTAATGCTTACCTCCCATCATTTAGATCATAATGAGATCCTCATACTCAAGGGCATCCCCTCCATCAATAAGATATAATGGAGCCCACTAATGCCTTGTCCACCATGTGGTATATGACTTTGTGCATCTAACATCGTCTACATTAGGAATATCTATAGACACATCTTATGCATCCAAAGGTAATGCTACTAACTCAACCTTAGTAGGCCTCCCATGATCTCCTACTCTCACTGCCATCCATGCACTCCTCACCCACACCCATGCTATAGGGGGCACATCCTATGGTACCCACAATTATCTAGTCATATGCTCATACTAAAATATCTTGTACACTCTAATCTAATGGTCATGTAACCAAAAATTGACCCTCATAAATCACAACTACACTCCATCTTCAAGATATTGAGGGAAACCTTTATAAGGCCTAACTATGATATCATAGGCCACTAATCTATCTAAAAATTATCTATAGTGATCTATCCCACAAGACTAAATAGCTATCATACTCATCCACTACTCTCCAAATTGCTATGGAGGTGCCCACTTCTCCGTCGATAATCTTATTAGTGGCATAACCACTATGTGCTCATAATCCCAACAATACAATAAAGTAGCCACACTCACACCACCACTAAATGCCTCCTAAGTAAACCTGTAAAGATCCATGTATAAGTGTGCAAGCATAGTCCTACCCCTTGATAAAATAGTACCATACACCTTTATACTATGCAAAATCCTATGCATCGTATATGCAATCGATACCCTACTCCCGTCCATAGCAACAAATGAGGCCAACAACACAACCAACCACTTATATAGGCATAAAACACTTTACTACATAATAACTAATTATAATACATCACTATCACTACCTCTTTGATGTATGTTTGAGGGAACACCAATTAAATACAAGGATGCATGATCAATAGCATCAAAACCCATGTCATCCTACAAATTCACACACCATCCACTAATCAACAAATGCAAAACATAGTACACATCCTCTATAGTAATCACAATCTCTCTAGTAGGAAGCCAAAAAGTACATGTGTCTACATTCCACCTCTTACATAAGGTGGTAATCAGATACCTATCCCATTGCATAGTGCCTAAGTCACACACATGACCTAGCCCTACCCTATCCATCATAACTCTCTCATCAGATGTCAAAGGTAACAATCTTAGTGTCTCCATCACTTGGCCTCTATGAAACTCCCTCATCCATACCTCACCCTAAAAAACACTAGAAAACAACATATATATCAATCAACGATGCCAAAAAAAATGTACAAGCTACACAACAATAAGAAACAACTAAAAAAACTAGCCCTAATGGATAACACTTTTAAAGGACACTAGTACTAGACAACAGTGCCAAAACTTGGATAGCAACATTTCATACTAGATAGTAGTGCTAACTTCCAAATAAGAGCACTGAAACTAGTCAAAATTTTCCTAATACTCCTAAAAAACTAAAAAAAATCTAAAACAAGCTTCCAAATAGGCAAAAATCAAGTACTAAGGTTACTTACCAAAGTAACATCACCACCAACCTCCACTTGGGTTGCCAACTACTCAAACCAACTCACGGTAGGTGTTCATCTCCTCAACATATCTCTCACTCCAGACCTTTCAATCTCAACCTAGTCAATGCACAAATGAATCAAGAATCAATCCTATTTTCCTATATCAATCAACTTTCTTATTCAATGCAAATTACCATTTTCCCCATAACTAGAACCTCATAGCTCCATTTTACAAACCATTTTGTTCCACATAATTTTGACAACAACACCTTCAACATAAAGTAAGCCTCACACTCTTACTATATCATTTACCTAGTATGGAACACACATCTCTATACTTATTTTATATCTAGACATACAACTTAGTCCTAACCAATCAAAACTTGTTCTAATTTCAACAACTTAGTCTAATCAATCAAATAACTTCTCAATCAATTCAAACTATACCAACCTCACTTATATTATTATGCCATTAGTCATCAATTTTAGATCAAACTCCTATATCATGAGATCTCATCCCTATCCCCAAAAGGGGGAATCATTCCTACTATTCTTATTCCTACACTTATCCAACAAACCTATCCACTCTCATAGATGGATACACCTTAATTAATACACCTACAGTATTTAGATTATTAGATTCAAATTAGACTAGTCAAGATATATAGTGATTTAGACTACATGGTCACTTATCATTACTTAGGATATTCAGAGGGACACACCTTCAGTTTATAGATATATAGATTAGTTAGATACAATGGTTCAAATTATATGGATTCATAGTGACTTTGATATAGATTCAAACAAAATACTAGATTTGGGGGCATGTAGATTACTACATGTCTCATACATATAGCTTCATACAACATGACATAGTTATAGGACCAAATTGAAAATTATAGGCATAATGCAAAGATCATTATTTTGATCTTTAGTTTTTCACATGAGATATGATATGATAGCTCATATCACATGTGGCTATATAGATTACTAGACTATACATACATATCACTCACATACCAGATTTGGGGGCATGTCATAGATGTTCATGTTCTTCATCATCTAGGATTATAATATTGGAGTGGAAAGACATGTCATTATCTTCTTGCACATTTATTAGAGTTTTATATTATACCCATATGTACCAAAGTTCTCACTAGGTTGGATTTTATGATAGTTTATAGTGGTTGGTCCATAGCATTACTTAGACCCAGACTACATGAGTTTGTGTAGGACAGAGGATAGACATTAGTTTTATGCCTCTGAGCACTTCCTAGTTTCAATTTAGATTATTTAGAGGGGGGGAGTGATATACTTTACTCTTCATAATATATATATTCTATGTACGCATTTCAAGTCACATGAATTTATGTGGGACAGAGGACAAACATTGGTTTTGGGCCTCCGAGCATTTCTCATTTCTAGCCAAATTTAGCATAGGGGAAAGAATTTCCCTCTTTCTCCATGATTACATGGATTCCATATTTAGATTCAAAATAGTGGTCATCCATTTCAAGGATTCCTTCTTTCTCTAGTCATTATTCAACTCTTCATCCACTTCCCTAGCTAGGAAGTGAGTTGGGCCATTTTTCAACACACTTATCTTCATGTAGGTAGGTTCTGGTACTATTTTATTTTATTTTTTTTATTCTAGTAATTCATTTCATCGCATAAATATAATAAAAGGGGGGAAAATTTTACACCATAAATTGGTCAAGTAACCACACATATCATGTCTTTTCATAATCCTTTCATAAGAGACTTTGATTGAAGAATATGAACCTTATTCACATTAGCCATGTCTTTGTTTTACTTATCTTGGTCTTGTTTATTGATTTTATCACCTCTCTGTTATCTCAACAACTGACCTATACCTCTAGGAACCCCCAGACTTGGTTTGTGTTAGTCTTAGCCTATTTTTTTGAGTCCCAATTAATATAATTCTATAATACTACAACACCCGATGTTCTTGTCCTTTTTAGCACTGTTGTCCAATGGTAATTTTTTCTTGCTTACCGATTCCTAAACCCTTATTAATCCATCCCTTAAGTTTTTTTTTTAGATTTTTTATGTTGGATAATGTGAATAAAGCTTCCAAATTCAAAATAAAGAGTCTCCTATATAAAGGACTTCATAAGGCATTTTATATTTAGCATTTATTTGTTTGGCACATTACATAATTAAAAATTAGTCAATATTATAACTCAACATTCTACATCACACATAGACTTTCATGCTTGATCAAGGAAGGGACTAGGTGAAAATCATTCTTGCATCTATCATGCATGTTGATTATGCATGTTCTGTAAGGGAGAACTACATTTGATCTGAGACCTTAGCTTGAGAGTTAATGTAGGTAGCAATCAGGATAATAGGGGTTCTAGATCATGTAATCATTCTTCCCCTAACCCATTTTTCCCCCCTTTTGCTTTTGATGTATTTTTTGTTTACATATGTGTAGATATATATAGGATTTGGAGATTAAAATGGACCTTTAGTGAGTTTTGTTGACTTCTAGCCTCCAAAAGTTTTCTACATGGGCTCACACTGAGTTAGTGGAGAAAACCTAGAAAGTTTAGATCTCCTAGACAATAATGGTAGAGGTAGAATACATCATTGGTGCCACTCTTATCCAATTTTAATGCTCTTATCCAATCATAAAATGAAGGCCAGATATGGATTCATGACATTATCCCAATCTTGCACGTTAATTTCTAGCTCCTATATCATTCATTTCAATCTATTTTTAGATAAGTTTACTTTTCTTCCTCATGAAAATTATTTGATAAAAATCTATATTTTGCCATATTAAAATATATTTTTCCCCTTATTATAGACCCTTTATTATTTATGAACTAGACCCTAGTTTCCCGAAAATAATAAAATAGAGAGGTTGAAGATATATAGGGATGAATCAAGGTTGTCCTAGTCAGAACTAAGAAATGGTTTAATAAGAAATTGGTAGAATTTATAGGAGTAGGTGGTTCTAAGAGATCATGAACATATAAAAATCTAAATAAGAGAAATACTAGTTTGATAATTTAATCATCTAGCTATTCAAGCTTTGAAGACAATGGTGATTAAGATCCTCAATAGATTAAACCACTTGGTAAAAATTGTGAGGTGAGAAATGTTGTGGGTTATAAATTGAAGGAAAATAAATATGTTATGTTGAATATTTATTCATCTCTTGGTTACCCTATCTCCTCATTCCCAACACCACCCAATAGTACCTCACCTTAGCCTTAGAGACAACTCAAAAGGTACATGTTATAAAACTTTAGGTATTTATTCCTTCATCATCTTCAGTTTCGCAAAACATTATTCCACTTCTAGAATAGTTTCCTGCAAAGCAACATACACCACCTTGTATTGGATCTCAAATGAATACTTTCAATGATATGTCATTCCAATGGATGTATCCCATTATAAATAAGATAAAGAAGATAGTAAAGGCATACATTTTAGATTTTGATGTAGTTGTTGATCTTCTTAAGCCTTCCCCTCTTAAGAAAGCTAAAATCACTTTTAGGTTGGTGTCAAAACCTTTAGGATAAAAATGTGTATAAATTTTTGAGCTCAATATGGAGAATAATGTAGAAGAAATGATTGTGAGTGATTACACTCTCAAGAGGATATCACCATGGGAGGTAACTAGAGAAAGTGATGTCCATATCCTATGTGAGGCCACTAAGAGAATGATTAAAATATCAGAGTAGGATGATCACACCCAAGAGTAACAAGTGTCATATCAAGTAATTGGTAGGATATGTCAACTATCTACTTAATCTAGCTGACGTACTTATAACACCTTAAGTAGATGCCCCTTCCTAGGTGATTAGTATCAATAAAACATTCATTATGACAATAAAAAAATACAAATCATAAATAAAAAATCTAGAAGCTTTGTTAGATGAAGTATTATTGAATGGGATGAAATATATTGAGGAAGTGTTGAAATTATATGGAGCTATTGATAATGAAATTAGTAATATCAATCATCAAATCAAAACCAATGATAGTTAACTAAAATTATGGAAGAATGTGAATGATGATGTTTGGGACATGACTGAAGTTGAAATAGATGTGATGGTAAAAGTTTCAATCTTGCACAAAGAATAAGATGCCACTACTTTTCTAAATGAATTATTTAGAAGATCAAAATATTGAGTAGAGAGATTGAAGAATTGTGGAAACATATCAACATTGGAAGGGAGAAGAAAAAATTTCTCTATTCCAATATAGGTGAAATACATTGTGATCTAATCAAGGAATATATTGTCACCATGTACACCATGGATGAATTAAAAGCTTACTTCAAGAATGTAATCCATGAGGATCTATTGAAATAAAATGCCTTTAGGGTGGATTCTAGGACCATGCTCAATGAAATTCATGTTTCACTAGGGGAAATGAATAATCAGTTAATTGAACTTATGGAAGCTTCAAATATTGTGTTGTTAGTATCATAAAAGTGGCTAACACATTGAAATGAAATGGTGGTACCAAAATGGAATGACATTACTATTGTAGCAAATAATTTTACAAAGTTTAAAGCTACCCAGAGCAAAGACCATGTCAAAAATTTTAAAACTACCCCAGGTTCTTTGACAACAGCCACTACCTTGAAAAATACCTCTTAAAAGAGGTTTCAGGGTTTTATTTCCATTTTGTTTAGTCTTCTAGTTTTTTAAAGCTATTTTTCACCTTGTGTAATTTTGAAAATAATGAAAAATAAAATAGGATAAAAATTTGAATATGAAAAACCACATAGAATGTAAAGGGTCATTGCATTACCTCCTATCTTTATAAATAGGATAAATGAAAATTGTAAAAGGGATTTATGATGTCTATGAGAATTTAATCTTGAAGGAAGGAGAAAGAAACTTTATATTTAATATTCAAATAAGACAAATAAATTTAGAACTTCATGTCTTTCTTTCTTGTATAGTTATGCGTTTTTATTATGTTAATACATATTTGGTTGTTCCAATCAGTAATCATGTTTAATTTAAAGTAAGCATGCTATCTCCATTAATATTTTTTTTGTCACGAGGTTGAATGAAATATGTTTTTTTTAATTCATGATTGACTCTTCACCTTTTATTTTTATAATTTTATTTTCAATTGAATGTTGAAAAATAAAACCTCCCATTTAACTCATAAATAATGTAAATATGCTTACCTTAATTTTTATCACTTTCAATAAAGGGAACATCCTCTTCTGATAGAACAAAAAAAATTGTCTCCTTAAATTTTGTGAAAATTCTATTTCCCTCAAGTACCAAATATTTCACTAACATGATTGATGTTACAATTATGTGACAAGATGTAATATCTACCCAACACCACCTAACTCAAAGATAGAGACTATTGAGAACACATAGTAAAATTATATTTTTTAACAGCAAGTAATGATACTATGTGTCTTATATTTTTGCATGCACATAAATCTAACCCTATATGTATGTTCCATATGAATTACCACCACTTATGTATTCAAGGTCACACATTCTTATCAACCCATTTAGGTGGGATATGATGAGTCTAGAACCACCTTGTTGCAAAATTTTGTTCTTGGAAATTCTATCATTTCTTTTTATCATTTTAATGTATTATTTTCTAACTTTTATGTTTTACATCCTTGACTATTTTCTAAGGTTGTGTCACAGACATTTGATCCTTAACAAATTGAGATGAGAGTCTCTCCCTATAATGAGACATCCAACACCGAAGGTTCTACATCTATGATGATGAGACACAATGTATTTAAAGGCACTGAGTAATAAAAGAGTTAGTTGTAGTGCTAAGGGGTAGTTGTAGACATAATTTATTTTGTACATTACATTATGGATAATTTTCTTAGGTGTAAATTTTTTTATTACAATAAGGCTATTGTGCATATCTATATGCTCTAGATTGTATGTTGATATGACCCATTTTGTATGTCATTATGGCATAATTTGGGTACACATACATACTATCTGACATATCTATATGAATCATACACTGTTATAATTTGTGTATCCATATATGATTCTTATGTCATTAATATTTGTTGTTCTAAATTATGCTTCTTGAATTTATTCATAAAGGAAAAAAATTGGAAAAAAATTTAAAACTTTATATATGAATCACAATCACAATGTAATAAAATAAGATCAAAATGTATGCAATTAAGATCACAATGTAGGAGATTAATATCAAAATACATTTAATCAAAGAAAACACCATTCCATGTGTTAAAATTTAAAAAATGATAGTTTTTTGGATAAAACATATATCTACGAGTTTTGAAAATATAGATTTTTTCTTTTCATTTTAATATTGACAAACATAGTTCCTATGGTTTCACCACATTTATTTGATTACAAGGTAAAGGAATTGGAAAAGATGATTATGGGGATAAAATATATATCCAATCACTTTACAAAAATATAAATTTCTTTTTCTTTTTAATTTTAACATACATAGATTTTATGGATGTACTGTGTTGCTTTGATTGAGAGGTAGAGGAGTTAGAAAATGAAAGACCAAGCATTTATTATGGCACTCTAATTTAAAACCATCATTCAAATCATAATGTACAATAAAAAAAATGAGTTTGCATAGTGAGAATAAGTTTGGTAAGAAGTAAAGTATTTGTGGAGTGAAACAAATCTACTAATTATTATGTCCTTCTAAACATAAGGTGATTAGTTGTAGCGTGGCATATAGTGGAATGAATAATGCTACTAATGCGACATGAAAGAGGTTTAGATAAATAAAAATTATGTAATATTATATTAAATTACACAAATGATAATGTTATGAAATTGAATTATAAATAATAAAGTGTGGATAATATTAAAATATTTATAATGTTGGTATGGTTTAGAAAGCTTCACTTGTTGATACAATTGTAGGAGTGTATGAGGAGAGTTATCGAAGAAAGTGAGAATGAGAAGGATAAGTGAATCACAACCTTACTCCCTATAGATTTTATAATCACTTTATGAAATATATAGACACAAAAAAACTCATAATGGAAATAAAAAACATCTTTATTGAAGAATCATACAATATTATATAAATTTGAAATCTCTCTCACACAAACATTTCCCCTACTAACTATGAAGAAGACATTACATGCAGTATAAAATGGCCTTTTGGATGGGAAATAAATGAAATAATGGCCTTGATTTTCCATATGTTAGGACCCAAACTTACAAGCTATTAGATGCATCCTCGAATAAAATCTTCTCATTCTAAAGGGGAAAAAAGGAAGTAACTTTGGGTAAGCATTACAAGAAAACCATGAGGGGTAGAGATAGAACATCAGATACTATATTTTTATGGAGTCCTATGAACACCCCCAAATAATTCTCTACCATTTATGATGATTAAGAAATGGTGGCACATTTTCTCTTGTAGCTAAATATGTCTTTAGGGACCAAAAGTTGGCCAGTTGAACATGCAAGTTTTGACTCCCATGCTAAATTGATGAAATGTATTTGTGGACTTGTCCATATGGGCCCATAAACATAAGAATGAAATTTATCAACTCTAAAATAGGCCCTAAATTTGGAACTTTTAGGTGGTTAGACACATCCCTAAAGAGAATCTTCTCATTCTTAAGGGGTAAAATCAAATGAACTTTGGGCAAACATTGTAAGATACATGTGAGGGATAATGATGAACCTCCAACTCTTATAAATGTATAGGAAAGTAATATAAGCAACCATTGAATGATTATCTACCACTAATAATGAAATAGAGATAGAAACATGTTTTTTTATTGTAACTAAATCTCTCTTTAGGGACCAAAATTTGGTCAATAAAATGCATATCTTTTGACTGGTGTACTTAATCAACGAATTGTATTTACATACATGTCTACATTAGTGTATAAATATAGGAATTAAATTAATCCACCCTCTATAATTCCATGGAGACAAAAATTATAGGTGGTAATATGTATCTATAAAGATGATATTTGTGTTTTTAAGGGGGAAAGGGGGAAGGGAGGTGGGCAAGCAGGCGGTGTGGGAGTGAAATTAAATTTGGGTAGGCATTGTAGGTGAACCATTAGGGGTAGATAAAAATAATTATATCCTAAAGATATATTTGAATGTTTTATGAGCATGCCTTTTAGGATTATTTACCAATCATGATGATGGAGAAATGAAAACATGTTTTCTCTTGCAATGAAATTTCCATTTAAGGACAAAAAATGGGTTAGTACAATGTGCATATTTTAACATGAATGCACAATCAAATAATTATCTTCATGAAAATGTCTAGATGGATGTATAAATGTAGGAATGAAATTATTCCACCCTAAATCAAGCCTCAAATTTAAAAACTATAAGTATCTAGATGCATCCTTGAAGAGAATATTCTTATTTTTAAGGGGAAAAATGAAATAAACATTGGGTGGGTGTTGTAGGAAAATGTTATGAGTAGAGATAGAATGTCAACTCCTATAGTTGTATGAACAAATAATTTAATCACATCTTATAATATTCTCTACCACTTGTGATTTTAGAGAAGTGATAACATGTTTTCTCTCACAAACAAATCTCTCTTTAGGGACCAAATGTTTGTCAATATAACAAAAAAAAAATGACTCACATGCCCAATCCACAAACCATATTTGTGGACAAGTATAAATGGAGGTATAACATAAGAATTATAGTTATTCATCCTGTGTCAAGCCCCAAATTTAAAATTTACAAGCAACCTGATGGATCCCTAAAGATAATCTTATTAATCTTAAAGGGAAAAATGAAATAAATTTTATAGAGGCATTGAAGGTGATCCGTGAGGGGTAGATATGAACCATCAAATTATATAGTAAGAAGGTCCTATAATCACTCAATAGATGATTCTCTACCACTCACTATAATATAAAAATGGTGCCATGTTTTATCTTGTAGCAATATCTCTCTTTAAGGACCCAAAGTTAGTCAATAGAACACACAAATTTTGACTCGCATGAGAAATCAAATAACCATTTTAATAGATACATATGAATGTTAATTTAAATTTAAAAATGGAATTTATCCTCCATTAATAGGGCCTCAAATTTAAAACTTATAGCTAAAAAGATGGATCCTTGAAGAGAATTTGTTAGTGCCCAAAATTGCATTGAAGTAATTGTTCCCTTGTCAAAGTATAAATGCCTAAGTCCTCAACCCAAGTCCTATTTTCAAGTGCTCATGAAAGGTCTAGTTTTAGCTTAGTGTGTATAAGCCTTGAATTATTTCAACAAAAGTGTAAATTCCAATTTGTTTTGGGTGAAATGTTTGTACAAAAGGCCTAAAGGCTTATTTTTGTTAGATATTTTATCTGCTACAAAAATTATGAAATCCAAATTTTTGTGGGTATTTTGTTCACAAAAAAAATCCCAATAAAATTGCAATATTTCAAGAAAAACTCCTAAGCTTGATTGCTTCAGGGAAATTATTTCAGAAAAAAATTGAAATAATTGTCTCAACCAAATTACCATGAAACAAAAGTCCCAAATAAATGTTGTAGAATAAAAATCCCGAAGACCCTAAGGCTGAATGTAAATAGGAACACCAAAGACAAAAATGTTGAAGACCAAATTTCTATGGGAGAAGTGTTTGAAGAATTTCAAGAGCAAGCCTTAAAAAAAGTTGAACAAGCAGTGTGACACTTGGACAGACATTTTTAATGGTCATGCATATGTTAAAATTAGGCTCAATGATCATACATTAAAGGTTAAATTTCATGGTTATGCAAACATCATTGAAATTCATGCAATAATCAAATTATGTGCACATGAACATCAAATTTAAGCCATGATAATTATCTATTATGGCTTAAATTTGACGGTCATACAAATGTTGTTGACATCCATGTGAATGTCAAATGATGGGTGTGCCGATGTAAAATTTAATCCATGGTAACTATACATTGGGGCTTAAATTGTATGGTCATGTACCCATCAAAGATGTTCACATAGATGTCAAATTATGGGCACACAGAGATCAAATTTAGGCCAGAGTTAACTACAAGGTTGACCAATAAAATTACATGTGATGGTGTTGAGTTTTGCTAGAGGTGTATGGTTGGAAATGTAAATTTTAAAGTTGTGTGGAAAGGTCTGATAGGGTTTCTCAACAAAAAGACACATGGTAAAATACACTTGTAAAGTGCAATGTGCTCCTGGAGTTCTACATTCCATAAAAGGAAAGATAAAGGGGGCATGATGGAAGGTGGAATCTAACATTCACTATGCACCAATACAAAGTGAAAATTTCAATGTGCACCTCCATCCCCACATCCTACATCAAAGACAAAAAGTAAGTGCATGGTAGAAAATGGAAGTGGCAAAAAAATTTGCACATTTGGTGAATTGCAATGTGATTATGGATCTCTGCATCCCATGAAATAAAATGGAGATGGAATTAGTGGAAGGTTTAAGAATTTTGCACCAACATTTCTTTATGTGCAAAGTGTGTTGTCACTTATGAATCCTACAAGAGTGAAAAAGACAAGGAAATAACATGGTGAAGGCCAATGTGCTAATTGCAATATTTGAAAAGGTTAAAAATAAGTTGTGAGTTTTATCAAAGGTCTTACACTCCAAAACCAAGTGAAAATAGTATGGAGATCCCCATGGTGGAAAAGAAGAGAGATAATTGGTATAAGGTGAAAGATAATGTGCACCTTGCACCAACACAAGGTGAAAAGTGTTTTACCATCCTTGAATTCTATGAAATGTGAATCATGAATGTGAATGTTCAAAAGTGGAGGCTCATGAGCAATTTGCACTCTCCCCAATGTGCAAAGTGCATTAACACTTCTGGATCCCATGAAATGTAGGAATGGAATGAGAAATAAAGTTAAGAGGAACTACATGTGTAAATTGCAATGTTATAATTTGCAAAGGGACCTTCTAAGGGAACTACAGGTGTGAATTTCACAAGTACAAATTGTAAATTTGCAAAAGGGACCATAATTTCCTCTAAAGGTCAAAATTTGAAAATAATGTATTTATGCATTAAAAATATATGAAATAAATCATTAAAAAAAATCAAATTTTCAAAATGGAAAAAGTGAAAAATGCAAGATATTGAAAAGCCATTTGGAGCCAAAATAGTAAAAAGTTAAAAATGGCCTAAGTCTTTTGTATTTTTCATTATTGTGCTTGTTCAAGTTCTTCCATGAGAGAGAATATTATAGGTTTGAAAATACAAGATGGATCATTCCAAATAATATCATTGAGGGTGGCCATGGATCCAAAATATTCCCAAGAAATCATTACAAGAGCAAGTTGTTGCATGGCATGCATAAAGGGAAGGGAAACTATCCAAGAGATTCCAAATATGCAAGCAAGTGGTCAACACCATCTTCAGATAGTTATACATAAAGACAAATGGTTTGTTTGCCTCCACCATATTCTCCTTCCATCTCATGTGAAAGGGATCTCCCACCATGAAATCAAAGGATGTGCCCCAAATATTCATCATTCATCATAAAGGCAGCTAGAGTTATGACTTTTATTGCAAATGGATGAAGATTTTAGGTGTGACAAAGGAATATTTTCCATTTAGGAGCATCTTGGTGGGACTTTGACAACTTCATATTTGAAATGGGTAAAAAATATATAAATAAAGGGCTTCTCCTTTATTCAATGGGTTGGTTGGTTGACCATTGTGTTGGTCATTGTGTAGGTTATTGTTGGTCTTTGTTTCTCTCTAAGTTTAGGTTCTATAGAAAAATTTGGGATTTATTGCTATGTGTAGATCTTATCACTCTTGATAAGATGGGTGCATATTTACAACCATTCACAATATTTGAGAGAATGTTTATGTCTCACTTGTCAAAAGAGCACACTCACCATGCTTGTCCCCTTGGCAACATTCTAAAAAGTAATGTATGTAAGGATTCTTTATAAAGTTAATGAAAATGTTTGTGGTTATATGTTATTTCCTATTGATGAAGTGAAACGATGTGTTTTACAAATTATGTTGATTTGATATTTGGGATTATGTTATTTATTAGTTATCATTCTAATTGTAGATCTAGATTATAAACCCTCTCTACATTATTATGTGATATATTATTGAATAACTTGTTAGGTCACCCTAGGTTTATGGAGTTGACAGGGAAAAGTGTTTGAAATCTTAGTTTTAGTGTATGTTCTAATCTTTCAAGAATCATTTGGCATTTGATTTAGCTTACATTCAAGTCTTTTATACATCTCTATAAAAAATAATATCATGAATATTGCAAGACACCCTATTATTTGAAAAATATCCAACACACCACCAAACCTTTCCTCTTTATTATTATCAAACTATCTTAACTTGTCCTACCGTACAAATAATACACCCTTTACATACTATATGTGTTATTTTACTTGTAAATACATAAAACCTCACATATATAGCATGTGTTTGTAGTTTTTACTTTAAAGTGCAACATTGAAATCTTTTATTTGACCCTTTGTTGTTGAAAATTCTTTAGAATGAAGATTTTAAGAACTTTTATATCTATCTTTAGTAGTTTGTGTATGACTTAGAATATTTATGCATTCCTTATGACAACCCTTATCAGGTGGAGTGTGCAAGTTAGTTGTACCCTAGTCAAATTTATTATTATTTTGTACCAAAAATCCTCATGTAGGTTGATTTGCATAATCACTCCATGTGAGCAAGCTACCCCGTAGGTCCTCTCACCTTGGTTCAGGTAGAGCTAGAAGTAGAAATGAGTTGGTCATACCCTTTGTAGGTGCCTCTTAGTCATTTTATACATTTGGTCTAATCTTGATGCCAAACCCTTCCTTGAATATAATGACATACTAGCAAGTTTTTCATCATTTCTTACCATTTTCTCTTAAGTGTGCAAGGCCGAGTATATGAGGTATAAAAGTGGGAACCAACACTCTTCTAGTGTAGTTATCGAGGATTAAACTAAAATATTTTTTACTTGTGTATTGTCAAAGACTCTTATAAAGAGCTATAAGTATTTCATGTTATGAAGTTCTTTATTGTTACTGCGTTGATTTGACTATTTTGGTCATCAATGCCGTAGCACTCCACTCAGGATGTGCCATGAGTTTTTTAAGCTTGATAATTTACTTATTTTGTGTTCATTGTAAAGCACTAATTAAGATTGCATGTTGGAAGGTTTTTTTTCCCTTTTGAATATTTTCTTTGGATTTCATTTCATCATTGACTTTAGTAAAGTATGTTGTCAATGTGTATCATTATCAACTTATTAACTATTATAATTGTGATTCTAGTGGTGACTCCAATTTTTATCACCTAGTTTCAAGAAAGATTAGTGCCTATTTTGAATATTATCTTGTTTTGTGTTTTAGATTTGGGTATTTTCTTGTTTATATAGCTAGAAGGATCAAGATCATCTTTCAAAGGTGACTCATCTAAAAAACTTGTCTCACCATTAAGTTTATATCAAAGATGAAGGAGATAAGTTTGGAGGCCTATTGAAGGGCAAAGTTTAGCTATTAAAGTTATCAATATTTTGATAATCTTGAACTGTTTATCAGCCCTCCCATTTTTGAGGACTATCATGGCTCTCTTAGAAACTCTGAAACCTATATTCTTATGTATTACTCATCTCCTTCTCAACTAGATAAATCCCCTCAATCCAAAATAAGTCCACCTCACTCAACCCCTCATACCCCTTTGCCATTTTTTCTTGAACCTAATATTAAACCAATCATGAGGCATAAGGACCAAGATGAGAATGAGTGTCATGTATTCTAGGTTCCCAGATTTAGGCCTATCAATTTTGATGAAATGGTAGGCTATCCTAATGAAGTACCAATGAAGTAAGGAAATTCCCTCCAAAATTCTAAGGGAAAAATGTAGTGAGTGGTGATCATCACTTGAGGGATTTTCACTATATCATTGAAGATTATGAGGTTGAGCATGAAAATGTGTGTAATTAAGTTGTTTGTGCACACACTGGAGGAAGATGCCCATGAATGGTTCAATTCTCTTCTTAGTAGATGCATTGATTTATGTGAATAAATGATGAATATTTTTAGTATTCAATATGGTGATGGAATTGATCCAAGGTTCCTTTTGGCTGAAGTTGAAAACATCAATGATAACCTCAATGAGTGTCTTTAGGAATTTAATACACGGTTCAATAAAAATATCATATGTCTTCCAAAAAACATCAGGCCTAGTGATAGAACATGCTTCATAAAATAATGTGATGCTTTTAATAATAAGGTTACATACTAATTTAGGGACAAGGCTCCCACCAACCTTCGATTGGCATTTAATATGGCCATTCAAATTGAGAACAATATAAAGGCTATGGAAAAGCCCATGAATAAGTGGGTTGATGTAAAATTGGTCAATTTGGAAAAGACATAGTCCATAAAAACTACTAATCTTGAGGAAATCATTAAAACTTTGGCCTATGTTGTCAAAGAAATGTCATACAAGTTTGTTATTGATGATAAAGGAATCCCTTGTCTCTAACAGTCAAGAAAGGACTCTAAATCTAAATCAATCATAATGAATGCCTAAATTACAACATTGGGATAATGATAAAGGGAAGAGGCCTACATGTGAAGAAAGAATAGATATAAATTAAAATAGAAGGATTGGAAAAGAAATGTCTAATCCATTAAATGCCAAGGTGAATGTTGTAGATTGTGACATTGATATTGATTGGTGTGACAAGTGTTTCTTTCCACATCCCCCATCTTATATAACTAAATTGATTGATGAAGAAGTAGATGAACTTGAGTCTACCTCATTTGATGATGAGATTTTTATGTTCAACTATCAAATCTCCCTAAGTGAGATGACTGCCTCCATGGAATTGTTGAGTGTTACTACTATTAATCAATTTTGGAGTGTGGTTGAAAAGATAAGTGTCCCAACCCCTACATTTTATTATGACATTAATATGGCACAAGCATATGAATTTCCCATTCATGATTTCAATTTATTATACTCTATGATGATTAAGAAATATGACGGGGGGATTGCATTAGTTGAGGACAGGCAACTACTAATTAATGTAGCAATTATCCAAGAGAAAAAATATCATCTAAGAAGCAAATATTAGGGTAATAATAAAGATAGTCCCCCTATAAATCCAAAGGTAGTGGATGCTAATAAGGAGGCTGAGAAAATTACAATAGTCCCTAAAGCTTCCAAGCTGTACCCATTTCCCAATTTTCTAAGCCTAGAGGTGCTATAGCCAAGAATAAGGTACCCACGTTGTCTAGTATCCCTAAGGGTGATTATGAGTTTAAACAAAATCCACATTTAAAGGATGTTATCAAAGATTCAAATCCATCCTATCCTACTCAAATTTAAACCTTGAGTGACTTTTTTCTAGTTTAAAGTGTTGTCACCCTTCTACCCAATACTCCTCTTCCTCAATATAACATATGTGATATGGCCCTAGTGCTGAGCTAATTGAAAATCACCGCTCCACTTGTTGAATTATTGAGAATCCCTAAACATAGGAAGAGGGCCTTTGAATATTTATAATTTGGTGAGAATTCAGTTGAAAATGAAACTGAGTTACCATAAATACTCCCAAAAAGTGATGAATAATTAGAAGAGGTTGTTGAACCTACTCTGGAGGTCTATTTGGGGACTACATTGGTGGATTGTCAGCTGATATGGATCCATTTTATATAACCCTACTAATCAATACCTTGATCATTCACAACTGTATGTTTTATTCTAGATTTTCTTGTAATTTGATGCCCCTGGGTGTCTTAAATGAGCTCAGAGTGAAGATTATGTTAGCCTTTGGCAAATGTTATGCCATAGACTCATGATAGATACTAGTTATGGGACAAGTCATGGGGTTGTTATTATAGTTGGTAGTGCATCCAAGTAAGTATTTAAATATGGACATGGTAGTTTTGTACTACCCACCTAAGTGGGGGATACTGTTGTCATGTAAATGGACCACTAGCACAGGTGGAAGTATAAAGATGGACTTATTTTATGCCACCATTCCACTAAAGGGTAAGATGGTTAAGATTTATAGGGAGATAAAGATGCTACATGTAATTGAAGATCCAAAACATGCTCTAAATGAAGTGTTAGGGTGTGGAGCTAAAAGCTTCACCAAGGAGCATAAAAAATAGGTTCGGGTCTACACAGACGCCGACGTCGGTCAGGAGAGACCGACGTCGGTCAGTTACAATTACAGAGGCGCCGACGTCGGCAGTATGGTCGGCCGGCGACGGTCACAGGCGAACAGGTAGGAACTGACGTCGATTACCTGTGTGTCCAGAAAGTGATTTCCGAGGATAGAAGCGAGTGTTTGCATGATGAGTTTGAGTTGTAGACTCAAGCTCGCGTCTCTATTATTAGCAATATTATTTTTAGAGCCTTTATTGAAGAGGCTTAACTGTTTGTTGTAAGAGCATGCTCAAGTTTCCTATTTCTATATGTAGGAAAGATCTTCTTAGCTTAGAGAGTTGAATAGTATGAGTAGAACATTGTGAATGTTTGAAGGACAGTACTGAGTTGCATCAATCCAGGTTGTTGGATTTGAGTGTACTTGAGAGAGAGCTCTTGAGGAATAGAGATCTAGTGAGAGATCTTGTGTGCATCTGAGAGAGGTGTGGAAGAACGAAGTTTCTTCAATTGTATTCCTATTGTAAAGAGTTTTAATACAAGTTTTCAGGGTGTTTTCTTGTATATCTTATTCTGTGCTATTTATCATTTCAGTTACTTATCTATCTGATTTATTTCCACATTTATTGCTTTCACAAGTGTAATCCATTGTTGGTTGATCCCCAACAAGTGGTATCAGAGCTCAGGTTCACTAACAGGTGGTTCAGATCTGTGTAGTGTGTTTGGATTACAGGTTGCTCACAGGGGTTTCTGCAGGGATTTTTGTTTGAGTGGGAGAAGCAATGGCAGAAGAAAGTAAGTTGAGAATGGAAAAGTTTAATGGCAAGAACTATCAACATTGGAGAATGCAGATAGAGGACTATCTATATCAGAAGGATCTTTACTTACCGTTAGGTGGGATAGCAAAGAAGCCCAAGGACATGGAGGATGAAGAATGGGAAGTTCTTGACAGAAAGGCTCTTGGGTCTATAAGACTGAGTCTGGCCTCCACTGTGATATCTAATTTGTCACAGGTAAAAACTACGGTAGAGTTAATGACTACGTTAGCAAATTTGTATGAAAAACCCTCCGCTTCAAATAAGGTATATTTAATGAAGTAGTTATTTAATTTGCATATGCAAGAAGGTGGATCTATTTCTAATCACCTGAATGATTTCCATGGTATTGTTAACCAATTAAGTTTAGTCAATATTGTATTTGAAGATGAAATAAAAGATCTTTTAATATTATGTTCTTTGCCTGAAAGCTGGCATGGCTTGGTAATGGCAGTTTCTAATACTGCTTCTGCTTCGAATATTTTAAAAGTAGAGGATGTGGTTAGTGTTATCTTGAATGAGGAAATTCACAGGAAAAGCACAGAAGAGACATCTGGGAATGCTTTAAATCTCGAGAGCAGGGGAAGGCAAAAAGAAAAGAGTAAGAGGAGATCAAGATCTAAGTCTAAGGGAAGAGGCAGATCCAAATCTAGGAATGGCAGAAGGCCACAATGCTGGAACTATGGAAAGTTGGGGCACATAAGCAGAGATTGCTGGTCAAAGCCTAAGGAGGAGAATCAACACGAAGGAAAGGAAGAGACAAAGGTTGCAGGTATTGCATAGGATGCTCTTATTTTCTCTTTGCATAATAATATAGAATCTTGAGTATTAGATTCTGGTGCATCTTTCCATGCTACCCCTAACAGAGAATATTTCAGTGACTATATCCATGGAGATTTTGGAATAGTGTACTTAGGGGATGATGAGCCTTGTAAGATTATTGGCAAAGGTAAAGTGCAGCTGAAGATGCAGAATGGCAACACATGAGTGTTGAGAGATGTGATGCATGTTCCTAGTTTGAAGAGAAATTTGATTTCTGCAGGTAAGCTAGGTGATGAGGGTTGTACAGTAACTCTCACAGTAGATTCTTGGAAGGTGACCAAGGGTGCACTTGTTATGGCCAGAGGTAAGAGAGAAGGTACTCTCTATTTGTGTAATTGTGTTACTAACAAATCTCCTTCAGTTTTATCTACTTTAGATGTGGATGCTAAATTGTGGCACTCAAGGCTTGGCCACATGAGTGAGAAGGGGATGTCAATTCTTAAGTCTAAAGGTATGCTTTCAGATTTGAAAAGTATGGATCTAGAATTTTGTGAGCATTGTGTAATTGGAAAACAGAAAAGGGTTAGTTTTCTCAAGACTGGGTCTACTAAGAAAAGGTAGAAGTTGCAGCTTGTTCACACAGACGTGTGGGGACCGGCTCAGGTAGCCTCTATTGGTGGATCACGGTACTATGTTACATTCATAGATGACGCCACAAGAAAGGTATGGATCTACTATATTAAAAAGAAATCTGATGTTTTTGAGACTTTTAAGATTTGGAAAGCCATGGTTGAGAATGAAATAGGCAGAAGATTAAAGTGCTTGAGATCTGATAATGGCGGTGAGTTCTACAGTCTTAAGTTTAACTGGTATTGTTACACTCACGGAATCCATAGGCAAAGGACGGTTCCAAGGACACCTCAGCAGAATGGTATTGCTGAAAGGATGAACAGAACTATTATGGAGCGTGCAAGATGTATGAGACTGCATGTAGGGTTGCCCTTAGAGTTTTGGGCAGAAGCAGTTGACACCGCAGTGTACCTGATTAACAGAGGACCCTCTACAGCACTGGATGGTGGAATTCCAGAAGAGGCATGGACAGGTAAAAAGGTAGATCTCTCATATCTCAAAGTTTTTGGTTGTGAAGCCTTTGTGCACATAGATAAGGAAAATAGAAAGAAGCTTGATGCTAAGTCTATGAGGTGCACGTTTATTGGCTATGGCTCAGATGATTTTGGTTTCAGATTTTGGAATCTAGGAACTAACAAAGTAATTAGGAGCTGTGATGTTTTTTTCAATGAAAGAGTGATGTACAGTGATCAGATGAGGAAGCTAGATCAATCTGGGCAGAACAATGGTGAATTGGATGAAGTTATGGTCCAAAATGAGCTCATGAGAAAAAGAAATAATCACTTACAGGAAAACACAGAGACCGACGTCGGCAGGTTAGGAACTGGCGTCGGCAGTATAGAAACTGATGTCGGTCATACACAGACCGACGTCGGTAGACCAGGCACCGGCGTCGGCCAGGAAGAACCGGTGTCGGCCAGTAACAGGTCTACAGGTGGCCGAGGTCGGTCACTGTCAGAAAATTTGGGTGGACAGCATGTTGAGAACGAGTCCAAGACACCCATCAGGAGGTCTGAAAGGGTAAGTAAGCCTCCAATTAGATATTCTCCTTCCTTATATTATTTATTTCTAACTGATGGTGGAGAACCAGAGAGTTTTGAAGAAGCATTACAGGTTGAGTCCAGGAGTAAGTGGGAGCATGGCATGGTTGAGGAGATGGAGTCCTTAAGAGAGAACCAAACATGGGATTTGGTTGAATTGCCAGCTGGTAAGAGAACACTGAAGAACAGATGGACCTACAGGTTGAAAGAAGGTGAGGATGGACAGATGAGATATAAGGCCAGATTGGTGGTAAAAGGATTTGCACAAAAACTAGGTATTGACTTTGGTGAGATTTTTTCTCCTGTTGTTAAGATGACTTCTATAAGGGTTGTATTGTCTTTGGTTGCTTTTGAGGATTTGCATCTTGAGCAACTAGATGTTAAGACAGTGTTTCTTCATGGAGATTTAGATGAGGAAATTTACATGGAACAGCCAGAAGGTTTTGAGGTCAAGGGTAAGGAGAATTTAGTGTGCAGGTTGAAGAAAAGCTTGTATGGCCTCAAGCAAGCTCCTAGGCAATGGTATTTGAAATTTGACAGGTTTATGACTGAGCATGGCTACAGTAGATGTCAATCTGACCATTGTGTATATTTTAAGAGATTTTATAATGGTAGATATATTATTCTATTGTTGTATGTAGATGATGTGCTGGTTGCAGGATCTCACATGCAAGATATCTCTGAGCTTAAGGTAAAATTAGCTCAAACGTTTGCTATGAAGGATTTGCGAGTAGCTAAGAAAATCCTTGGTATGAGCATTAAGAGAGACAGGAAAAATCACAGGTTGATATTGTCTCAGGAAGATTATGTGGACAAGGTGTTGAAACGGTTCAATATGCAGGATGTTAAACCAGTAAGCACACCTTTGGCTGGACATTTTAAATTGAGTAAAGAACAATGTCCTAATTCACATGATGAGGTAGAGTACATGAGTAAGGTTCCATATTCTTCCGCGGTAGGAAGTTTGATGTATGCAATGGTGTGTACTAGACCGGATATTGCCCAAGCAGTGGGAGTAGTAAGCAAGTATATGGCTAATCCAGGAAAGGAACATTGGAAAGCAGTTCAATGGATCCTTAGATATCTGAGAGGAACCAGCAGTAGACACTTGTGCTATGGAGGTTCAGATACTTCTCTACACGACTATGTAGATTCAGATATGGCAGGTGATTTGGATGGCAGGAGGAGCACCACAGGTTATGTTTTTACTGTAGGTGGAATGGCAGTTAGTTTGATATCTAAGTTGCAGAAGGTTGTAGCCTTGTCAACTACAGAAGCAGAGTATATTGCAGCTACAGAAGCTAGCAAGGAGATGATATGGATGACATGGTTCATGGAAGAGCTTGGAAGGGAGCATGGGAGTTGCAGATTATATAGTGATAGTCAGAGTGCAATCCATTTGGCTAAGAACTCAGCTTTTCACTCAAGAACCAAGCACATACAGCTAAGGTACCACTTCATACGGCAGGTATTGGAAGATGGTGAGTTGAAGCTGGAGAAGATCCATACAGACAAGAATCCTGCTGATATGCTAACAAAGCCAGTTACTAAGGAGAAGTTGAATCTTCATTCAACTTCTGTTGGTCTTCATGATTGAGTTGAAGATGGAGGAGCTAGAAGATGTTGCTGTACAGGTACTGGTGCAGCTGGTTTATCTCCAAGTGGGAGATTGTTAGGGTGTGGAGCTAAAAGCTTCACCAAAGAGCATACAAAATAGGTTCGGGTCTACACAGACGCCGGTGTCGGTCAGGAGAGACCGACGTCGGTCAGTTGCAGTTACAGAGGCGCCGATGTCGGTAGTATGGTCAGCCGGCGACGGTCACAGGCGAACAGGCAGGAACCGACGTCGGTTACCTGTGTGTCCAGAAAGCGATTTTCGAGGACAGAAGCAAGTGTTTGCATGATGAGTTTGAGTTGTAGACTCAAGCTCATGTCTCTATTATTAGCAACATTATTTTTAGAGCCCTTGTTGAAGAGGCTTAACTATTTGTTGTAAGAGCATGCTCAAGTTTCCTATTTCTATATGTAGGAAAGATCTTCTTAGCTTAGAGAGTTGAATAGTATGAGTAGAACATTGTGAATGTTTGAAGGACAGTACTGAGTTGCATCAATCCAGGTTGTTGGATTTGAGTGTACTTGAGAGAGAGCTCTTGAAGAATAGAGATCTAGTGAGAGATCTTGTGTGCATCTGAGAGAGGTGTGGAAGAATGAAGTTTCTTCAATTGTATTCCTATTGTAAAGATTTTTAATACAAGTTTTCAGGGTGTTTTCTTGTATATCTTGTTCTGTGCTATTTATCATTTCAGTTACTTATCTATCTGATTTATTTCCACGTTTATTGCTTTCACAAGTGTAATCCATTGTTGGTTGATCCCCAACATGAAGTATTGTACATAGATGTTGAATTGGGTAACTTAATTAAGAATGTTGATACTAGTGAATAGCCTGTTGTTTTTGATGTTGAACTTGACAAAGAAGGTGCATTTTGGAAGATGTGTTTTTATGGAGCTTGATCCAATATTGGAAATAGAGATGGGGTTTTCTTCTATTCCCCCAATAGTAAATGCTTTACATTTTATTTTTAGATATTCTTTGAGTTCACAAATAATACTTCTGAGTATGAGGCACCTTTTTTGGCTTGTAGATTACACACAAATATAGAATAAAAAGTTTGATTGTAAAGGGTGATTATAAGCTAGTGGTAAAGTAGGTTCGTAATGCTTATGCCACTAAAAATAAAAGGTTAAAACAATATCAAAATATTGTTTGGGATTTGATTGAATTATTTGATGCATTCAACATTTGTTATGATGATAGAAATTTAATGAAGAAGATAACAAACTTGCAGAGCTAGGTGCTCAGTTTGATATTAAAAATACGAGCCCTAATTATAAATACCTAATGTAAGTACTTATCAAGCTTTTAGTACCAAAAAATGTTCATCATTGGTAAGTGTTTGATGATGATGATTAGATCAGAGGGTTTCTAAATTTTGAAGCTAAGTTCCATGATCAACTCATAGACTTAGAATCCATGGTTTAGGTTTGTGATGGAAAAAAAATCCTATTTGGGAAGGACATCATTTAGATAAAGAAAAATACACTCCTTAGAGGATTGGTAAGTTTAGAAGCATCTTTTGATGGAGCTAATAAAAATAAATCAAGAGACTCATTCACTTAAAAAAAATGTGATTTAGTGCAATTTGGGTTCTCATGAGAGTCCAACAAAGGTTTGGATAGGTACTCACCTAAGTATAAATGAGAAGTAATCTTATATGTATATGTTAAGGAGATGCCAAGATTGTCTATCATGGTCTTACTCTGAGCTAAAAGCATATAGGGAAGACTTGTTCTAACATGTCATCCCATTATAGCTTGATAGCAAACCTTTTAGGTAGAAATAGAGACCTATTAACCCCATCTTGGCCACTACGATGAGGGATGAGTTAAATAATCTATGAGATGATAAAATCATTCAACCCATTAGGTATTCATCATGGGTTATGAATTTATTCCTTATGAGAAAGAATAATGGTAATATCTCCTTATGTGTGGATTTTATGAATTTGAATAAGGCTTATTTAAAAGATAATTATCCTTTGCCTAATATGGAGAACCTACTATAGAGTGTTGTTGGATTAGATATGTTTTCCACATTAGATAAATTCTCAAGGTATAACTAAGTTGTGGTGAAAGAATCTGAGAGATCCAAGACTATGTTCACTACGCCTTGGGGCACATATGTATATATGAGGATGTCTTTCAAGTTAATGAATGTGGTGCAACATTCTAATGAGCTTTATAAATAATTTTTACAAGTATAGTTAACCAGTTCATTATTGTGTATTAGGATGACATTACTGTGTACTCCAAGACTAGAGAAGAACATTTAGAGCATATAGAAAAAGTGTTGATCAAATACGAGTCAAAATTTCACTTAATATATAGAAGTTACACTTTAAAGTACAAAAGGCCAAGCTGATGAGACATATAGTGTCCAAGGATGGTGACATGATTGACCCTGAAAGGGTTGAAGTCATTGACAAAGTGCCTATCCCACAATCCAAGAAATGAATTTAGTCTTTCTTTGGATAAATTAACTTTGTAAGGAGGTTTATGTTCAGTTTTATAGAGATTACTCTACCTATTACTTCCATGTTGAAGAAGGACCAGACCATCAAATAGGAGGAGAAGGCCATGTAAGAATTTAATGACATCAACGGAGATTTGAAGTCTGCTCCTATCTTAGCTAGCCCTGATTACAAAAATTTGTTACACATATTCTTTTTTGCATCATATAATATTATTTTTATTGTTATGTTGAAAAATAATGAAGATGGTCATGAGTAGCCCATAAATTTATTTATCAAAGCAATGCAAGGTCCTAAAATGAATTATACCATTATGGAAAAAAACTTTCACTCTCTTAAAATCCATCAAGATGTTCAAACCTTATATTTTGAGTTTGAAGATTATTACTTATATCCCACATATCATGATGAAGGACATCTTGACTCAAACTAAAGTATCCAACAAGAGGTGTAGGTGGGTAAACAAGTTACAATAGTATGACATGGATATTTATACCACCAAGTTAGTAAGAGGGATGGGTCTAGCCAAGCTTATGACTTAGAACAATTTGCAAGCTCTTGAGGTAAACATTGTTGTTATTAATGTTGATGATTATTTGAGTTAATTTAACATGTCTCTATGGTATATAGATATTGTTTACTACTTGAAAAATCTAAATTGTCCCCCTGACTTAGATAAGAATCAAAGAATAAATCTTAAGCTTGTATCCCAAAAATACCTCTTGACTAAGAATGGACTAGCATAGAAGAATCCAGATGGGGTTCTCCTAAGATGTGTGTTGGAAGAACAGGCTACTAACTTGATTGAAGAATTTCATAGTGGAGTGTGTGATGGTCATTTTTTACCTAAGGTTACAGCTCATAAAATTTTGAGAGTTAGTTATTGGTGGCCATCATTGTTTATAGATTTTGCTCAAATAGTCAAAAACTGTGAAAAATATCAATGCTTTGCTAAGAGAATGAAAACTTTCAGTTCTCTTCCCTTACAATGTGTGATGATTAAAGGCCAATCAAGACAATGTGGAATGGATTTCATTTGAGAAAGTGTTGATTTTTTAAGTGTTGGATATAGATGGATACTAGTTACAATTGACTACTTCATAAAATGGGTTAAAGTGGTCCCTACAAAGAAATTAACACACCAAGTAGTTATGGATTTTTCGTTAAATCATATTATTTGTAGATTTGGTGTGCCTGTCAAATAGATTATTGTTAATTCCATGAGTTTCAAATCCAAGTATTTGGTGGCATTATTCAAAGAGTATATGATTGAATTGACCTATGATTTTAATTACAACCCTTAGGGGAATGGGCAAGCAAAATCCAGTAACAAAAACTTGCTCAAAATAATTAGACATACTTTGGAAGCAAATAACAAGAAGTGGGGTGAATAACTAAGGTTTGCTTTATGGGTTGACAAGATCACACCTAAGAGAGCTATAGGAAAAATCCATTTTGAGCTTATTTATGGATCTCAAGTAGTTTTGTCTATGAATTTACAATTTCCAACCTCTCAGCTCATGTGACAACAAGAAGATGATAAGTAGATCAACCACTATGAGAGTAGGATGAACTAGATTATTGAGTTTGATAAAATTCAAAGACAAGCTCATGAAAGACACCTCAAGTTCAAGGAAAAGCTAAATAAAATATTTGATAGGAAAGTCACTCCAATAAATTTCCAAGTAGGTGATCTAGTTATACTTTGGGATAATAGACATGAAGAGAAAGTCAAACATAGAAAATTTGATGCCTTGTGGATGGGTCCTTATTCCATTGACTATTATATTGGGGAACATACTTTCTTCTTGAGAGACTTGGATGGTGAAATACTAAAGCTACCAGTCAATGGTAGACATTTGAAACACTTCATAGATTGAGTTCATCTGTAACTATGTACTTAATTATATAGTGTTTTGTCCTTTATTATTTTGTCACTTTGTTACCCCTCTACTTTGGGCCTTATTTTTATAGTTTCCTTTCATGTTTTTATTATGTGTTAATTTTTAGAACCTCATAATCTATTTTTGTCAATCTACCTTACTTTTTTGAGCCTTCACTAGTTTTTACTGATAAGATTACTAAGTATTGACTACTTAACCTAATGGATTGGCATCTAGTCTTATATTTTGGGGTTCTTTGCACACTCATAGAGGGTATGCATCCCTAGGTGAGAGCCTGTGTTAGTTCCCAAAATTGCACTAAAGTAATTGGGCCCTTGTCAAAGTATAAATTCCTAAGTCCTCAACCCAAGTCCTACTTTCAAGTGTTCATGAAAGGTTAAGTTTTATGTTGAATTGACTAAGTGTTAATTTAGTCTTTTCTTAGTGTGTATAAGCCTTCAATTATTTTGGTAAAAGTGTAAAGTCTAATTTATTTTAGGAGAAATATTTGTACAAAAGCCTTGAAGGCTAATTTTCCTCAAACATTTTGTCCACTAAAAAATGTATGAAAGCCAAATTGTTGTGAGTATTTTGTTCACACAAAAAAAAACTCAATAAAATTTCAATATTTCAAGAAAAAATCTTAAGTTTGATTGCTTCAAGGAAATTGTTTCAGATAAAATGTATGAAACAATTATCCTCACCAAATTTCCACAGAACAAAAGTCATAAAGAATTGTTGTGGAATAAAAGTCCCAAGGACCCAAAGGCTTGATATAAAACAAGAACTCTAAAGACAAAAATGTTGAAGACCAAATTACTGCGAGAGAAGTGTCTGAAGAATTTCAAGAGCAAGCCTTCAAAAAAGTTGAACAAGCAGTGTGATGATCATGTGGACATCTTTGGTAGTCGCACAGATGTCAAAATTAGGCTCAATGATCATCCATTGAAGGTTAAATTTAACTATCACACTTACATCATTGACTGTCATGTGAACGTCAAATGACGGGCATATAAACATCAAATTTAAGCCATGACAATTATCCATTAGGGCTTAAATTTGACAATCATATAGGCATCATTGACATTCATATGAACATCAAATAATAGGTGTGGAAATGTCAAATTAAAGCCATCGTAAATACCAATTGGGTCTTATATTTGATGATCATGCATTCATCAAAGATGTTTATAAGGATGTCAAATGATGGGTGCACAGACATTAAATATAAACCATAATTGTGTGTAAACTTGACTGGAAAAGTTAGACATGATGGTGTTGATTTTTGTTGGAGGTGTATGGTTGTAAATTCAAAATTTCAAAATGGTATGGAAAGGTCTAGCAAGGTTTCTTGGTGAAAAGACACATGGTAAAATACACATACAAAGTGTGATGTGCTCCTACAGTTCCACATTATGTGGAAGGAAAGAGAAAGGGGGCACAATGAAAGGTAAAATCTAACATGCACTATAAACCAACACAAAGTGCAACGTACAATGTGCACCTCTATCTCCACATCCTCAAACAAAGATAAAAAGTAAGTGCACAATGGAAAAGGGAAGTGGTGAAGCATTTTACATGTTTGGTAAATTACAATATGCTCATGGATCTTTGCATTCTGTGAAATAAAATGGAGATGGACTTGGAGGAAGATTTAAGCATTTTTTACCAACATCTCTTAAACTGTGAAGTGCATTGGCACTTTTGAATCCCGTAAGAGTGAAAAAGATAAAGAAATAACATGGTGGATGCCAATATGTTAACTGCAATATTTTGAAAGGTGTAAAATGAATTATGAGTTTTACCAAGGTCTTACACTCCAAAAACTATTAACCATGAAATACATTGAAATGGGGGGTGAATTAGTATATTATATATCTTTTACTTAATCTAATTTATTTTCTGTAACCACTTAATCACATATTCAAGATATGAAACAAAACTAAAATAATAACATGCACCATATGAGAGAGAGAGAGATAGAGAGAGAGAGAGAGAGAGAGAGAGAGAGAGAGAGAGAGAGAGAGAGAGAGAGAGAGAGAGAGAGAGAGAGAGAGAGAGAGAGAGAGAGAGACCATATTTTGACATGGAAACCCAAAGTGGGAAAAACCATGGAGAAAAATCTCAATTATATGAATGAGCATCAACTCAAATTACAAAGTTTGAAAGCACTAACTTATACGAGAACCAACCCCTTTACTGAGTGCCAACACAATAACTATTTGTGAGTACTAACCCATAAGATCACCAACCCCTTGAAAATATTTATGACCACTAACCCATAGGAGCACCAACCCCTCTTATGTATAAAACACAACAATCTCTCAATGTTTCTTACTCAACAAATGATATAACTCTACAATATCTCCTACTTTTATTTCCTCTTTTTTATAAAATAATTACAAAACCATGCACACACTTGCATTTTATAAATGGCTTCTCAAGCCTTTATTTAAATATTTCCAAATGACCTTTGGCATTCACCCTTTGTGACCATTCAATCCTCATGGAAAATGGCACCAAACTTGAATGACCCTTCGTATCCTTGCATTTTAAAAGTCACATGGTGACCTTTAATAATCAAATGCATCCTTTCCTCTTTTGTCTTTATCTTGGTGACCTTTCAAATTCCTTAAGGTGACTCTTCATGGAAAAATTTGTCATACCCTCTTTTGTCTTCACTTGGTAAATCTTGGAATTCTTCATGATGACTCTTCATGGGAAAATGCATCCCATTCTTCTTTTTTCTTTATCCCATGACTCTTTGACTTCTCCATGGGCCCTCTTTTGACTTTTATGCAACCAAAAATATATTGAATAATATTAAATAAATATTAACACACATTAGCCAAGATATGAATATTAAAAACACCATTAAATGTTATGGGACCTTTATCACCAATGCTATAACATTGACATTAATGATAATATTTCTAACAATCTCCCCCTTTGTCATTGATGACAATCTCAAATTAAAACTGCCACATCCTAAAACCTGCACTGCACATGCCAATGTACACATATTACCATCTAAAAAACATACAGTAACTACCCTTACTGTAACAACATATACCTATTCCTTGTACTTGTTTCTACACTTGTACCTATTTCTATTCTTCTCCCCCTTTGACATCAATGGAAAAGGGCCTATCTTAGAGTTAACACTTAGCTCCCCTCAACTGATGCTGATCCTCAATGGTAAGAAGTAAAATAAATTACTCCCAACTTCTTCTTTAGATACTCAAATGTGTCTTTTGGTAGTGCCTTTGTGAAAATATATACAAACTACTCTGTAGTACTGATATATTCTATCTTAACTTTTTGATCTGTAACTTACTCTCCCAAAAAGTGATATTTGATGGGAATATGTTTTGTTCTTAAATTCATCACTAGATTCTTTGAAATATTAATAGCACTTTTGTTGTCACAAAAAATAGAAATAGGTTCATCATATTTTAGATTGATATCATCTAAAGTTTGCTTCATCCAAAGCACTTGAGTACAATATAATACTACTGCAATATATTCTTATTCAATTATAGAAAGTGATACCAAGCTTTGGTTCTTTCTTACCCATGATACTAAGCTATCACCAAGGAAGAAAGCTCTTCCACTTGTACTCTTTCTATCATCTAAGAAACTTACCCAATCTGAATCTATATATGTAACTAAATTGAAATATCTACCTATGGAATACCAGAATCCATAATCCAATGTCCCCTTGATATATCTAAATATTCTCTTCACCAATTAAACATGACTATCTTTTGGAGCTAACTGATATCTTACAACCATACCTACTACATGTATGATGTCTAGCCTTGATGTTGTCAAATATAAAAGACTATCAATCATATATCTATATAAAGATTGATCTGCAATAGATGAATCTTCATCCATGCTCACCTTATTTCTTGTATTCATTGGTGTGCTAACTAGTGCACAATCCTCAAAACCAAATTTCTTTAACATTGCCTTGGCATTTTTACTTTGAGATATGAAAATTCCTCTATCTGACTGAAATATTTTCAACCCTAAGAAAAATGACAATTTTCCAAGCATAGACATCTCATCTTCTTTTTGCTTATTATCAAAAAATTATTTTTTTATCTTTTCAAGGTTTCCTCCAAAAATGATGTCATCAACATATACCACAAAAATCAATTGATGCTCACCTTTTGTTTTGATTTAGAGATTACTATCAATAAATCCTCTCTTGAAACCTTGATCCTATAGGACTTGTCATGTCCTACATACCAAGCTCTAAGATATTGTTTCAATCCATATAGTGCTTTCTTCAATATGCATACATGGCTACTAACATTTGAGAGAATAAATCCCTCAGACTACTCAATGTAGAACTCTTCTTCTAGATTCTCATTTAGGAAGGTAGATTTGACATCCATCTAAAACACTTTGAAAATTTTAAACACTACATATGTAAGAAACATTTTAATAACCTCTAGCATTACCACTGGTGCCAAAGTTTTTTCAAAATATTTTCCCTCAATCTGAGTATATCTTTTACATACTAATCTTGATTTATTCCTGGTCACTTCTCCATTTTCATTCAACTTATTTTTGTAAACTTATTTTGTTCCTATCACATTATGATCTTTTGGTCTAGGCACTAATTTCCAATTATCATTATTTTCTATCTAATTTAATTATTCATCCATTACCTTAACCTAATGTTTATCATGTTTATCTTCTGAAAAAAATTTAGGCTAAATTTTGGATAACAAAGAGAAATTAACTTGCTCAGATTCACTTACCATAATTCTTCTAGTTTGAATTCCTTCTTTTTTGTCCCTAATGATGTCACTTTCATTATGATTTCTTTGGACATATTTGGATGGGGTTTTGGTGTTTTCTTCTCCTTCTCATCTTCATCTGATTCTTCAAAATCTTCCTCTTGAATGATTTCAAGAATGTCTATTGGATCACTGATTCTTTATGTTCCATCTTATTTTATCCTAACACTTGTACTTTCAACTATATTATTGGTTATTTTGTTGTAAAATTTTTAAGCCTTACTTTTTCAAGAATAACCAATAAATATATCTTCATCTACTCTATATTTAAACTTACTAATTTTTTCATCAGTTCTCTTTATAAAGCATTTGCTACCAAAAAATCTAAAATAATCAACTATAGCTGGTGTGTATTTCCATAGATCATAATGAGTCTTGTCACTATTGACTCTTAATAATGCTCTATTATAGATATGCACTATTGTACCAACTACCTCTCTTCAATATTTATTTGGTATCTTGGATTCATTTAGCATTGTCCTTACCATCTCCCAAACTATTCTATTTCTCTATTTAACTACTCCATTTTGCTATAGAGTTATAGATTCTAAATAATGTCTCTTTATTCCATGGTTTTCACAATACTCAATAAAATAATCTAACATGAATTCTCCTTCTTGATATGATCTTGAGCACTTAATCTTTAAACCAATTTCATTCTCAACTAATACTTTGAATATTTGAAATATATGAAAGCTTCTAATTTTTTATTTAAACACATTACCCAAGTCATATGTGAAAAATCATCAATAAGTAACATGAAATATTTCTCACCTTGAGTAATTTGAGTTCTCGTAGGTCCACATAAATTAGTTTGAACAAGTTATAACATCTGAGTGGTTAGTATCCTTTTGTTTTGAGCTACCTTCTGGCCTACTTCCCATGTTGAAAAGGTTCACAAAATGTGTTGGATGGATTTATAATCTTTGGAAGATTTTTGACTACTTGCTTTTTCCTAAAGTTGATAATATTATCAAAAATTTTGTGTCCCATTATCCTGTACCATAGCCAACTTTCTTCAATTTGAATCAAATAATATCTTTGACCTTTGATGTCTGATAACATATACAAATTATTGCTTGTTCTCTGAGCATATGTAACTAACACATTTGAATCTTTTCTCCTAATTTTACAACCTTATACATAAAAATTTAGTGTGTACCCCTGATCAAACATTTGACTTACACTAAAAATATAATTATTAAAACCTACATACAAAACATTTTTAATTTTAGTTCTACCATTATCCAAACTTATTGTACCTTTTCTAACAATTTTGGTAGTAGTATTATCTCTAAATTTCACTATATGACCATTGATCTTTTTAAATGTTATGAACTTGCTCTTTTCCCCTATCATGTGCCTCAAAAATCCAATGTTAATGAACCATGGTTTTTCTTTATTTCTTTCATGAAAAGCTATTTGTACCAACATAGATTTTTTAGGTTGTTTCTTATACCATGAACCTCTCTAAACTTTATTCTTAACTAATGGAGCCTTAAAACTCTGGTCTTTCTTGATTGACTCAAACATGATTCTATAGTACCAAGCTATGTGTCTAAAGTTGTTACACTTGTAATATATTATGGCCTCTTCATTAAAGCTTGATAAAGGAGTAAAAGAGTTGTAGCTTCTTCTTGACTCTGCATGAGTTTCTTTCTCCTTATTTCTAAAATTGTTAGCCCTCTTTATTTCCTCTTTTGTAATAGCTTCAAAATATCTCTTTTCTTTTTCTATGTTAACCTTGTCTATGAAAGTAGTCTCCTTCCCTTTCTCTTTTTCAAATTTGATACCTGTCTTATTTAACATTGATCTTTGACTTTCTAATATCTTATTCAACATATTAGTGTTGTTCTCAAATTTTGAATCATTAGCTACTATATCATTGATTGCTTTATTTGTTTTCTCAAGATCTACTTTTAAAGAAGTAATTTCAATAATAGACTTTTCACATTCTTCACTTACTTTTTGTAATTATGTCATTAGATCTTTTTTATTCTTCTTGGATTCTTCAAAGTATGTTTGTAAATCTTCAATTGTTTCCTTTGAGTCCTTTTTATTTTTTTCAATTTGGAGTTTTAATCTTCGATTCTTCTTCTTAAGATATTTTAACTCTTCTAAGGCAAAAATGAGTTCTCCTTCCAAATTCACTTTGGCTTCATCCTATTCTTATTCTTGATCATATTTAATTTTACTTGTGGAGACATCTTCATGTATGGCCATGAATAAAATATCTTCTTCTTCAGAATCACTAACTCCACTATCTTCAGCTGAGCTAGGATCTTTAGAATAAAAACTCTTCTTCTGGAATCCATTCTTTAATTTTCATTTAAAATTAATCTTGTATGTAGGCTTTTCTTCTTCACTATCACCATTACCCTTATGTGGGAACTTAATTGCAAAATTCCAATCTTTCCATAATTAAAACATTTAAAAGGTAATTTTCTTTGATATTTACCTATGCCATTTTTTGGCTTGTGAATGAATAGATCTCCATTATCATATTCATCATTGCTATAATTGTCACTTGACTCTTAAATCTTAGCCTTCTCTTTCTTTGATGTCTTGAAATTAGCTTATCTCTTTGAGGGTTTCTCTTGTTCAGTTCACATCTCATATGCTATAAAAATACCATGTAGCTCATCCATATTTAACTTGGCTAAATTCTTCATCTCTTCAATTTTCAAAACTTTTACATCATATCTCAATGTTAGAGATCTCAAAAAAAAATACCACAATTGATTCTTATAAATTTTCTCTAAGACCTTGAATCTGATCAACTATTTGATCAACTCATAAAAGGTAACTTCCTATATTTTATTCCTTTTCTATCTTCAAACTCTCAAACTATCTTTTGAAATTCTGAAGCTTAGTTTGTTGAACCTTTCCATCACCTTTGTAAATATTCTCAAGCTTTATCCAGGTTTCATGAGAAGATTTACATTGCATAACTTTAAAAAATTATGATTCACATAAATCACATAAAATAATATTTAGAGCTTTAACATTATTTTCACTTACCTTATTTTCTATGGAAATAGTTACAGTGTCTATGGCTCTTCATATTCTTCCACCAATGCTTGTCAAATATCAAATCTAAGGGAAATCAAATAAGTCCTCATCCTTATGATCTAAAAAGCATAATTTTTCCCATCAAACAAAGGTGCCTTATTTTATAAAAACCTTCATGTGATCAAGCCATCATGCTTTCCTTGATCTACCTTCAAGCTGTAAAACTTTTTCAAAAGGAACTTGCTCTGATACCAATTGTTAAAGTGGGGGGGGGGGGGTGAATCAATATATTATATATCTTTTACTTGATCTAATTTCTTTTCCTTAACCACTTAATCACACATTCAAGATATGCAATAAAACTAAAAAAATAACATGCACCACATAAAAGAGAGAAAGAGAGACACCATATTTTTATGTGGAAACCCAAAGTGGGAAAAACCATGGAGAACAATCTCAAGTATATGAATGAGACCAACTCAAATTACAAATTTTTCAAGCACCAAATTTTAGGAGCACCAACCCCTTTACCAAGCACCAATATAGAAACTATTCATGAGCACCAACCCATAGGAGCACCAACCCCTCATATATAAAACACAACTATCTCTCAATGTTGCCTACTCAACAAATGATAGAACTCTACAATATCTCTTATTTTTCTTTCCTATTTTCTTATAAAATAATTAAAAAACCATGCACACACTTGCATTTTACAAATGGATTCTCAATTATTTATTTATAACTTTCCAAATGACCTTTGGCATTCACCTTTTGTGACCCTTCAATCCTTATGTAAAATGGCACCAAAATTGCATGACCTTTCGTATCCTTGAATTTGAAAATTCATATGGTGACCCCCTTCATAATCAAATTCATCCTTTCCTCTTTTGTCTTTATCTTGGTGACCTTTCAAATTCCTTAAGGTGACTCTTCATGAAAAAATGTGTCATACCCTCTTTTGTCTTTACTTGGTGACTCTTGGAATTTGTCAAGATGACTCTTCATGGGAAAATGTGTCCCATTCTTCTTTTGTCTTTATCCCATGACTATTTGACTTCTCCATGGGCCCTCTTTTGACTTTTATGCAACCAAAAATATATTCATTAATTTTAAATAAATATTAACACACATTGGCCAAGATATGAATATTAAAAACACCATTAAATGTTATGGGGCCTTTATCACCAGTGCTAGACCTTTCACATAAATGATAATATTTCCAACAAAAATAAGTGTAAATAGTACAAAGATCCCTGTGGTGGCAAAGAAGAGAGAGACTTGGAAAAAGGTAGAATGTAATATGTACCTTGCGCCAACACAAAGTTCAAAGTGCAAAGTGATGCACCATCTTTGGATTTTGTGGAATGTGAATCACGATTGTGAATGGTAGAAAGTGGAGGCTCATGAGTAATTTTTACTCTCCCCAATATGTAATGTGTATTGGCACTTTTAAATCCTATAAAATGAAGGAATGGAATGAGCAGGAAAGTTAAGAGGAACTACATGTGAAAATTACAATGTTGTACTTCGCAAGTCTATAATTTGCAAATGGACCTTCTAGGGGAATTATAGGTGTGAATTGCACAAGTGCAAATTTCACCTGTGCAATTTACAAATGGGGCCCAAAGTTACTGTAAATGTCAAAAGTTGAAAATAATGAATTTATGTATTAAAAAATATGAAGGAAATCATAAAAAAAACAAATTTATAAAAGGGAAAAAGTGTAAAATGCAATATGTTGAAAAGAAATTAAGAGCCAAAAAAGTAAAAAGTAAAAAATGACCTAAGTCTTTTGAATTTTTCATTTTTGTGCTTGTCTAAGTTCCTCCATGAGAGAGAATATTGCAGGTTTGAAAATCCAAGGTGGGCCATTCCAAAGAAGATCATTTAGGGTGGCCATGGATCCATAATATTCCCAAGAAATCATTCTAAGAGTAGGTTGTTCCCTGGTACACATAAAGGGAAGGGCATTTGTCTAAGAAGTTTTAGCTATGCAAGCAAGTGGTCAAGGACATTTTTAGATAGTTATATATAAATACAAATGGTTTATTTACCTCTAACATGAATATTCTCCTTAAAATTCATGTGAAATGGATCTCTCACCATGAAATCAAAGGATGTGCTCTAAATCTTCATCATTCCTCGTACATGTATCTATAATTATGATTTTTCTTGTAAATGGATGAAAATTTCAGGTGTGGCAAAGGAATATTTTCCATCTAGGAGCATCTTGGTGGGAATTTGGAAATTACAAATTTGAAATGGGAAAAAAATGTATAAATATAGGGCTTATACTCTATTCAAGGGGTTGGTTGACCATTATGTCGGTCATTATGTAGGTTATTATTGGTCTTTGTTTATCTCTAAGTCTAGGTTTTGCAAAAAATTTTGGGTTCTATTTTTGTGTGTAGATCTTGTCTCTCTTTCTAAGGTGGTTTTATCTATACAACCATTATCAATATTTGAGAGCATGATTATGTCTCCCTTGTCAAAAGAGAAAACTCACCATGCTTGTCCCCTTGGAAGCATTGTAAAAACTAATGTATGTAAGGCTTATTTTTCAAGTTAATGAAAATGTTTGTGGTTTTATACTATTTCCTATTGATTAACTATAGAAATGTGTTTCACAAATTATGTTGATTAGATATTTGGGACTATGTTATTTATTGGTTATCATTTTGAGCATAGATCCAAATTATAAACCCTCTTTGTATTATTTTGTGATATATTGTTAAATAACATGTTAGGGCACTCTAGGTTGATGGAGTTGATAGGTAAAAGTGTTTGAAAGCTTAGTTTTAGTGTATGTTATAATGTTTTAGGTATAATTTAGAATTTTATTTAGCTTGCATTCAAGTCTTTTCTACATATTTACAAATAATAATGTCATGAATATTCCAAGATACCCTATTATTTGAAAAATCTCTAGCACACCCTTACTCTTTATTATTATCAAACTATCTTACCTTGTGCTACCCTAAAAACAATTCACCTTTGCATACTATAGGTGATATTTACCCTATAAATACATAAAACCTCACCTACATAACATGTGTTTATAGTTTGTAATTTACATACCAACATTTCAATCTTTTGTTTGACCCATTATTATTGAAAAATATTTAGAATGAAGATTTTAAGAACTTTTATATCTATCTTCAGTAGCTTGTGTATGACTTAGAGCATTTGTGCATTCCTTATGACAACCCTTCCCAAGTGGAGTGTGCAAGTTGGTTGTAACCTAGTCATATTTGTTGTTATTTTATGCCAAAAATCACCATGGAAGTTGAATTGCATAATCACTCCATGTGAGAAAGCTACCCCATAGGTCATCTCACCTTTGTTCAAGAAGATAAAAAAGTATTAGGGAGTTGACCATACTCTCTGTATTTGCCTCTCAGTAATTTTCTACATTTGGTCTAATATTGATGCCAAATGCTTCCCTAGATACAATGACATACTAGTAGGTTTTTCATCATTGCTTGCCATTTTATCTCAAGTGTGTAAGGCCAAGTGTATGAGGTGTATAATTTATAACCAACAAAATATTCTTGTTCTTAAGGGAAATACTAAATTAACTATGGGTAAGTGTTGAAAGTGAACCATGAGGGGTATAGATGAACCATCAATACACAATTGAATGGATGAGTTCTCTAAGCACCCCTAAAGGATTCCCTACCTCTCACAATGATGGATAAATGATGGAATGTTTTATATTTCAACCAAATCTTTCTTTAGGGACCAAAATTTGGTTGGTTGAACACAAATATTTTGATGTATTGTAGTGGTTGGGCACATGTTTGAATTGAGTCTTTTCATTCTTAAGGGGAAAATTGAATGAACTTTGGGAAGGTATTATAGGTGAACCATGAGGGGTAGAGACAAAAAGTTAGAACTTAAATTTTCAAGGGTGAGTCCTATAATAACTCCCTTGAGGATAATAATTTGTTCACAGTGATAGATAAATAATTACATGTTTGATCTCGTATCCAAATCTCTCTTTAAGGACTAAAAGTAGATCAATAAAATGCATAATTTTTGACTCTCACACCATATAAACAAATCATCTTCACAGATACCTCCAAATGGGTGTATGAATGTAAAAATAGAATTTTATCCACCCTCTATTAGGCCCCGAATTCTAAACTTGATAGTGGTTGGGTGTATCCCTGAAGAAAATCATCTCATTCTTAAGGGGAAAAACTATATAAATTTTGGGTAAGAATTGTAAGTTAACCATGAGGGTAGATCTGAACTGTCAACTCTTATAATTTCATGGGTGATTCCTATGTATACCCCATATATTAATCCTTTCCATTAATAACGAAAAATAAAAAGGTGCATATTTTCTCTCACAGACAAATCTCTCTTTAGGGATAAAAGTTTGGTTAATAGAACATGCAAATTTTGACCCATACATCCAATCAATGAACCATCTTCATAAACATGTATCTATAGAAATATAAACAAAGGGATGGAATTAATATACCCTCAATTAGGCCTTAATTTTGAAAATTTCATCCAATCATATGCACCTATGATGAGAACCTTCTCGATCTTAAGTAGTAAAATTGAATGAACTTTGAACAGACATTGTAGACTAGCCATGAGGATTATAGAAAAATTATCAGCTCCTAAAATATCATGGTTGAGTCCTATGATAATCCCATAATAAATTATATACCTCTAAAAATGATAGATAAATGATAATAGATGTTCTCTCATAGCCAAATCAATTTTTTAGGACCAAAATTTGGTTAATAAAACATGTAACTTTTGACTCACGCACCCAATAAATGAACCATGATAATGGTACATTTGAATGGATGTATAAACACAATAAGGGTTCTCATATGATCTATATTGGGTCTTAGATTCAAATTTTTAGGCAACCAAACACATCCATCAAGAAAATATTCTTATTCTTAAAGGCAAAAATGAATGAACTTTTTACAGTCACTACAAGTGAACTTTGAGGGGTAGAGACAAATTGTAAAATAATACAAGTGAACTTTGAGGGGTAGAGACAAATTGTAAAATAATACAAGTGAATGAGATATTATTATGATAACCCACCATAATATTATATTACTCTTAAAGTTATGGATAAATGGAGGCATGTTTTATCTCATAACCAAATAAAAGTTGGTCAGTAGAATTTGTAACTTGAATCACATAACTAATTGACGAAGTGTCTTCATGGACATGTCTAGATGGGAATATAAAAATAGAAATGAACTTTTTACACCATATTTTGGGCCATGAAATAAAATTTTTTAGGTTTTCAAATGCATCTTTGAAGAGAATATTCTCATTTGTAAAGGTAAAATTTGAATGAACGTTTGGCATGCATTTCATGCAAACCATGAGGGGTGGAGACAAACATTCAAATCTTAAAGTTTAAAGGTGATTCATATAAAAATATTATATATATTTATCTATCACTCATTTTGATATAGAAATAGTGGCATGTTTAATATCTTATCCAAATCTCTCTTTAGGAACTAAATGATACTCAATAAAGAGTGAAACTTTTGAATCGCACATCTAATCAACAAACCATATTCATAAACACATCCAAATTAGAATATAAATGTAGTAATGTACTTCATATTCACTTTGTTGAACCCTAGAGTTAAAACTTGTAAGCAAATGAACACATTCTTGAAAATAATCTTCTCATTCTTAAGGGAAAAATAAACCAAACATTGTGCAACCACTATAGACAAACCATTAGAGGTATAGATGAATCCTTAGTATCTATACTTGCATGAGTCTATCCTATGATCACCCCATATAGGATTATATTTTTTTAGTTATGATATATAAATGATGGCATGTTTTAATTCATAACCAAATATTTTTTTAGGGAATAAAGGTTGGTTAGTAGAAGATGCAACTTTTGATTCTTGACCCAATTAACAAAATGTCTTTGTGGACACATTTATACGGGTGTATAAATTCAAAAATGACCTTTTTTATTTTATATTTTACCCTAGATTCAAAAATTGTAGGTGTTTAGATGCAACCCTGAAAAAAATTCTTGTCCTTAACGGAAAAATGGAATCAACTTTGTGCAAGCTTTGTAGGTGAACCATGAGGGGTAAATATGAACCATCAGTGCCTAAAATTTTATAATAAATTACTCTGAGCACCCCAAATAATATTTTTTGTATATTATTAGTAAATTACAACCCTTTTTTATCATAACAAACTATCTCTTTAGGGGCCAAAATTTGATTGATAGAACATACAATTTTTGACTTACACACCCAATGCATGAACCATCTTAATGGAAAATATAGATGGGCATATAAATTCAATAATGGCCTTAGTCTACTCTATTTTAGGCCTTAGATTTGAAACTTACATGCATCTAGATGCATCCCTAAAGAGAATATTCTCTCTTAAGGGAAACAATTGAACCAAATTTATGCAATCATTATAGGAAACCTATGAGGGGTAGAGATAAACCATCAGTTCATATAGTTTTAAAAGAGACTCTTATTATCATCCCCTAAATTTTTCTCTTTTTATTAGGACAATGAAAAAAATTTACATTTTTTCTCTCACAACTAAATATCTCTTTAAGGACCAAAAATTGGTCAGTATAATGTGCAAGTTTTGACATCCATGCCTAATAGACAAACCATATTTGTGATCACATCTAAATGGGAATATAAATGTGTGAATGGAATTAGAATTCCCTATCTTAGGATTTATAATTATAACTTTTAGGTGGTTATATGCATCCCTAAGAGAAATCTTCTCATTTTTAAGAGAAAAAAACTAAACAAACTTTGTGCAATAGTTACATGATAACAGTGAGGGGTAGAGATGAACCATTAGCTCATATAATCACATGGGTGAGTTGTATAATAACCCCCATAGGATTTAATACCAAATATGATGATTCATAAATGGTGTCACATTATCTCATAGCCAAATCTCTCTTTAGGGACTAAAATTTGGTCAGTAAAAGGCATAAATTTTGACTCACACCCCTAGTTGATAAACTATATTCACAAACCCATCTAGATTAGAATATAAATACAAGATTGGCCTTTGTTTTAACTTCATCAAACCCTAGATTCAAAGCTTTCAGGTGGTCAAATGTATCCCTAAAGATAATTATCTAGTTATTAAGGGAAAAAGAGAAGGAAATTTGTGTAGTCATTATAGGTGAACCATGAGGGGTATAAATGAACCATGAAATCCTATAATTGTATGAAATCTTCCTATGAGCACAACCAAGATATTATCTACTTCTTGAAATGATGGATAAATAAAGACATGTTTTCTCTAATAGCTCAATCTCTCTTTAGGGACCAAAAGTTAGTCATCATAATATGTAACTTTTTAATCATGTGTAAAATAGATGAACCATCTTTGTGGACATGTCTAGATGGGAATATAAATGTGGTAATGGATTTATTACATCATTTATAGGGACCCAAATTTTAAACCTATAGGTGATCAAACTCATTCCTGAAGATAATGTTATTTATTAAGTGGAAAGGTTTTATGAATTTTATGTGTGATCTAGGAATTTGACTCAAGAGAGGATGGTTAGTATGGTGTTAGTTCCAAAATGAAAATAAAATGAAATAAACACACTAATAGCATAACATCTCTAGGCTTATACACTAGGGAGAGCTTAGTTAACAAACACAAATGACAATAACAACTAGAAAGCAAGGAATGAAAACACAAGAATTCCTTCACCTTCTTTGGATGCTCCAAATGCATTTATTATAGTGGCTTGTTTGGCTTATGCTCATGAATTCCTTGCCAATGGAAGCTTGACAACCTCTATCTCTCCTTGGTACCTTTGGCTTATGGCTTGGCTTGGCTTGAAATTAATTTGGCATGGTAACACTAGTTACTTGAAGCTTTTTGGAACCAATCCTGTATTATAACTTTGCACTAATTAAGCTTAGAAATGATATTGTGAGGCCTCTTATTTATAGATTTTTAGATTTGATTAGAATCAACCTAAACCATCCATCTCAAGATTGAGATGTGTGGTTAAGGATTAATTTAATTTTTAGAATTAAGTTTATAATTATCCCCATCATGGCATTGGAAGAAGGGAAATTAAGAGGCATGGAGGGCATCATGAAAGGCATTGATGAGGCATGGAGGAAATGAATACTGATATTTATGGAATTTATGGCCTAGGTATATCTTCTCAAGAAATGAGGTTACTTGATGATGCAGATATTTAATATTCATTTCTAAAAATAAGTATTCAACAATTTTCCATGGAATTTTCGACTAGGCCTTGATTTGGGTTAATTATCTCTTAAACATGACTAGGCACATTATGCACAAATTACCCAAATTGATCATAATGATTTGTTATTGATCCTAAATTTGACTAGATTAGATTTAGAAGTCACTTTTAGATGCATTGGATGCGTATTCCCATTTAGGATGTTTCCAACAACAAATAACAAATGCACAAGTATTGTGTAAAAGATTTGATAGGAAAGAGCAGTCTAGAGCACACAAGTGCAAATTTGGCATTTTGACTCAAAATGAACTGATCAATGTTAGCTGGCCCATAAATTGCATTACCTCATTTAGGGATACCCTAGCTAAAATCAGCACTTGAATATGTCAGTTTCACATCATTTAGTTTACTTTAGTGTTTTTAGGCCAAATTGTGCATTTTAGGTAGAAATTGATCAAAATCTTGGTTGGAGGTTATCGATGGCTAGATTTAGATGTCTACAGTTTCCCCTTATTTGGGAAGGTGTTGTAAACTATAGGCAAAGCAATGTCTTCTCAAATAATGAGAGATGTCCTATATGCCAAAAAGAAGATGATGGTTGAAGAACAAAGCTCTAAATGGTTTTGGGAAGCTTATGATGATGCAACCTCAAGGGAGTGGTCATCACATTTATTGATGGATGGTCCCTCAAAAAGAAATGAGAAGAAAGGTGGAATTAACCTATGGTTGAGATTAATTCAAATGAGAAAATGCTTGCAAGAATTGATGTAAAAAAGATGTTGATTTTCCCAAAGGTGGTTATAATTAGGATTAAAAATCAAAATAATGATTTATCCATAGGTGGTTATTATCATTAAGTAGACCTAGATTGGCTAATTATGATTGTGCCCCAGTTTGGGCTGATTAGCAAGCATAACTCAAGGATATAACCTAAAATATAGATTAAATATGAGCAGGTGCAAAGTGATGAAATAGATGAATAGAAATGAGATTGATCAGTGTGAATGATTTAGTTATAGCTACCAATGAGGAGATGCACGTCCTGACTAGCAGTGATACAACTAGAATGGTCATTGTGTTGACTTGATTAAGGGTGGGATGGAAAGATTTAGCAAGGTGCCAAGGAGAAACATCTATAACTCCATTGATTGTAGACCTTCCTAAAGATAATTTTTGCTATAGCATGTGATGGTAGGCTTCATGATAAAACACCATGAAGACTTGGCCAAAATATGCCTAAGGACTGACTCTCGATCCAATAAACACTCAAAAATAATACAAAAATGATAAAAACCATGATGAGAATATTGACATATGAATATGGATAGACTCAAGAATAATGTGGGTAAGGAATCACCCAATGCATACATATAGACTGAGTTGAGGCAACAATGTTGAAAGCAAATAAATAGGCAAGCAAACAAATAAATAAACAACCCAAAATAAATAAACAAACATAAAGCTTGAAAAAAAATCCAAAGAAAGCATCCTAACAATGATAATGCCCCAGTAGTGTAGATCAAAGATAACTAACTAGGCTTAGACATGACAAATATTTTTGAATTTTTGAAATATTTAAATGTTTTTGGAATTTTGAGGTATCTTAACTCATTAGAGAATGACAAGATAGTTTATCATAAAATGGAGGGAGTATTTGTCTTAGGTTGTTTGTAAAATGATGAAAGTGTATGGAAAGGGGGACTGAGGTGACCTCAACATGAATTGATCATAACCTACATATTCCTAAAATGACCTCAAGTCATAGTAATTCTATCCACACAAAAGGCAGGGAAAAACCAACTAGGTCCCAACAAACTCTCAAATTTGGAAAATGGCTAGTCAAATGAAAATAATGATGGCAAGGTGATGTGGTAATGCATGATAAATAAGTGTTGCCCCTAGTTTTCCAATAGGTGGTTATAACTAAGATACAATGAAATAAGTCAATGATACTAATTTACCCATAGGTGGTTATAATTAGTATCAATACTAGTGAGACACTGATTTGCCCATAGGTAGTTATAATAAATCTCATAAAAAAAAATGTGGAGAGGATGAAAGATATCTTGCCAGATTAACTACCACACTACTTTCATAGACTATCATTTTAAACATATATTGGATTGATTATTGAAACTTGATCAAAATCTCCCCATAAAAGGTAAGGAAAGAATCAAATGAATTGAGTTCAAAATAGGATTGCGTAGGATAACTAAAAATAGGCTTTGGTCTAGATAGGAATGGAATTATAAGATAGTATGGTCTTCATAAGGATAATGGTTAGTTGGATAGATTAGATAAAATGGTAGGAGGGTTGCCCCTAAGTGGTGGGGTGAATGGAAAGAATATTTGATAATGGAAAATGGATATGTAACAATGGCAATGGTAATGACAATGTGAAATGGTATTGTACATGTTTTTGGCTTGGGTGTGGTTCTTGATTCTATTGTTCTTACTGATAAGGAGATACACATCCTAATTAGCAAACGATACAAACAGAATACTCGATCATGTTAATTGTTATTCTACACCTCATATGAATAGTTTCTCTATCAAAAACTCAATATAGATCTAGATGTCGAGAATGTTTTTATGTTCTTCCTTAATCATTGATTCTAATTCCTTAAAACATCAACATAAGTTAACTTTGTAGCCTCTATAAAGGAAAGTGAAACCATGGATGGTAAACAAGGACAAACAATGGATGATAGGTTTGATTATGAAATAAAATGGTCAATGATAATATAATGTGTAATGGTGGGGAAACAAATGAAGATCAGTAATTTTAGTCACACATAATGTTGTTGATACCAGATTTGACATATTTTTAGTTGTAACAGGGCCAAATAATTGTTCTCTCAATAGGATGATTAGATTTTTTTGTTGTTTGGGCCTAAGAGTAGCTTTCATCTGATGAGGCTATAGATTGGAAGCTATTTTGATTTAATATTTGATTTATCTTTATCAAGTAGTGAAGAACTTTTGTGCTTAGCTATTTGTGCCTCAAAAAGGTTTCCACCCAATGAAGTTATCTTGATTGTCCCATAGGACCTTCGAGAAGGTTTCACTAAGGAATGTTGATAGTTGACTTTGATTATCTTCTAGCACTTTTGAAAAAGTTTCACTAGAAGATGCTAAGCTCTAACTTAGATTGTCCCCTAGCACCTCTGAAAAGGTTTCACTAGGAGAATGTTCTTTTGCTACATGAATGTTGTTTTGGCCTCCTTTCTCTTCTTCAACTACTATGTCACCATGGATGTAGTTCAACAAAGTGTGATTCTATCGATCCCAATAAACATTTTAAGGAGATGGAATGTCAATAATATGGATATTTTGGTTGATGGTAATGGATTATGGAATGGTAATGCAATTTAGAGAGGCTACACAATCCTTTTAGAAGATACTAGGAGAACTTGTGTTGATGTTGAGGTACTCATCCTCAAAAATCATAGAAGGATAAAAAATTTATTCAAATTTATCTTTGAGGCATGCATAACCAATGTTATAATAGCTATGAACATATTTTTTATTTGAATCTAACTCTAACTCAAGGGACTCTAAATCTAATGTTGAGATTTATCTTGATTCAAATTTAGATTATAATGCTAAATCTAATGTCAATCTAAAAATAAAACTTGACTCTAACTCTGATTCTTCATCTGATGGATACTCTATTATAATGATGTCTTGTTGAATATTTGGTTTTGGACAAGTAACAGCCTATGATGGCATGATGGGCTCCACAAAAATTGATTTGTCAAAGTGATACTCCTCTAGGATGGAAAATACATCAAGAAACAACTCTTTAGAGACTAGCTTATTAATAGAAGGCTCTTGAAAAATAGACACATGGTCAAGGTAATGATTTACCCAAAGGTAGTTATAATAATTAAAAAGTGACTAAGTAAAGACTGGCTCATCAATGTGAGACTCCTCGACAACTAGTATAAGATTAATAGGCAATTCATCATAGGTTGACTTATCACAAGTGGTTGGTTCAACAAAAACATCTTGAATTGGTTAGTTTTCTTGGCCTTCGTTTTCAATGAGTTGGAAAATATCAGTTTTAAACATAGCTTGGTCTTTGAATGATTGGATTGGTTGAGGTTTGGATGGTATTGGTACTAGATGAGGAATGACTTGTGGTTGGATAATGGTAGGGCATTAGGGAGCATCATTTCTCACACTAGCCAAAGGACAAAGTCCTAAGATGGTAAAGATAGGGCATTGTGGGGCTTGATTGCTTGTATAAACCAAAGGATGAGGTATTATAATGATGAAGGGGAATTTTGGAGCTTGATTACTCATACAAACCAAAGGACTAGGTCTTGGTATATAAATAGTTGGGTATTATGGATCTTGGTTGCTCACACAAACCAAAGGATGAGGTCCTGGTATGGTAAATGTATTCCTTAGATATTATGGATCTTGATGTCTCATATAATCCAAAGGAGGGTGAGGGGAAGTTGATGATTTTATAACAAAAAGATGTCATGAAACTTGATTGCTTGCATAAGCAAAATCATCCAAGTCTTCCTCATAAACCATATCATCCCAGTCATGAGTTAGATCATAAGCTAGTTCTTGGTTGTGTTCTATGTAATAATTATTGCAAAGAGAGTACGGATTTAAATCTCAAATAACATTATCTATAGTTGGGTCTTCAACTTCTTCTTCAAAATCCTCTTCATACCAATTAAGGTCTTGAGTTGGATCTTAAGTTTCTTTGTGACTTTGTTCCCATGAATTATTAATATGAGGTGGATATAAATCTATCTCAAAAACCATATTAGCATCATTGGGGTATTGAAAAAAGCCATAAAAGTCATTTTGTGTGGCCATTCTATCATAATTCGGATTGTAAGTGAATCCACCATAAGTGTAGTGAGACATATCCATGTAAATGATGAAAGCTCTAAAAATAAAAGGACTTAGAGTTCTACAAAATTTAAAAAACTATGTCTAAAGGAAAAATGGTTCAAGCTTTGTCTAACTTGGTTGAAGGGGTGGAGATGTATCTCTAATATAAATTAAAAGTGGATTTGTATCTCTAAAATTATTTATCCTAATACTTGGCATAAAATGGCCTAATTTAAAATTTCATATGCACAAAAGGTCAACTGCCTCAATAAAAATTGGCATGTCAAAGGTCTAGGTTAAATTGTTCCAAACAAGGTCTAAACTAGGAAAGGTAAAAGTTGAGCTGCTAGGTCTTTTGTCTAAATATAGATTCAAAAGCTAGGTTCAAGCAAATAGGCATGTTCTAGGACTTTTGGCCAAACAACATCAAAATCTAGACTTAAAACAAAGGCTAATGTGATTTGATTTAATCTAAAAAGTTTGGAAATAACTTTGACATAGACCCAACACACGGAGTCAAACATAAACATGATCAGTTGGCATAAGTCATAAGACAAAAGGATCTTTGAGAAAGGCTATATTCTCCCAAATAAAGGCACAAATAATGATGAGGATAGGCATTAAACAAATAAACCATTAATATTTTTCAATTTTGGGTAATCGATTAACTGAAGTTATGTAACCCAAAAGAGAAAGATATATGTATCAGGCCCATGAATTAAGGCCTAAATAGAAATAAATCAATGTTTGGATCCAAAATTAATAAGGATAATTGAAAACTCAACATTGAAACTTAGGATTTGACTAAACAATCTAGACAAGATTGGACATCATGACGACACAAGACAAAGGTCCAAATGGTATACACAAAGTGGTTTGAAACAAGTAGTTTTGATACAATGGTAAAAAATTCATGAAACAAATTGAGTAGCCTAATATTTGAAGCATGCTAAAATAATGTGGTTTATGTCATTCTTCAAAATACTCAAAGGCACAAAAAGTTTTGATGTGGTTTGTGCAGCATAACACCACCCTTCATAACTTAAATGCATTATTTTGACATGGCTTATGAACAAACAAACAAGTTTTTGGTCTCAAAACATACCAATAAAAAACTACCAAAATACACTAAGTATAATCGTACAAATCCTAGCAAGGGTATGTTAAAATGGGGTTTACTAAACTAGTAAGGTTTTGATCATTTTAGGGGAATCAATTACACAATGACTTTCACATCAAACGATGTAAAAAATAAGCATGGAAATTGGGTGACCACAACATTGGCTAGTTTTAAAAAGGTGTATTCATTTTTATAACCACTTCATATTTCTATTCACTCAGTTTAGTGCGATGTCCAAATGCAAATATATACCATGTGTAACTCCAAAGGAGCCAAATGAAATCAATGTCGGGAGTTGAAATCTTGGGTTAAAGCTTCCATAAAGAACTTATGGGAGGTAATGACGTCCCCCTCACAAGCCAAGTTTTCATGAAAATAAAGACTAATAGAAATAATTTAGGGTCATTTTCAAGGTTACCCAAACTTTGATGCATTTTTGGGGAGTGCTTTAGATGACAATATTTCTAAGCCTTGGACTAGGCTACTTGAAATAGGAATGACACTTTTAATTCAAAGGGTACCATATAGGGGATAAATGGAAGAGCATACATGAAACATTCCTCTTCTTTCCAAACAAAAATTATATCAAACAACTATTGAAGACAAAAATGACAAGTCTGTTCAATTTCAAGCCCAAATGAAAGAATTGGTGGTGTTCATTTGACCCCTTGGTCTTAGTTTTAACTTTGAAAACTAATGATAAAAACACTTATTTAAGAACCTTAAATGTTACTTTAAGCACCAAAATAATTTTCCTAATTTATTTTAAAATCATTCAAAAGGTGGTGTAAAACATGATTTATCAAACTTAAAATCCACTAGTTACCTGTCTACCCTTAAGGCATCACTCCAAAAGCAAATATGTTAGATTAGAAAAATTTAAAATGGATTATCCAAATATTGTAAAACAATATATGAAAATTTAATGTAAACTAATTCCAAATTCTTAAAATTAAGGAGAAAACATGTGGTTTTAAAAAAAATCATCCAAAATGGAATCCATATGACTCTAAACCAAGCATTTTAAAATAGCTCTTGGGTTTTGTGTTTTTAAGAAAACATAGTGACCAACATCAATTATATACCACCAAAATCGATTATATACAACTGATGTTAGAAATGGCCAACCAAGATCTACCAAAAGTAAATTCTACTAACTGATGTCAGTTGAGCCAAGTAACCAATGTCGGTATTTCTTGCCGACATTGGTTACTATGTAAAATTATTTCAACAAAAAATGACAAAATAAAGTTAGAAAATAAATTTGAAAGAGTTTTAAAGGTCCAAATGGATATTTTAGAGTTGAAAAAGATCTCCTTTAGGTGTGAGATACATCTTATCCCACCAATCATGCCATTATGTGATCTAGGAATTTGACTCAAGAGAAGATGGTTAGTATGGTGTTAGTTCCAAAATGAAAACAAAATAAAATAAACACACTAATGACATAATATCTCTAGGCCTAGACACTAGGGAGAGCCTAGTTAAAAAACATAAATGACAAGCACAACTAGAAAGCAAGGAATGAAAACACAAGAATCCCTTCACCTTCTTTGGATGCTCTAAATGCCTTTGTAGTAATGGCTTGCTCAGCTTATGCTCATGAATTCCTTGGCAATGGAAGCTTGATAACCTCCATCTCTCCTTGACACCTTTGGCTTGTGGCTTGGCTTGGCTTGGAATTAATTTGGCATGGTAACACTAGTTGCTTGAAGATTTTTGGAACCAATCTTGCATTATAAATTTGCACTAATTAAGCTTAGAAATGATGTTGTGAGGCCTCCTATTTATAGATTTTTAGATTTGATCAAAATCAACTTCAACCATCCATCTCAAGATTGAGATGTGTGGTTGAGGATTAATTAAATATTTGAAATTAAGTTTATAATTATCCTCATCATGGCATTAGAAGAAGGGGCAATTATGAGGCATGGAGGGCATCAATGAAGTCAATAAAGAGGCATGGAGGGCATGAATACTGATATTTGTGGCATTTATGGCCTAGGGATGTCTTCCCAAGAAATGAGGTCACTTGATGATGTAGATAATCAATATTCATTTCAAAAAATAAGTATTCAACAAGTTTCCATGGAATTTTTGATTAGGCCTTGATTTGGGTTAATTAGCTCTTAAACATGATTAGGTACGTTGTGCACAAATTACTCAGATTGATCAGAATGCCTTGTTATTGGTCCTAAATTTGATTAGATTCAAATTGGAAGTCACTATCAGATGTGTTGGATGCATATTCCCATTTAAGATGTTTCCAACAACAAATAACAAAGGCACAAGTCTTGTGCAAAACATTTGATAGGAAAGAGCAGTCTAGAGCACACAAGTGCAAATTTAGCATTTTGACTCGAAATGAAATGATCAAAGTTAGCTGGCCCATAAATTGCATTACCCTATTTAGGAATACCTTGGCCAAAATTGGCACTTGAATATGTCATTTTCTCATCATTTAGTGTGCTTTAATGTTTCTAGGCCAAATTGTGTGTTTTAGGTGGAAATTGGTCAAAAGCTTGGTTAGAGGTTATTGATGGCTATATTTAGGTGTCTACATTATATAGTTGTTACAGGCTAACCATGTGGAGTAGATTAAAAAAATTAAATACTATAGTTGAATTAAAGAGTCCTCTAGTTACCCATCTAATTATTATCTACCACTTGCAATAAGGAAGAAACATGTTTTCTCTCACAACCAAATCTCTCTTTAGGGACCAAAAGTTCATCAGTAAAACATATAAAACTTGATTTATGCACCCAATCAATGAGCCATACTTGAAAACACCTATAAATAGGAATATAATCATATTAGTGGACTTTTTATCCCTCTATTGGGGCCCAAAGTTGAAACTTGTAAGTGGTCAGATGCATCCTTAAAGAGAATCTTTTCATTCTAAAGGGCAAATTTTGAATAAACTTTGAACAAACATTGCAAACAAATTATGAGGGGTAGAAAAAAATAATAGATTTTATAGTTGTACAAGTGAGTATTTTGAGTACCTATTATAATATTCCTTACCAATTATGATGATGAAAAAATGGTAGCATGTTTTCTCTCATAGCTAAATCTCTCTTTAGGGACTAAAATTTAGTTGGTAGAAGGTGCAAAATTTTACTCACCTACAAAATCAAGGAACTATCTTCACATAGATATTTATATGGGTGCATAAAATTAGGAATATTCCTTTTTGTTCTTTTTTGGCCCCTAGAGTCAAACTTGGAGGCTACTAGATGCATCCCTAAAAATAATCTTCACATTCTTAAGGGGAAAATTTTAATGAACTTCTCCTATTTGTTGCAAGAAATCTATGATGGGAAGACACAAATAATCAACTCCTATAGTTACATGATAGATTCATTTGAGAACCTCGTAGAGTATTCTCTTCTTCCCATGATTATGGATAAATGGTGACACATTTATCTTGCAACAAAATCTTTCTTTAAGGACTGAAAGTTGGTCGATAAAAGACACAAATTTTGACTTACAACCAAATTCATGAAAAGTATTCATAGAAACACTTCAATGGGAATATAAACATTGAAATGGACTTTGTATACCTTTTTTATCACCTAGATTCAAAAATTTAGAAAGTCACTCACATCCATAAAGAGGATTTTTTCATTATGAAGGGAAAAAATGAAACTAACCTTATGCAACATTGTACGCAAATCATAAGGAGTATAGATGAAATGTTAGCTCCTAAATTTGCATTAATGAGTATTATAATAATCCATTAGAGTATTATATTTCACTCATGATGATGGATAATTGGTAATACATTTTATCTTGCATCCAAATATCTCTTTAGGGACCAAAATTTTGTCATTAGAACATACAACTTTTGACTCGTGTGCTAAATTGAAGAACCATCTTCAAGGACATATCCATATGGGAATATAAAATTATTGATATCCTTTTTACACTTTTTTTCAATACTTGAAGATTAAACTTGTAGATTTATAGATGTATCTTTGAAGGTAATATTATCATTCTTAAGGGGGAAAATTGAATGAATTATGTCTAGGTATTGTAGATGAACCTTGAGGGGTAAAGTTGAAATAATAGCTCCTATAGTTTAAAAATATATTCCTATGAGTAAAACTTGAAATATTATCTATAAATATTCATGTGAAATAAATGACAAAATTTTTTATCTCATAGCTAAGTCTCTCTTAAGGGACCAAAAGTTGGTCAATATAACACAACTTTTGACTCATATTCCAAATCAGTGAACCATTTTCATAGACATGTCTTAATAAAAATATAAATACATGAATGGAATTAATTCACCCTCCTTAAATCCTTGGAATAAAAAAGTTTAGGTGTTCAAATTTATCCTTAAATATAATATTCTCATTCATAAGGGAAAAAACTAAACAAACTTTGAGGAAGAGTTGCAGGGAAACTGTGAGGGGTAGAGACAAACCATCAACTCATAAAATTACATAAGAGAGTATTATAATCACTCCCCAATTATTATTGTCTTCTCATGATGAAAAATAAATGGTGACACTTTTCTATTGTAACCAAATCTCACATTAAAGACTAAAAGTTAGTCAATAAAAGTATAACTTTTGAGTCATGCACATAATAAATGAGATATCTTTGAGAACATTATGGATGGAATATAAATACAATATTTTGTTTTTTTATTTAACCTCTTGGTATGTGTCCATCTAACCTGGTATAGGATGCCCCTTTGGCTATAAAATGAGGATTATTTTGAAAAGAGGGAGGAGGTAATTTAATATATCTAAGATTTGGCAAAATAGGGAGCTTCCATTAGTATTTATATTTTGTATATTAGTTTAGGTAGCTTGAATGTATAGCCCAAGCTTGCCTATGAGCTATTGGGAATGAATAGATTTAGGAAGGGCATATGCTTTGTTACTTTGTATTAACATTGTTGATGAACTATAAGTTAATGACGAAGGATATTAAAAGAATGAAGTATTAATCCTTGTTTTATAATTCTCATAATGTTATGTTTATGAGTTAGTTTTAGTTAATATTTGTTTGTCTTACATAATATATTGGGATATGGAGGTTCAAACCTAGTCACTAATGGAATCCTTGTGCCATTTAGTGACTTAGGCCAACCTATAAATGCACTAAGTATTGGAATACCAAGGCATAAAGGTTATATGACCCATGCCTAGAGTGCTACCTTAAGGGTGAGAATTTAAACCTATGCCATCCCTATGACTCACCTAAGTAATTGAATAACCCTATATTAGCCATTTCCTTAGCTTGTGCCACCATGAGCCTTGCCCAACTAATTATGAGCTTGTACATTAAGACATGTGTCCTTGAGAAGACCTATGCCTAATTAACTTCTCATAAATAACCTAATGTTGAAAGGCCACCTAGACCTCTCTAGCCAATGACTAAGTCCCTTTAAACCCTAAGTTGTGTCATGTTGCAACTAGCCCAACATGGGTTTGGTCCCTTTGTTGTTGCACTTCAAGTGAGCAGACAAGGATTGAGCCTTGTGTGAAATTAATGCTAGTGTAATAGCATGTTAAATTTTTTATAGTAGACCCTTCTATGCTTGTGCCTAGCTCTAGAAATCCTAGAAATGACTTGGTTTGATAGATAAGTGCATAACCAAGCACAAAAGCCAACCTAGTGAACTATTTTACAATATTTTGGTTCTATTTTTGGGATCTATGTTTAATTTTATTACCATAATGGTGCAACAGAGTGATGCTTCAACTATCACTCAAGAATATCAAGCACTGAATAGAGTAATTTGAAAATATTTTTACATATAATCATCCCACATGTAAAGGATAGGAACCAAGGAAATGGGTACAAGCCAACTTGTATGATGCTCTATATGAGATATTCTTTTGTGAACTTCTTGAGATTGTATACCAATGGCTAGTTGCTTACACCACTACTAGAAGGTGAAACTACAACCAATGCCTTAAGTGGACCATAGAGTGTGTAGAGAGGCTAGAGAGCCTGGATTAAGTTTGGACACATGTTGTAGATAAGTGGTGGAGTGGTGTAGTGAACAGCTACATGTTAGAGTTTTTTGTGTCAACCTTCTAGTTCCTTAAAAAAGTAGAGTACAAGTTCATTTATAAGATAAGGGGCACATTTATCAAATGACTTGGCACTGAACTAAAGAGAATCCTAGTGGATTATGATATAAAAATTGTAAGAATGGAAGGATAAAATCTTTGTGTATATAACTAAGCACAAAAGGTGAGAAGGAGAAGTGTAGGTAAGGTGTGATGGATTAAGAAGAGAAACCTAACACTCGAGAGATCCAAAAGATGAACTATAATAAGTAAAGACATAGGATAATGGAGGATCTAGAGCTTAGAAGTGCCAAGAGGACTTGTAGTAAGTGGGAAGGGTAGGGGGAAGGATCTATTAAATTATACTAGTGCAGAGAAGAAGAGAAAGGAGAAAGAGACTAGGCTTAGTAGTTGGGTGTAAGATGCAGTGGGTTCTTACAAGATGTGTCACTTGAGAACATGCTAGAATCACCTACCCCCTTTGAACTTGAAGCATAAAATCATGTGCTAGATTCTCCACCAAAAGACAATAATTTTAACTAAACCTATTATAAATATAGACATTGATAGGGTCCAAAATTTGGATCAAGTATTTGTAATTGAGCAAGTAATTCCTTATGAATAATTGAGTAATGGTATAGTGAACCTAGTAAGCACCAACCTAGGAGCCTTGAACATAGGTTTAAGCATTCTCATGTAGAAAATGTCAGCTATAATGACTAGGCAATAGCCTATAAGAAGTGGCATAGTGCCACTAGTGAGCAGTAATACAGTGACAAGTTTAGTAGTGTAGCCTACTCTATCAAGGTCAATGCTCAACCCTACAAGTGGAGGTACTAGAGGACCACCTTCAACACAGACCCAAGGGGGATAGGCACCTCAAAACTTAACACCACCTCCTTAGTAGATCTAATAAGAGATGGTGATACATTTTATTGAGTATCATGGATTTGAGCATGTGTTGAAGTATGAATTATAATGGCACACTTAGGGCATCACTCAGCTCAAGCATAAGGCAACCCAATTTACAACCACTTTGCTAGATTATACCCATACCTAGTATCATATTTTTGATCCAAACAAGGCTATGGTTAACTAAAATATGTTGAAGGAAACATTCTTAAACGAGTTTGATATCCATAAGTTTAAGTAGTATAGAATCATGATGCTCAAAGAAATCAACCAAGGATTAGCTAAGAGCATGCACCTATATGATGAATGGTTTAAAACTCTTTTCTCAAAGATTATGTATGACATCCACCCCTCCCAACATGAATAATAGTTTATTAGAAGTGTGTGAGTACCTTTCAAAAGTGTGTTATCCATGAAAACCTTGATGGACATTTGTGAAGTGCTTAAAACCATACTTCAGGTTGAGGTGGTGGGTAATGAAAATATAGGGATCATCTTATTCATGGAGGTGTAGATTATGTCAATCACTTCCTAGCTATAGAATCTAACCACTATCTTAACACATAACACTCATAGTGGGTTATAGTGCACCGACTATGAGATGGAGGGGCATAAAAAGAACAACTACCTATGAGAAATGTTCACACCCTTGTTCTCAACTATGAAGTTTGCCATGGGATACATGACTCTTGAAATTTTCCCCTATTACAGTGCATAAAATAACTAAGCATGACTATTTAATATAAAATATGTGATGTTTATATGAATTCAATAAGAAACTATAGAGTCATCATTAAGATGTACCAGAACATGGAAATAGGCATGAGGTAGGTGATGACATCAGGTGGTGATTAGGTGGGTCAAGGCAATGAAGGTTATGGCTAGAATAATATGGCTTATGGTAACCAACAAGGCACGTGCAGGTGCAGAGGACATGGTGGAGGAATATTCCCACCATGATCATGCTAAAATTTTGGATCAACTAAGAATTATCATCATGAGTACCCCATGCACGTAATGTGTGAGTATTGTTAAGGAACACATGTAGTCAAAGAATGCCTAGACCTATACAAGAAGATAACTCAAGGTTAACCTAGCATAGATGGAGGTATAACAATGGTGAGGCATGAGTCCAAAGAGGAAAAGTGGGCCCCTAAGCCATAATAGACTCATAAGGAGCTACCTAAGGTGTAGGCCATAATAAAGAGTGGGTTCACCACTCAACCACCCACTATACCAAACCAAGATCTATGATTGAAGTATGGAAAATCAAGCCACATTAAGTGCATAACATGGCTGAAGCTAAAATTTGTGACATATCATAACCATACATAGCAAAAATATGTCCTACATAATCCATGAGTGTGATATAGAAGTTGCAATTCAAACTTTAGTTGGCCAAAGATTTAAAAGCACAAACCATAACTCCATGCAAGAAGCAAGATCCCCAGGAGGCTGAAGTGTAGGAGTTGACCAAGATCCTTTACCTCCTATAAACTGAAGGGGTGCTACCACTAGTAAATAAATTACTTCTAAAGAATATAGGGAAATAACCAACATAAGAGGTTTCATCTCAAGTAATAGAATTTACATTTCCACATATGGAGTGGGTGTGTGAAATAAGACATACTTAGAACACTGAGTATGATGAATAATTGTTGATAGATGCCACCATCAATGGATGGTCAGTTTGTGAAGTACTAGTTGATATGAATGTAGAGGTCAATATCCTAATAAATAATGCCTTGGAAAATATGTAGAGGCCACCCTTAAGGCCTTCACCTCACATGTTGTTCATGGTCAATAAAACCTTAGCACAATCAATCAGGATCTTGAAGGGCACCATTGTAGATATCATGGGCATGAGTTCTAGGCCAACATTGAGGTCATCAAAATGGTAGAATAAGACAACTACCTAGTACTCTTAGAAAGGCCATGGTGCTATGATAACAATATAGACATGCAATTTAAGAGGTCCTATATGATTTTTGAGAACAACAAGGAAAGGGTGGTGATCCCCCTTTCAAGTGATAAAGGGCCCCAATATGTCAAAAATGTTGATGTTAAGGATGAGATGAACCAAATCTATAACATCATAGTGTAGGGTGTCAAGAAGGTTAACCCTATGACCAAGGCATGCTCGAATGGGAGGATGGACAATCAACCTTTGATACAATTTATGTAGCCTACGAGTGATGGATTGAAACAACCTATAAGGTCATTGGTTGAAGGTTCCACCTAGTGTATACAAGTGGGCCAAGGCTAACTAGGATAGGGTTGGTTAGGATTGAGCACCCCAAGAAGAAATGGGTCCCCCATACCCAAAAGGTGGAAAAAGGGGTATTCTATCGCAGTAAAAGGAAGCTTACAATGTTTTTAAAGTATGAGGGGATCCAATCCATATAAAGTTATGTCTATGAAATTGAAGCTTTCATCCCCAAAGAGATTGATCAAATGGGTGTTAGTGCATACCTTAAAGAGCATTATTACTTACTGTCGAGAAGTACAAAGACCTAGCCTACCTACATGGAAAGATGTGAAGGCTACAATATGTACTAGGTTTGACAAGAGTAATGAGGACCTAGACATACCTGATTATGCTAACAATTTTGACCCAATCACACACATGGATATATGCAAAGAAACTTGGAATGTCTATGGTAAGAATGCACTAAGAGGCCTATGGGTGCATGCCTTTTACAATACTTTGAAAACTTGGGCATGAGTATGGTACATTATAAATGAGATGTGCCACAAGATAGAAAACTAGGATATGCCCAAGGAGAGGTTCATGAATACCTTATCATTTTATTCATAAAATTTAGAGCCACTAAATCCACTAGAAGTCATCTATAGGGTAATGTTTGAGGACATTGTCATCTTAGAAGAGTGCATAAAATAAATGTTTAGGGAGAAAGGACTAGCACTCTCAACCTTCTTTGGAGAGATGGTTCTCAATAGTGAATCCAACAAAGAAGATGATGAGACCTAAAAAGAGCGTAATTAGAAAGATCTAATAGGTAGACAAAAGCTTGTACACCTTGTGGATGAAAGCACCCTAGATGATGAATATCTATTTAACTTAAAACAATAGAGGGAACAAGATAAGTTGAGGACTCTCATCAAGAGAGAAATTAACCCTACTACACACCACTCAAGACAACTAAATTAGATATTAGTGTAGAAGGAAAGAAAAAAATCACCACTATAGGTACTTACTAGTCTGAGTCAAAGCTATCATGAATTATATACTTCCTAAAATAATTTCAAAACTTTTTCCCACATAGCTACAAAGACATGAAGGGCACCCACCCTTCCCTTGGAAAAATGAGCATCAAGTTGGTGGATGGTGCAAGGCTAATTAATAAGCACCCATATCAGATGAATCCACTCTATGTGCTAAGGTAAAGATGGAGATTGATGAAATGTTGGTAGCCAACATTATCTACCTGGTACAAGAATCTGAATGGGTGAGCTTGATTGTCATCAACATTAAGAAGGATGGGCACATCCAAATCTATATTGACTACAATATGTTGAACACTGCTTACATCAATGATCCATTTCTGACCCCGTTCATCAATAAGGTTTTGAATGGATTCATAGGATATGAAATCTACACTTTCACTGATGGGTTTTCAAGCTACCATTAGGTGTAAATCAAGGAAGATAATCCCAAAACAACCATTGAGACTAAAGGGGCTTATTTCACTTATAATGTGATGCCCTTTGGAATCAAGAATGTACCAACCATATTCTCTAGGGTGGTGATCATTGCCTTTAAGGACTTTATCCATATGTTCTTCCAAGTGTATCTTCATGATTAGACTATGTATGGCATTGTAAAAGACCACTACGACAACCTATACCTAATGTTTGAGAGGTACATGCATCTCTAAATATATTCAAATCTAAAGATGTGCATCTTCACAACTCCATTTGGGACATTTCTCAGACACATCATCTGCAAGGATGGTTTTCTTATTAATCCAGTAAAGATATCCATAATAATTCAACTCCAAAATCCCTCAATGTATAAATATGTTTGCACCTTTCTAGGCCATTATATCTACTATAATAATTTCATTCAGAGTTATGAAAAGATAATAGTGCCTCTAGAGGAGCTCTTGTGCAAGGATGGCCCATTTTACTAGGGCAAAGTGCAAGAGGAGGCCTTTAAAACACTAAATCTAGAATTGGTGAGCACACTAATTCTATAATTTCCACATTGGATTACTCCTTTCTAGGTCCAAATTAATGGTTTTAACTCTACCATTGGTGTCATATTGGCACAACTAGGTAAATGCAAGATGGACCACCCCATCTCCTTTAGAAGTGGGAAATTGACACAATTACAGTACAATTATTCCACCACTGAGAATGAAGAGCTGGAAATGGTCTATGCCTTAAAAAATTTATGCAATACTTATTGAAAACTCCATTCATCTTTTTCATAGATCATGAGGTGCTTAAGTACCTCATGAACAAGCTTATTTTACATGGGTGCATATGTAGATGGATTGTTCTCTTCCAGGAGTTCCAGTTCTCTATTATAATTAAACATAGGAAGCATAACTTGGGGATAGACCATTTTTCTTACATTAACTCTGGAAATGTGGTGATTTCAATTGAGGATGGCATGCCAAATGTGTAGTTGTATAGAGTCTAGCATGTTCTTGAAGATCTAATAGAAATTTCCACTTTCTTAATGTCTAGGTTTGTACCTTAGACCTTATCCACTAAGGAAACGAAATGAATTATGGTCTATACCACCCCATTCCATCTCATTAAGGGGAGATGTACAAACTAATTAGGGATAAATTCCTAGATAGATGCATTTTGGAATATGAACGGGACTCCATCCTAAAAGAAGTTCATAAAAGGATCACAAGAGGCCATTGTGCTAGAATTGTAATGGTATGTAAAATATTACAGTCAGACCTATGGTGGCCAAGTCTATTCCAAGATATAAAAGAGTAAAATAAGGCATGTGATGTATGATAGTACACCAGAAAGCCCAACCACTAGAATGAAATGCCTCTCATCCCCATTATTGCCCAGGTGTTATTAAAAAAATGGGTCATTAACTTTATTAGACCAATCACTCCTGTAACATGATGTATTGGTGATAGATATATTTTAGTGGCCACTAATTATTTCACCAAGTGGGTCAAATCCACACCAATCAAAGACTATATAACTATGACAACCATTGCTTCATATGGGAGAACATCATAAGCCCATATGAGTGCCCATTGAGTGTGACTAGTGATAGGGGCACTCATATCATCAATGAAATAGGGTGCATACTTTTGACCAAATACATGGTGGTGCACCACAAGACCACCCCCTATCATCCCCAAGCTAATGACATATCTAAATCATTTAATAAGATTATGGAAATGTGCCTGATAAAGATATTTGACATAGGTTACAAAGATTGGGATGATCATGTTTCTATAATACTATGGGCATACTACATGAATTAAAAGAACTTGAACAAGGCTACACCATTTCAACTAGTGTTTGGTGATGAAGTAGTTCTACCCATAGAATCCATTGTGCTTCCTTATGCATTGCATAAATTTATTAGTTAGATGACCAAGAATATTTAAGCACAATGTTGGAAGGCTTAGAGTGTTTAGATGAGAAGCATGCCCAATACAAGTGGAGTTAGTAGATTAAAAAGGCATGCCAGAAGCATTGGCATGATAAGCACATCAAGAATAAGGAGGAAACTGAAGGAACATTGGTGTTGCTCTATGATTCCAAGTACTTCAAGCACCCATAAAAGTTGAAAATATGGTAGATGGGCCCTTAGATCATCCATGACATATTAAAAATAGGTGCATACAAGTTTTACATGTCATCTAGTGAAATGATCCTTGAGCATTTTAATGGCAACCTATTGAAGCCATATAGATAGTTGGATGGTGCTCATGTCATGGAAACACTGACTTCTTGGTCACAAGTCAATTGGTAGTAAGTTGAACAAGATACCATTTGGTGTAATCCAAACCATTCTTATAATTCTTTTGTTTGTTTTATGTGTAGTGCATAAAGGTAGTAAATGATGAACAATGGCCAAAATAATTTATGTGTTAACACTTCATGCATAATTCTAATCAGGTGAGTTGAGCACTTGCACCCATAAGTGCATGAGGCCAGACATCTAAGTAGTGGGTGTGTGAATACTACCAAGTGTAAAAAGAAGCAAGAAAATATATATATGCATAAAATAAAAACTATAGGTCATGTGAAGGCCCAAAAATGAACCACTCTAGCGCTACCTTTGTGCCAAAATTTCTAGAAGGTACATCAATTGATCTAGCACTAGAGACCTAAGAGGTAAGTGAAGTCATTCAACATAGTTGAGTGTAAGGAAAGAAGTGAAGACACTCAACTTAGCTGAGTGCAAGGTAGACTAAAGACATATAATATAATAGTGTGCAAGAGAACTTGAAGAGAAGTAAAGAACTAGAGGGCCAATTCAAGGGATTTGTATGGGGTACGATAGGTCGAGGCAAAATGACATGTAAAAAATTGACCAAAATAGAGAAGCATGATTGATATAGGAACACAACTAGAAGATAGTGGAACCGAGGAGGCTAAATTGCATGCGAGGCACTATGCCTAGGTTGCCATAAGGAAGGCAAAGGTCACACCAAAAGATACATGTATATAAGGATAACATCTAAGATAGCTGGCATCCACCTAGCAACGAGTGGGAAGTGACCATTTGAACCACATGTCACTTCACCAAAAAAATTGTTAGGAGAATTTAATGAGGTGGTGGTGATAACATAAAGATATGCAATTAATGCATATCTAACAAGACATTTTTGAGGATTTCATAGATTTTTGTGTTTTTTGACAAATTAAGGTGTCTACACCATTAAAATTGCATTAATAATGGTGGTTGACAAGAGAAGGCTATAAATTAGTGAGCAACTAACTTTTTTAGGTTATAAAGTTTACGCTAACTCAAACTTAGAGTAGTCCTAAGCATGAACCAAAGATCCAAAGGGAAAGAACTCCATCGTAATGAGAATTCAACCAATTCGAGAACTAAGAGTGAGAGGAAGCACATTGAGGAGTGATTTCATAGTGAAGCTAGTGTGAAAGGTTGAAAAGAAGTAGTTGTGTATAAAATAGAGTTAGAACAAGTATCTATTACTGGTGATGCCATTAATGGCTATTGAATCTTGAAGTTGAGAGCATAGTTGAAGATCTCATGATTGTAAAAGCATCAACCATCATTAAAGGATTCAACAAGCCACACCTCCATAAGTTCAACACAAGCCACTTTAAGATGGTGAAGAAGCAATATGATGCAAGCTCTAGTTAGGTGCAACAGGAATCCAAGTAGGTTAGAATTATAGAGGAAGTGATGACTACCAAAACTAAGGCATAGTTAGTCAAGGTAGTTAACATCATAGATATTTATATTGAAGTGATAACCAAGCTATCTTATTAGTATATGTAGTATCCCTTAGAGGTTCATGTAGGGGAAAGTTGGCACTCCTTCACACGTAATTACTAGTTGAAGGAGTAAAACCATCAGATGTCAAGTCATTTGTAAGACTTGGCACAAGACTAGATAGTAGACACAGGTAGCATGATGTTGTAGGGTGATGCCTTATTTGATGTCTTGATTCAAGATAAGTTGAAGGCTATAGGCATAAATCAACTATATGAGTTGCCCTAATTTGGAAAGCCATAATAATTCATCTAGTTCTTATTATTGTGATTCCATGAAGACTGCTTCTATTTTGTCAGGCAATGCATGAAGATCTTAGCACAAATAATTAAGAGGATAACCAAGCTACTAGATGCCAGATAGGATGTCCATTAGATGATGGATGATGTCAAAGAGGTACAATACATCATGAATCTCCTTAGTTACTACAAGGGGGGTTTTACATTCACCATTAACAAGTGTGAGGACCCTAACACAAGGGTGGTGGCATGCCTCCTAAGATCCAAGTTATGCCTAGGTAGCTAGTGGACATATTTTTTTAAGGCATACCTCTACATTGCATATCATATGGCATAGGGCATATAGTTTAATATCATGTAATTCATTGATGAAGAGTTGATATGGAACATGCTAGAATTCCATAGTGTGAAGGGAAATTTTACATGGGGGTCCATCTTCATCTTGATCATGATGGAGGAGATCAAGATCCTAGATGGAAGTGAAGATAATCTTTAGGTGTTCCCATAACACCATGAATCACCTACATAGAAGTACAAGGACTATACATGCCCCAACACTTTTAGCCCTAATTACAAGATGCATGTAATATACTAGTGTGATCAATATATGGAAGCCTTTAGAATGGAGTGTTACATTCCCCATGGGTTTCCCTAGAGCATGTTTAGGATGGAAAATTTCACCATAATGCAACACTACTACATCTTGAATTTGGTACTAAAGGATGGAAATAGTTTAGGATGGTCAAATTTCCCATTCAACTTCTTGATCAAATACTTTAGAGACATGATGTATAGGATCTTAAATGCACAAAATATGGATATCCTAGTTAAAAATTTGGACACAAAAAGGAGAAGGTTGAGGCACAAGTTTCCCCATGCTAATGGAAGAGCGATAGAAGATGAGAAGATGCCTTAGATCAAATAGACATTGATCCTATTCAAGAGGTTACCATCTTAGTCTTCATACATATAATTTACTATGAGATGAAGCCATAGAAGAAGGATTCCAACACCGGGTCAAGCATCAAGCAAAAAAAAGACCCCCTAATCTATATCGGGGAAGAAGGAACCCTAGTGTGCATAGAGAAGAAAGTGTCTCCCTAGAAGAAGAGAGGGGAAATCTAGAGGAGATAGAGGAGCACCTAAAAATAAACATAACCTTAGGAAAATAGGCATCCTCCTCAAGCTCTTCTAATAAGTGCATAAATTTTATGATAAAGACCTACTTTGACATAAATAATAAGGGGAAGGCCTAGATTTTGATGCCCAAGATAAAGTTCTCTGACATAGAAGAGGAGTTGGAGGAAGAAGAAGGTATGAAAGGAACATACATCATGCTCAAGGATGTAGAGTCCTCATCAAGTGAAGGGACCTATTACTTGCATCCTTATATTGAGTTAGAGAAATGATGGTGGAGACTAAGGAAACTCAACTTTAGTGAAGCTAAAATATATAAGGTGTAGGAGCTATGAGATCAAAAAGAAAAAAATGACTAAGGTAGGGGTGCTATAGAAATTCATTGAGATTGTGGAGCTTGAATAGTAGATGAAATATGAGTATCTCAAGGCACTAATGGAGGAAGTCAGGAAGGAGAAACAAGCAAAGAGCCTGAGGAAGAAACCCATTCAAGTATGCCAACAAAAGAACTATAGTGCAAGTGGAGGGACATGGGCATCGATCAGGGACATATTAACATGATGCTAAAATTTCACCATAGGCATCAAGAACTAAAATCCAAGGGCATGTTCCTAGCTGAGATAAACTAACTAGAGGCTAAAGAAATAAAGGCAAGAGGAAAGAAGTGTAAGGCACAATCTGAACAAAGGAAGGCTGAAAAGGAAAAGGCTAAGAAAGAAGAGGTAGAAAAATAGGCCAAGGAAGAGAAGGCCAAGAAAAAGGAAAAGGAAGAAGAAGTGGCCCATGTAGAAAGGGCAAAGATATTGAAAGAGAGAGGAAAAGAATGTCACCATAATCATGGGACTAAGTAAAGAGAAAACACCAAAAAAGACACGAAGCACCCCCACCAGCAAATCAAAAGCGGTTGCATAATAGGCATGCCCTAGTTCTAAAGGGGTGATTGAAGATAAAAAAGGTGATACTGGCACCTTGGAGAAGCAAATAGAGGAGGAGGTTAAGGCCCCATTAGGGAAAGAATAAGAGAAATATGGCATAACACAAGTTCATGCCACATATCCACTCTGAGAGAAAATGGATGAAGGGGAAAAGTCTATAGAATAACCCCTACAGGAATAACATGATGGTGAGTTGAACATCAAAGAAAGAGAAGAAAATAATAGAAGAAGAAGAATAGGAAGAAGGAGAAGAAAAATTCATAAAATAAGGCACTAGATTGAACACCAGCACAAGTGAGGAGGAAGATCTAAGAGAGGATGAGGAGTTTTCACTAGTAAATAGAGGAAGGGTTCAATAGGAACTTAATGAGAATGAAAACCTCTACCTGATGGAGTGCATGTATCCAAAAAATTCCACAACCTTGACATGCCACTCAATTTCTTAGGTACTAGATTGATATATGTATGATCTTGAATTTGAGGTTCCAAAAAAGGCAATTTAGAGTGACAAAAATATAGAAGATGGGCATGATTACTAACTCTTCAATACTAACAACATAAACCCCATGCACTCAACCAATACCTTGATCAAGATGGCCTCTTTTATGTTAGGTTGTGGAGCTAAAAGCTTCACTGATGCAGACATTGGAGGAGGGTGCTGAGTGTCACAGTCACCAGCGTCAGTCAGGTGGAGACAGGAAGCTACTGTCGATGTCCAGATATCAGCTAACATCGATCACCCCCAGGTAGATAGGGACCGACATTGGTCACTTGTGTGGTTCTAAACTGTGAGTTCCATGGATAGTTCATTAACGAACCAGTTGTTTGCATGAAGAAGGCTAATTTTAGTCTTGAGCTACGGATCTAATTATTGTAATTAGATGTCTAATTATTGTTTACATGAGATCTATATAATAGACTCATGGGCTGTATTGTAATTTGTGCTAGAGAGTAAGAGAGAAAATATTAGCTCCTTCAGAGTGAAGAGAGCAAGGTGTGTTCCTCCTAGTGCCACAGTGCCAAGTATGGGTGCTGGTTTGGAGAATCAAAAGGATTCTTCATGTATGTAGAATCTTGGTCAATAGGTGTGTAAGGCCACGTTTGGAGATCTACATGTGTAAGTAAGATCATTGATTTGTAGGTGTTCATGTGTGCAAGATCTAGGTTTGAAGGTGTGCAAAACCAGGTTGGTCAGCAGGTGTGTAAGACTAGATTGATCTACAGGTGGCAGCAGGATTAGGGAGATCAGCAACACAATAGGTAGCAATATCAGGTAGGATCTACTTGGAGTACGGTGTGTACTCAGTTGGAGAGCAAAGAGGAAGGCAAGGTAGATCCTTCCAAAGTAAGATCATTTGAGTTGTAGGTTGTTGTAAGTTCATGGGAGATTTACTTGGAGTGCATTGTGTACTCAGTTGAGTATGTGTGTATACTCAGTGTACTGGCAGTATTGTTACTGACTGGTTGACTGGCAGTGTTGTTACTAGCTGGTGGAGGTGAACACCAACTCTGTGTTTGAGTTGTGTGTTGAGACCATAAGAGAGAGTGTGAGCTCTTGAAGAGATTTACTATTTATGCTCTAGATGTGTGTGAGCTCTAGAGATGTAAGGAAGAAGACTGTGGCATCTTCTTTGTTGTATTTCCTTCTGGAAGAGTATTAATACAATTGGGTATTGTCTCTCATATTCTGTGTTGTTTCTAAATTCTAGTTACTTATTGCTTTTGGTTAATTCTGTATGTTTAGTTGCTTGGTAATCAATGGTGTTTGTGGGTCCTAATAGTTGGTATCAGAGCTAAGGTTATAGGGAGCAGGTTTGTGTTTGATTACAGGTCACTCTCAAGGGTTTTTGATTGAGTGGAGTATAGCAATGGCAGAAGAAAGTAAGCTAAGAATGGAGGAATTGAAAATCATGAATGGTCAATTACGGTATTATGGAAAGAAAGAGCAGGTAAAGAAATATTGTTGGTTGGTTCAAGATTAGCATGAAAGAACTGAAGAAGCAGATGTTGCAGGTGTTGTTGCACAAGATGCTCTGGGATGTTCCTTGGATAAATTAGAATCTTTTTTTATAGATTCTATTACCTCTTTCCATGTAGCTTGAAATAGAGTATTTTTCCATGTTAAGGTCTTTGGAGACTTTGGAAATATTTATTTAGGGGAAGGTGTGCCTTGCCAAAGAATTGGCAAAGGGGAAGTGAAGCTAAAATTGCAAGCGGCCAACACATGGGTGTTGAAGGAGGTCATGTAGGTCCTAGTTCTGAAGATAAGGCTAATTACTTCAAGAAAGTTGGGTGATGAGAGATGCATAGAAACTCTCACAGTGAAAGCACTTGAATTAGCGTGTGGTAAGAAAGCAGGTACTCTTTATCTACTTGCTTGTATTACTAATTCTTCTTTTATTGCAAAGATGTGGCTTTGTAGGCTTGGTCATATGAGCAAGAAGGAGATGCATGTTTTTAAGAAGAAGTCAGATGTCTTTGACAGACTTAAGAACTGGAAAGCCTTGGTGTTTCTGGAGGAGTTGATGGACAGAGATCAGTGGATGGGACTGAGTAACTCTGAGCAGGGAAGTTTGGACATAGGTATGATTCAATGAAAGCTTGTGGGTAAAAAGTCATCACTCACAGGTGAACACAGTTACCAGCATCGGTCATGGGGAACCGACATTGAAGAGATAGGTGCCAATGTCAGTCATGTGTAGACCAAAGCCAGTGGTGTTGGGCAGGGTGGCTGCTAGTGTCAGTCAGGAACCAACATCGGTGACCAGGTAAGACCAACATCAGTTAGAAAATTGGCATCAGTAGAAAGGATAGTGGCATGGAATCGACGTCGGTTAGATGCAGATTGTGTGGTGACTGAGGTCAGTCACTATAATAGATTTTAGGCAGACAGCAAGCTGTCAAGGAGTCTCAAATGCCCATATGGAGGACTGAAACTGTAAGTAAACCTCAAATTCATTGTTCCTCTTCTTTATACTCATTGCTCACTACAAAGCAGGAAGGATCCAGGAAATAGTGGGAGCATGGCATGAATAGGATGCAAAACCAAACGAGAGATTTGGTAGGGTTGCCAGCCAGAAGAAAGCACTGAAAGATGAATGGATACCTTAGTTAAAGAATAGAGAGAATGGACACATGAGATGAAAGGCCAAGTCATATGGTCTTGAGGAAGCTATAGGACAGTGGTACAGGGTTTGACAGGTGGATGAAAAAGCTTGGCTTTAGTCAATGTCAGTATAACCATTGTGTTTGTCTTACCAAGTTGGATAATGATTACAACATTATCTTGTTACTATATGTGGATGGTATGCTAGCTAGCAGGTTCAGACATACAGGGTTTTGCTGAGCTAAGGGTAAGGTTAGTTCAGTGGCATGTCATGAGGAATTAGGAGCAAAAAAATTCTTTGGCATGAGAGACATGGAAGATCACAGGTTGATTTTGTCTCCAGTGGGAGCTAATGTGAATCAGGTGTTAGCGAGGTTCAATATGCAAGATGTAGAACTGGAGCACACCAAGGGCTGGATAGTTTAGTGTCTGAAATCACATGAGGTCTGGTATAGACCTGAGTTTTCTCTAGTAGTGGGAGCTGTCAGAGAGTTAGGAGCCAATTCAGGGAAGTGGGTTCTCAGGAATTTGAGAGGGACCAGCAATAGGTATACATGCTATGCAGGGTTAGGACTTCACTACATGGGTTTTTAGGTTTGGATGTGGTAGGTTACTTGGATGACAGGAGGTGCACCATAGGTTGTGTGGTGGGTGGTCTTCAAGATTGATCTTGAAGAGGGATACAAGTCAGGAAATAGATTAGACGGTGTATAAGTATAGGTACAATGCAACTATTTATCTCCAAGTGGGAGATTGTTAGGTTGTGGAGCTAAAAGCTTCACTTATGCAGACATTGGAGGAGGGTGTTGAGTGTCATAGTCACCAGCATTAGTCAGGCCAATCGATGTCGATCAGGTGGAGATAAGAAGCTATTGACGATGGTCAGATATCGGCCGACGTCGATCACCCCTATGCAGATAGCGACCGACGTCGGTCGCCTGTGCGATTTTGAACTGTGAGTTCCATGGATAGTTTGTTAACGAACCAATTATTTGCATGAAAAAGGCTAATTTTAGTCTTGAGCTATGGATCTAATTATTGTAATTAGATGTCTAATTATTGTTTGCATGAGATCTATATAATAGACTCATGGGCTATATTTTAATTTGTGCTAGAGAGTAAGAGAGCAAATATTAGCTCCTTTAGAGCGAAGAGAGCAAGGTATGTTCCTCCTAGTGCCACAGTGCCAAGTATGGGTGTTGGTTTGGAGAATCAAAAGGATTCTTCATGTATGTAGGATCTTGGTCAACAAGTGTGCAAGGCCATGTTTGGAGATCTACATGTGTAAGTAAGATCATTGATTTGTAGGTGTTCGTGTGTGCAAGATCTAGGTTTGAAGGTGTGAAAAACCAGGTTGGTCGATAGGTGTACAGGACCAAATTGATCTACAGGTGGTAGTAGGATCAGGGAGATCAGCAACACAATAGGTAGCAATATCAGGTAGGATCTACTTGGAGTACGGTGTGTACTCAGTTGGAGAGCAAAGAGGAAGGCAAGGTAGATCCTTCCAAAGTAAGATCATTTGAGTTGTAGGTTGTTGCAAGTTAATGGGAGATCTACTTGGAGTGCATTGTGTACTCGGTTGAGTATGTGTGTATACTCGGTGTACTGGCAGTATTGTTACTGACTGGTTGACTGGCGGTGTTGTTACTAGCTGGTGGAGGTGAACACCAACTCTGTGTTTGAGTTGTGTGTTGGGACCATAAGAGAGAGTGTGAGCTCTTGAAGAGATTTACTATTTATGCTCTAGATGTGTGTGAGCTCTAGAGATGTAAGGAAGAAGACTGTGGCATCTTCTTTGTTGTATTTCCTTTTGGAAGAGTATTAATACAATTGGGTATTATCTCTCATATTCTGTGTTGTTTTTTAATTCTAGTTACTTATTGCTTCTGGTTAATTCCGCATGTTTAGTTTCTTGGTAATCAATGGTGCTTTCGGGTCCTAACATTTTATAATGTGCAAGAACATCATCAATGATGTTTGTGCCTATAGATAGAAGAAAATAGAGAAAAAAGGCTGAAAAAGAGCTTAAGGAAACCAAGCTCAAGCTATAACGACTTGTAGAGCACATAGGAGAGGTAGAGCCATCCCTCCTAGATGAGATGGATACCTCAGAGAAGACTAAGTCTATGTACTTGTAGAGTAGATGCTCCCTAGGATGATGTCAATGATCGAGGACCAAGAGGACCCCTATGAGGCCTTAAGGAAGGAGTTGAATAAAAATATGGATGTGGTTGAAAAACCTTTTTTTAGAATTGAAGAGGGTTTTGAGAAAGTAGACAAAATATCTTGCAACTTTTCTAACCAGGCAGTAGTCATTGATGTGTTCCTTAAGAAGGAAAAGGAGGTCAAGGATGCCTTATTGCAATACTCCTTCATGATAACTAGGACTAAGCATATGCAAGTAATGGAAAAGGTAATCTCCCTAAGATCTCAATTGAAAACTTAATAATAAGACTTGGAGGTGGTCTTCTGCACCTTCTAAACAAAGGCTAGTAAGCAGGGGGAGATCTTGGATAGTGAGGTGAAGCACATGAAAGAAAGGCTTGAATACTTTAGGAAAGACCTACAAATCATAGATGTGATTGATCTCAAGGCCACATCCATATAAGAAGATGTTTTCATTGAATAAATTAAGGTTACCATCCAAGAATTTGAGAATTTCAAAGTAGACTTAGATCAGGGTGCACCTGAGTTTTGTGCACCTAAAGAGCTAAAAGACTATTCTGGGGAAGAATAGTAATTTTGTATGGGTAATGTTGGGCCCCCTTTTATGGTAATTATTTGGACCATGATAAAAAATACATATCATAGTGTGAGGTAACCTTGGAGTGGTTTCTCCCCTTTTGTACATTTTGGTTCCAGCTGGTAAAACTCCCATGGATCTTATGCTAGCTGGCAGGTAGTTGCATGGAGCTGACCTCCAAAGGACATCTCTACAAGGAATTGTAAATGCCAACTCAAGGAGAAAAAAGTTTAAAATGGTGGAATAAGTGGGGAAAGTGACCGCTAGTGCCAACTCATCATCTGGCATGTTTTCATCCAACCTGGGTAGTGTAGTAGAGCTGATGGGATAGTGACCCCATGTGATACCTCACCTCTTGGCATGCACCCATATGACCTAGTAGAAGATTCCCCTTTGGCTATAAAAGAAGGCTTATTTTGAAAAGAGAGAGGAGGTGATTTAATATATAAAATATCTAGTGAATCAAAGAGCCTCCATTAGTATTTTTATTTTGCATATTAGTTTAGGTAGCTCAAATGTATAGCCCAAGCTCACCTATGAGCCACTAGGTATGAATATAGTTAGGAAGGGAATATGCTCTATTATGTTGTATTGACTTTGTTGATGAACTATAATTTAATGAAGAAGGATATTGAAGGAATTAAGTATTAATTTTTGTTATATAATATGCACAATGTTATGATTATGATTTAGTTTCAGTTAAGCTTTATTTTAGTCTTACTTAATATATTAGCATATTAATGTTCAATCCTGATCACTAATGGCATCTTTGTGTCATTTAGCAACTTTGGCCAACCTATAAATGCACTAAGTGTTGGAATACAAAGACACAAAGCCTATATGACATGCACCTAGAGAAATACCCTAAGGGTGAGCATTTGAGCCTATGTCATCCCTATGACTCACCTAAGTAACTGAATAACCCTATATTAACTATTCCCTCATCTTGTGCCACCACGAGGTCTGCTCAACTAGTTATGAACTCACACATTAAGATGTGTGTACTTAATAAGGCCTATTCCTAATGAAATTATCATGAATAACCTATTGTCAAAAGGCCACTTATACCTCTTTGTCCAATGACTAAGTCTTTTTGAACCCTAAGTTGCACCATGTTGCAACTAGCTCAATGTGGGTCTGGTCCCTTCACTGTTACACTTTTGATGAGTGCACAAGGATTACACCTTTTGTAAAATTAATTTCAGTGCAATAACATTTTAAATGTTGTTTACTACACCCTTTTATGCCTATGCCTTTCTCTACCAAGCTTAGAACTGACTTGGTTTGATAGCTAAGTGCATGACCAAGCACAAAATCTGACCTAGTGAACTTTTCTATAGCATCCCTAAAGAGAAAATTTTTAATCTTAAGGGGAAAACAAAATGGATTTTTTTCAATAGTTTTAAGAAACCCATGAGGGATAGAGGAAAACCATCAATTCATAAAGTTGAATAGTCTTATAATCACCCCTTGAAGGATTCTCTTCCACTTGCAATGATTAAGAAATGGTGGAACTTTTTATCTTGCAATCGAACTCTCTTTAAGGACTAAAAATTATTTAGTATAAGACAAATTTTGGCTTTTGCACCTAATCAATGAACCATATTTATAAACATGTCTTGATGGGTATATAAAAATAGGAATGGAATTTTTTATGCTTTGTCAGCCTATGGATTTGAATCTTTCAAGCAGTCGGACACATCCCTTAAGATATTTTTTTCTCAAGGGGAAATATGAAAATAACTTTGCATTTTCATTGAAGGAAAGTGTGAGGGCTAAAGAAAAACCATTAGTTCCTACAATTTATTGAGAGATTCATATGAGCATCACCTAGAGCAATATCTTCTTTTTATTTCTTGGATTTGAAAATTTCTATGAAGTAATATTTTGAAATCATCAATATATCCACAAATGACAAAGGGTTAATGTTATCTTCCACACAAAATTAAAAAGTTATCCAAGGTAAGTACCCATGAAGCGATAGATGAGGGCCTTATATTTAAATATGCCTAACATGTTTTCCATATCATCAATGAATAAAAATATTTTGGTAGTGTGTCCATCTTTACATAACATCCATTTCATTTCTTTGTGGGATAGTTTGGTCTTGACATAGATCCATGTGCATGATATTATAGATTTTTTTGAAGCTCATCCTTAATTTAAAGAGTTATTTCATCTGATATCATAGATTTAAATTTGGGATTTCTTTTCCAAGAGAGGAGAATGGAGGTGAGGCAACCATGGCCCCCTCAAGGGAGATTTGAAGCCTAAGACCACTTAGCCATTGGTTGAAGTAGATCTATTTTTTTTGGTTTTGGTTGTGGCATGCAAGTGCATGTAGTGGGTTGGAAGAATGGAATGTTGGTAGGTGGATCCATTTTAATTATTTACTTGAATTATAAATAAAGAAAACAAATAATGAGTGGTGTTAAGAGTAGGAGATGTTCAAGAATTTTTATATGCACCAGTGATTCCAATGGGTTGGACTTAATTGCACTTGTTCTTTAGGGATCTTGTGTGTGTGTGTGTGTGTGTGTGTGTGTGTGTGTGTGTGTGTGTGTGTGTGTGTGTGTGTGTGTGTGTTTGTGTGTGTGTGTGTGTGTATACATATACATATATATATATATATATATATATATATATATATATATATATATATATATATATCTGTGTGTGTGTGTGTGTGTGGCCCCCTCAAGGGAGATTTGAAGCTTAAGACCACTCAGCCATTGGTTGAATTAGATCTTATTTTTTTGGTTTTGGTTGTGGCATGCAAGTTCATGTAGTGGGTTGGAAGAATGGAATGTTGGTAGGTGGATCGATTTTAATTATTGACTTGAATTATAAATAAATAAAACAAATAATGAGTGGTGTTAAGAGTAGGAGATGTTCAAGAATTTTTATATGCACCAGTGATTCGAATGGGTTGGACTTAATTGCACTTGTTCTTTAGGGATCTTATGTATGTATGTGTATATATATATATATCTATATATATATATTGTGTGTGTATATGTATATATACATATACACACACACACACATATTATGTATGTATATATATGTATGTATACATGTATATATATGTATATGTATATATGTATATATATACATATACATATATATACATACATTATATATATATATATATAAAATGTATGTATATATGTATATATACATATATACATATATACATATACATATATATACATGTATACATACATAATATGTGTGTGTATGTATATATACATATATACATACACACACACATATACATACATAGATATGTATATGTATATATATACATATATGTATATATGCATATATATATATATATATATATATATATATATATATATATATATATATATATATATATATATACATACATATACATACATGCATACATACATACATACATATATATATATAGACACACTACAATTTATATGATATTTTCTCGATACATATATCAAATCTCCACAAAAGATTATCTAGGTACGGTGATATCCTTATTATTTATGAGTGATATATATATATATATATATATATATATATATATATATATATATATATATATATATATATATATATATATATATATATATATATATATATATCAGTCATAAATAATAAGGATATCACCGTACCTAGATAATATTTTGTGGAGATTTGATATATGTATCGAGAAAATATCATATAAATTGTAGTGTTGTTCAAACATATCACATGTCTGTTGTATTTTATGTGAAAGTTGATTTTGCTATTGATATGTGATGTGTTTATATACTATGATGTGTTTTGTACATAATGTTCATTTTGGAGGGTTACCATTCATAGCTTTTTGTATTGATTTTATTTTTTGATGATCATTGATTATTTCAGGATTGGCATCTAGTGGGTACTTAGGTAGGGGTTCCATGTTGGGGCTAGTTAATTAGTTTTAAGGGGGTACTACTATGAAATTATAGGAGTCTTGTCCCCTCTTAGTAGTCCCATGATTATTTAAATTTTGTGTAATACATGTTGAGAAAATTTAGTAGAATTTTACTAAAAAATATTTTTAAAAAAATAGATTAAATTTGATTGGATATAAACTTATAGTTGGCAACCAAAAAAATAGGATCAATAAATCAAATCTTCAACCCCCTACTACTTCCCACCCCTCAAACATTTCTTCTTAAACAATATCTACTCCTTATTTTAAGGTACAAATATTTTAAATAGTTTTTAAACTTGTGATGGTGTGTGAGACCTTTATAAGAAAAAATATAGAGATAATAACCACTAGCACGGGACCCCTCTGTTAATATGATTGGTAGAATTTTTGTGGATAACTTGGATCAAAATCAAATAATTTTTTACTACATATTAGGATAATATTAAAAATACCTAAGGTGTATTTGAGATATTATTATGAATATATCTTGGGATAAAATTCAAAACACCTAAGGTGTGGTTGAGACAACACACTTGTTCTCAAACACACCAAGTCAACAACATAGATTAAATTACCCGGTGGGTCAATTTATCTATGATATTAATTTAAGTGAATTAAATATAAAAGTCATTTAATATTTTAGAAATTAACTTGAATCACTATTGTAACTAAATTCATGTAATGTTTATTGATTTTGGTTCAATTCGAAGCATGTTTAACAGAGAAAACAAAATAACTAAAATACCAAAATATTAAAGACACAATATATTATTATTTCTCTTGCTTCATAAAAACTATATGGATGATACATATTATATATGAAAAGTATTTCCTATATTTAGGGAGCTCAAATATCCATAAATTGCTCACCTAAAAAAACTAAACAATAACCCACTATAATACGAATATATTGTTATTAAAAATATATTTGACTAACTAGTAAATCTAACCATAAGCTATTAACATATTATTGTTTTAACAAAAAATAATTATGTTATACATTAATAATGTTTACACAATACCTCAACATTAAACTGCTTGTGAACATTATTAATCATATCTAAACCCCCTTAATGTGAGCATGGGAAGAATACACATATTCAAGAACTTGCCCAAATAGAATCGTATGCCAACACATACTTTTAGGTCCACATACTACTGACATGATCTTGCTGCACATGACCACTAATATGTGAAGGAATGCATCTCACATTTACTTTATGTGACTGTACATATGTTTCACTGATGGATCATCTCCATAAAGAAGTAAGGCAATCATGGGATATATGTAGTTAGTTTCCCTCCTATACAATGGTTTGCCACATTCCATTATATTTACAATCTCGCTTTTATCCAATTATTAGAAGATGTCTAAAAAAGTATGGGAATGAAAATACATAACTCATAAAATGAAAATATCATGAGGAACAAATCCTCATTGTCATCTTATGAAGCCTATGTTAATGTTTGTTACCACCTAAACAAAAACAACATAGATAGTTTTCACTACCACTAAAGAATTGTCCTTGTCATTAGTTAGTTCGGTGTAGAACACACCATGCTAAAAAATTAAAAAACACACCATACGTGAGAAAAAGAATGTCCTTCTATTCTTATTCAAACAAAATTCACCAAATCAACTAGGCCTTGTTACTAGTGATTGATGAGAGGCTCTGAAACCTCTAGCCTCCATTTACTCCATCCTCTAGTATCTAATACTTATTTAGCAAATCAAGATTTTAAGCTTAGAAAGTTTCCCATTATGGATGCCACGTATAAATGATAATACTCCAATTACCAACATTTTTTATTTTTTACAATTTTTGAAAATGATGACTCAACTATTGACTCAAAAACTTTTATCTTCCGACTCATTTTTTATTTGTTTTGTACTACCAAAAGATATACTATGACTCAAATTTTCATAACTTAATATTAAAGTGCTATGACCAACACATGCTAAGAGAATCTAAATAGCTTAAATTCATATGACTTAAAGACTTTTTAGACTCAACATAATAACAAATGAATTTTATCAAAAACAAACTTTACCTATGAAACTAGAATTAAGTCTTATCACCTAATAAACTATGAACATAGAAATCTATAAACAAATGACCTAAATAAAAAATATATTATATGGAAATAAATTTTATATTAATATACAAAGCTTGATGAATATCAATAAATTTTGACTTATTAGAAACATGAATTGCATGAATGAGTTTAAAGTTTTATACATGACATTATAAAGAACATTGACTTGACAACTAAAAGACTATTGACCAATATTGACAAAAATGAATTGATGCTACATAGACCATGGCAATGCATATGATGTTGACAGTTAGAGGGGCATCATAGAGCTATCTATTGATCCCATATATCAATGTGAAATGGATACACCCAAATGACTGTATACCATCGAGGTAATGGATCTAAAATTATAGACATTAGAAGGTATGCAAAGGCATATCATATCAGGATGGTTGAGATGTGGAGAATGCAGATGAAAGTTAAATAGATACCAATTATGCCTCAAAAAAATCCTCTCATTTTAGTTCACCAATATCTGAAATGCAGATGGAATCAGCTATGTCATAAAGGCAACACAAGAGTCTAAAGCTCTTTGACATGCATAAATCACAAAATAACTCCCAAGGATGAAGGATGCATGTAGATTGGGAAGGCAAAATGAATATTTGGCATGCACAAATTGGTAAGCTATGTGATCAAGGTTTTATAGGTTGACGTTGAGGAAGAGGTGATTTTGTCTACTCCTTGAGTTGATAATAGCAATGTTTTTATTTCTACCTTATCCTATGTGGATCCCATGGTCTGTGCATAATTTGATGAAGAATTTCCTCAAATATATAAATCTACATAAACATAAATTCATAGAATTATACTAATGGATATCAGAATATCTCAAAATTTGGGGCAAGAAAAAAATTGCAAAATTGTCCCTTCAAAGATTAATATACCATACTACACAAAATCCCTCCTCCCTACTATGATACCAGATATTGATTCTAGTTTAATTCTAAGCATGTTTAATAGAGAAAATAAAATAGCCAAACCACCAGAATACTAAAAACACAATATAATATTATTTCTCCTACTTAATAACAACTATATGGATGATAAATATTATATAGTAAAAGTATTTCCTATATTTAGGGAGCTCAAACCTTTGTAAATTGTTCAACTAAAAAAACTAAAAAATAACCCACTATAATACGAATATATTGTTATTAACAATATATTTGAGTAAATAATAAATATAACCACAAACTATTAAGGTATTTTTTTACCAAACAATAATTATGTTATACATTAATAATGTTTACATAATACCTCAACAAAGTTAAAGTTATGAATTGAAGTTATGACTCCCTAATACCAACTTAAACTTATGACTCGAAGCTATAACTACCTTTTATAATGACTTGGAGAAACTTGAAGACATAAATGGACTTGTGGGAGCTTAGAGGAAATCTTCTTGGTAAAAGCAATAATTCATAGATATTTTTATAATTTTGTTTCACTTAAAAATACAATTGAGATATAGAGGTTGGCTTGTAGAGTACTTTGGAAATCATACTTAATTTACAATTCCTTCCATTGGATTTAATGAGGTATACCCTATCAATTTATGCAATATTTATTGTAATATCCATTTTTATGATTTTTCTCTATTCTATATTTTTTTTTTGTGATTTTATGAATTTAAGTAAGTTAAAATAAATAATAACCAACAATATGCAAACTATAATTCCAAATTTGACAACAACCTAGTTGTAATATTTATTCAAGGAGTTGATTAAAAATTCAAAACTGATTACAATAAATCCTTACTATAAAAATCTCACAACAAATTAATAAACTCAACTATAAATACCAATCAATGTCTAATAGCTTGGAAACAAGGCACATCAACACCCAACTAGTATGACTAGCTAGAATATGTTGTTATATATGTATGTAGTCCTTTTTGGATGTGACTTTGGATAGAATGTCCATGGTGGGCACAAGGAGATAACAAGGAGAACACCCAATCAACAAAGACATCAAGGAGGGCATACAATCATCCTCAATTTAGATTGATTCCAAGTATAGATATAGGGTGAACACCCTCCAAATAATTATGCAGATATACAATAACCCAATCAAGGGAATATGAACTACTGAGAGTTTCAAGAACAACATAAACCTAAACCCCAATGCAATAGTTTATAAATTATTTCAAACCCTCACAATGGATAAAAACATGAAGGAAATCTTCAATCACATTGAAACTAAAAGTTCGTCCTGATTTGAAAGAATAATTATGATTCTTAGATGAAATCACCTCAATGGGTTAGAGGGTTTTATCCTCCACACCTATATATCATAGAGTTTTCATCCTTAAAAGAAAATATTGAACACAATGGATCAAGCTTTGGATTAGGTTTTCATTGTCAAAGATGAATAATTAATATTTTTAGCCCAACTTATCCTTTTATAATTTTTCTTCTCTAATTTCATTGTAAAAGTATTTAAAAATAATTTTGATAAAATATCATTTTTCATCCACATAATGATAATTAATTTTGACCCTCTTAGTAAATAATAATAATACATAAGTGTCATTTTCATGTTATAAAATAAAAGGGACTTAGGGAAAATTAAAGTATTATTATTAATTTATTTATTTAACTTTATCCCTTAGCCTATGGGAAATAAATAATAGGCTATGATCCTTTTAATTGGCTTAATTATAAAAATGGGACATGATGATAATACTTCCTTTGTGATATGTGGAATGCACATGTGTGCACACATGCACGCATGCACGCGCACGCACACACACACACACACACACACACACACACACACACACACACACACACACACACACACACACACACACACACACACACACACACACACACACACACACACACACACACACACACACACACACACACACACACACACACACACACACACACACACACACACACACACACACACACACGCACCTGCACACACACACACACACACACACACGCACGTACGCACGCACACACACACACACACACACACACACACACACACACACACACACACACACACACACACACACACACACACACACACACACACACACACACACACACACACACACACACACACACACACACACACACACACACACACACATGCATGACCACAAAAAAATAGTGTAAGAATATACACTAAAAAATTCATAAGAGACCATTAGAAAACATTTATTTATTTATACATGTGCAATGTACATCATTTATAGACAAGAAAATTTGGCACATGAGAGATCCCTTACCAATTCTTAATACATAGCATAAGCACCCATATCAACCTAAGATATATGTTGGTTAGTAAAAGTGTTCATAAACCACTTGACATATATTTACCATGAATAACCAAATATTAAATAAATTCCCATAAACATTGCACATAACATAAAACCTAATTTAATAATTTTATTCATAACATACAAAATTAATAAAATGTTCAAATAAATCTAATATTATAAACATAAATGATGTTTATTTTAGTGCATATATATACCCTTAAATGTTTATTTTAGTGCATATATATACCCTCCCCTCCTTTTCCCCCTTCCCTTGACTTGTTATTGTCCCCATCAATAGTTGGTAACTTGGTGAAAGGTGACATGTACAAGACTCCCCAATGTTTTTGCTCCTCTATTACAAATAATAAATCATAATAGTTTTTTCTTTGAAAACATTCTCCAATGATATAGGTTAAATCATTTCTTCCTTCTTTTTAAAATCAAAACAAAATCACCTTCAAAATAATTCTTTTCCTAAAAACATTTCTTTGAATTATGACCCAACATTGGTAAGTGTTAGATTTTTTCGTATTCCATGTCTCTAAATTTCAAATTGTATGGTTTCCCTTGACTTATGTGATGACCTCAAACACATCCATATGAATCTCTCTAAAAAAACTCTATCCACCATCTCCTCTTCCATACGAACACTCTTGACTAAAATTCCTCTATTGATCAACTCTTTTTCCATATCAATCCCCTTGACCAAATTTTAATTATCAACCTACTCTTTCTCTATATAGTCCCACTTGATAAAATTTTCAATATTTCCTTCATTGATTAAATTTTTTATTATCGACCAATTATCCACCCTATGAACCCCTTTGACCAAATTTCCTCTATTGACCATCTTCTCTAGATTATGGAACCCCCTTGACCAAATTCCATTATCTACTTATTCTTCCATTATATGGACCCATTTAATCAAACATCCCAATTTCCTTTGTCGATCAAATATTTCATTATCAAATATATTCTATCATATGAACCCCTTTAAACCAAATCTCCTCTCTTGACCATCTTCTCTAGATTGAGAAACCCTCTTGACTAAATTTTCTCTTTCAAACAACACTTTTTACACAAAGCCCTTTAGAGTTATGAACTTAGACTTTGGGATAAGGAATAAGATTGTTAATCAGTAATTATACTAGAACACCCTTTATGCCAAGTAATCATATTGGTGAAGGATCCTAGCTAAACACATTATGGTGAGGCTCTAGTATTATTAAGTGTTCCCTACCAATCTCTAGGGGCTTCAATATTGGTTATGGTCCCTTTTCAATCAGTCTTTGATGGGGCTCTAATATTGGTGAATGTTGTCTACCAATACTATATGGAACCCATGGCCAGGATTTGGTAGTGGGAAAAAAATCCTTAACAAGTACTTTGTGGTAGGGTTATGATAATATAAAAGGTTCCATACCAATCCACTATTTGGGGGGCTCTAGTACTAGTGAATGTTCTCTACCAATCACTCTTTTGGGGGCTCTAGTAATAATGAAGGTTCCCTACCAATGACTCTTTTAGGGACTCTAGTATTAGTAAAGGTTTTTTACCAATCACTCTCTAGTAGGCCTTTGGTTTTGATGAAGGTTCCAAACCAATAATACATTTTAAATATGAAAGGTTATTCTAATTTACATAATTAAGGAAATAATGGATTTGACATTTACCTCACAACATTATTTTTTCTTGTACAATCATTCAATACTTCTCTTTGACAATTAAAGGCTATGTAGGCATCAAGTTTTGCAGATCAATAGGCCTTAAATTTGCATGCTCCTCTAGCTACTTTATCTCTAGGTTGTCATCAATTTAATCTTTGTGATGCTCAATAACTAAACTATTGTCAATCTTGTACATAAATTTATCCACACTTACTCTTCTAGCCTTCTCTCTCCATAATAAGACAACCTAATCTTTATTTGTCTTTCAGATCAACTTGTTCTTACAACATGTTGACATTTAGACTAAGTTGTGATATCTAAATCATGACACACCTTCAACTGCCACAATAATATTTAGGACAAGTTTCACTTTGCTTATATACTTACTCTCTCTTTATTATTGCCCACTTAAGTGGTATTAGGACAAAAGAATGTTCATTCCTTGATAGTTTAATTTAAATAAAATTAAATTACTATTTTATATTTGAAATGATGTATATGAAGCATTTCAATGAAAGGTTATATCAATTGGTTTTGATAGGTATATATAAATATATTATATGTTTATATCATCAATGCATATGCAATAGTTTTGGGTTCTATTATTGTCATATGATGTTATTTTTACATACATATATATTGTCATATATGTTATTTATGTATACATATCTACTATCATATGTTGTTTACTCCCATAGATATTAAGGTCCAATTTAGACTTAACAAGTGTTATCATTATTGAAACAAACTTAACATCTTGAGATAGGTGTATGTGAACAACAATTGATTTCCAAGCATATTCAACCCCAAAAATCAAAAATTAGTGATGTTGAGAGATGTGTTAACATGTGGAACTAGAATAAAATTGATATTAGCCAAATACCCATATCAGATATTTGATGTTTTAGATCTCAATCATGTAATTACCTTGGAACCTTTAAGGATAAGGTGAAACCAATGTAAGCGATGTAATCAATTGTACTTAGCTTAGTAATATCAATATTCCCTATCAAGATTAAAAAATAGATTATATAACATGATACAAAAAACATGGATTCCACATTAAGATACAAAAAACCTCACTACGAGTAGCATTATTACTACTAATGAAAAAAATTGAGTTGATCAACCTAGAAAGTAAAGGGACATAAGATGGTATTAAAAATATAATATTGAGTCACTCATATTAGTTACACCTAACTCTAACATTTTTAAATCCTAATGAAATATTAACTCTTACATCCATATATATAAATAAATGTTATTTGGGATTAAATGCATGAAATGACAAAAGGATAGTGAAACTATCTAATTTTGAATTTTACAGTAATAAAAGAGTAAGTGGGATAGTAATAAAAAAAATGGAATATAGGAAAATATGTAGAACATATCAAAATAAAATATGTAGAACAGAGTGTGTAATAACAACTATAAAATCAAAACAATAGAGACAAAAGAAAAAGAAAAAAATGCATAGAGCAAAGTGTGGGTGTGTTGTAGAGAGTATAACAGAGCAACATGAAGCAAAACAAAGTGCAACAAATAAGGAATATTTAGTACAACAATCTAAAATATAATATAACAAGAACATAATAGTATTTATAGTCTTAGAAAGATTTTTTTTAATAAAAGTTTGTAAAAAGTAATATAACATTAATAAATATATATTTTATTTTTGTGTTTGAAATGAAATATGAACATAGATACCCTTATTTTGTCTATATTTCCAAATAGAATTGAATTAGAGTTGTTCCCATTTACATTTATCTCTAATGTATTGATATCAGAGCATATTGTTTGAAAAGTTATCTCTGTCAAATTGTTATCAGAGCCAACATGGCTACCAGCAGTAACAACTCATGGCAATAACCACCCATGTTTGAAGGGAAAAACTATTTTGTCTGATCTATCAAAATAAAGACATTATTCTACTCTCATGAGCTATGGGAACTTGTTGAAGGAGGATACATAGAGGCAATTGACCAAGTTGTATTTAATGCACTCACACAAGTACAAATAGCTTTCTAAGATAAAAACATAACTATTTAAGAGATGGCAAGAATCATTATAAATGTTAATGGATTGTAAAATGAATAGTGGGTTGATGCAATAGCAATAATAGTCTATTTATTGAATATATGTCCTATTAAAAGTGTTTGTGACATGATTCTTCAAGAGGCATGGAGAAATAGAAAAATAAGTATTGAACACTTGAGTTTTTAGATGTGTGGCATATGCACATGTACCTAAGCAAATAAGAACAAAGTAGGATGAGAAAAGAGAAAAATACATCTTCATCAGATATAGTGAAAAATCAAAACCTTACAAGTTATACAATCTAGTCATAAAGGAATTGATAATCAATAAATATGTTCAATCCATAGATGCAAAATGGTATGATAAAGATAAACAACAATGAGCACCAATAAGGATCAGTGGACCCATAATTGAGAGTGAACTAGCAAATGGTACATCCACGTATACACCATGTTGGAGTCCTATTTCATGAAGGAATGATTCCTTAAGTACCAACAATAAAAATAGTACACAAGGTGAAGGTTAAGGGACTCATCATCTATCAACATAATTCAACACTATAAAAAAATAAGGTACCTATAAGAGATATATGAGAAATTAAGGTATGAATAAGATGAGAATGAAAATAGATATTCTATGATTTTTAGTAGCTAATTCATTTTACTTCAAATAAGTAATTAATGAAAACAAATGGTGTGAAGCCCTTACTGAGGAAATGCATAAAATTGAGAAAAATCAGGCATTAGATCTAGTAAAACATCTAGTAAGAAAAGAAGTCATTATTGTCCAGTGGGTTTATAAAACTAAAACTATTACAGAATGTTAGATTGAAAGACCCAAGGCAAAGCAAGTTGTCAAAGGTTATAAGCAATGGCATGGACGATATTACAATGAAACATTTTATCCTATAGTAAGGATGGAAACTGTGTGAACCATCTTAACAATTGTATCCCAATATAATTGAAATGTGTATCAGATGGATGCCAAATCAACATTCTTAAATGGAGTGTCAGAATAAGAAGTGTGTATTATATAACCACCTTAGAATGATATTTTAGGGAGTACGAGTTGAAGAAATAAATTTATGTGATCAATCAAGCACCAAGGGTGTGGTACAACCAGATAGACTTATATTTGTTGATAAATGGATTTAGAAAGAGTATCAACAAACCAACTCTCTAAGTCAAGATAAGTAATAAGGGTAGAATTATAATTTTTTTATTATATGTAGATGATTTAATCTTTACTTGATCTAGGAAGATATTAGTCACTCTGTCATACCAAATATTACTATAGTTGTATGTCTAGCTATGTGCTTACAACAAAAATTGTGTCAGTGGGTTCTATGCCTACATGTAAAATGATTCCTTAAAAATTCATTTATATGTTATCACATAGTCCCAATAGTATCAATACTATAACTAACAACCTATTATTAACAACATCTAATGGCATAACCACACTTTGTGGCTATGAAGAGGTTATTACCAATAGTTCTAATGGTGAAATCAATGCTTCATATTCCTGTAATATATAATAATTTACACTTCCATTATTTGTACATTAGAAATAAACAATTATAATCTACATAGTAGAATAGAGTTCGGGAGTCATTTGGTAACACACTTAATCTCTCAGATTGTATAGAACTTAGATTAATACAACATTATTGTTATCATTCTAATCTTGTTTTTAGTTTGTTCTTTAATTCATGTTTATTTACCACATTAAATTTCATGTTCTCTATCATTCAATCAATCACTTCCACACATAATCAAATCATACAAACTTCATATCATTCCTAAATAGTATCATTGTGTTTCTAAATTTTTCATTAATGTTTGTATGCCCATGCATACAAGGTTTGATTATAGAAAGCTAAGGCTCGAGACTAGTGACTCTTTATCATACCTTCCTTCATGTCCTTATATGGGAGATAAAGCCACAATGATGCCAATTCCATATATAAACTAAAAAATTATAGAGGATGGTTTACAATGACAAAGGGAAGAATTGGATGAACATCATGCATGGGAATGAGCAAGTATCATTGATCACTTTTCACTACTTCTCAAGCAACAAAATTCTGCAATAACATCTCATTCTCATTGATGTTTTGCAAAAATCCCATATAAGGTACAAGTCAATCTAAACATTCCTATATTTGAAGGTAAAATATATTTGAAAGCACTATATAACTAGCTTAACCTTATCGATTCATACTATGTGGTAAATAATTTCTCCAATGAAGAGTAAATTACATTTTCTCTTTTGAAAGTTTCTTTATAAGCTAAGAAATGGTGGGAAAATTATTACACTACACACGAAGAGGACCTGAATTTAATACACATCTATAGACACATGGAATGGTTTCTTAGAAGCACTCAAAAGTAACCTATTATCCTATTGGTAATTATGATGATCAATACATGAAGTTTTCTTAGCTGCACCAAGGGAAAGAGTAGTTTATTTAATAATACATAGACACATTCCATACTCTAGTGTCTAAACTTAGGATTCAAGATTTAAAGCAAAATTTTATTTTGAAGTATAAGATAGGCTTGAGAAAACATATCCAATCAGATCTAGATTTCCTGACTATCTCAACCATTGGGAATCTTACATCTATAATTGCAAGTTTGAATCAGAGGCAAAGACCAAGGGTAAGACATAAGAATCAAAGTCTCAGAATAAGTAGCAACAAGCTAAATCTTCCAAGTAAAATTACAAATCAAATAATAAATCTAAACAACCACTAATGAAGAAGAAATAGTCATCAAATGATCAAAATAAGTAATGCAAGACTGATAGGTGGTGTTTTATTCACAACTCCAATAGTCATTCAATGTTAGGGAATAGTTATTCCTCATAGGAATTTGTGCACTATAATGTGAATAATTATGAGAGTAATAATTCATTATTATTAATAGGTTATTTTTTAGTTAAACTTGGCAGTAATTAGTTATCAAAATATTTTTATAAACAAATTTATGATAATAGATTAAAATATATTATTTGTTGAGATATATTGTTATGATTCATAAAAATATATTGTATATAGGAGATTGAGGGATTTGGGTGAGATTTGAATACATAAATAATCTCCATGAATATAGGATTGATATTCCTATAAATATGTAGCACCCATATGGTTTTTATATATCAGAGTATATGAAGAAATAAAATTAGAGTGTGTTTAAAATAATTTTTAGATTATTTGTGTTATGATTCCATATTCTATGATAATTTTGTGAAGAATATGATAAACACCATTATCTGGTATTAGATTAGAGTTGATCTTTGCCATGAAAGATTAATTAGTTTACAAGGGCATGCCATAGCTTGTTTATTTTCCCCATTATGAATTTTTAATTATCTATGTTACATAGAATAGTTAGTTGAAGGCATTTGATATTTCAAAGACTAAGACATGATGTCAATTTGAAATTATTTGAAGTAAAATTTCAGCCATTGAAAAGTCACAATATCTGAACAAAAATTATAAGAGTGAGATTGTATGTCTTACATGCATAGTATTCAATTCTACAAAGATCTTCTTTAACATAGTATATGTGTAATCATATTTTAGAAATCAGCTCATATCATGATCATTATATATCACCTTACAACTACTTAGTATTTTTTGATAGTGTAAGAAAATAAGGATGTTGTCACCATCTAAAGGAGTTTAATGATCCTCATAGCATTCATATCTACATCCCATGCTATAATTGGATGAGATACAAACCACATTATAATCTATTATGTTTGTCTCTACGTTCTCCAACCAAAGACATTTCCTAACAAACATGTTTGGATAACGTTTAGACACAATAAATATATATGAAGGCAATGGATGATTATAAGGTATAAGCACATTTTAAAAAAGGTTTTTGAACCATCATCATTACCTATCAATTATGTTGTGCATATCAAATATGCAATTGTAAATGTGTATATAAACATTGGTTCAATAGTTTGTCCACCTTGTTGATTTACCACAACATCAATAATTCACTTTATCAACAACATTGACATGTTTCTAGTGGTATTATGTGTTATCCTTATTCACCTTGACCCTAAAAAAATTGACATATCTATCATTGTATTTGTTCTTGGTCGGTGGCTGCATCTAATTCAAACCCCTTTCATCATCTTGGTTCCTTTACCATGTGACCCATACATAGTGAGCTAGCAAAATTCCTTTCAGATTTAATAGGGTATTCAATGTCATAGCCTTGTTTTTCTCTTAGTCTATTAATATATATTTTTTCAATTGTGTTTTTTCAAATAGAGGGTTAAAAATTAAAAAGTATTTGTATCGAGTTTATAGTCTTTTTGTATAGTCTAAAAAGAGATCTTTTAGACCTATTAGATTTTGGTTGTAGTTTCTTTAATCTTGATTCGATGAATGTCTAAAATGTCATATTATTTTCAAAATCATGTTTATAATTTATAAATGTTGAGTCATTAAAATTAGTTGAGTCCATAGTCTTTTATTTGTTAAAAATTTCAAAAATAAGTCATCTTAATCATGTCAATTTTTAAATGTGTCATGTGTTTCATCATTTATAAAAGTCCTTTATGTCAATTGGTACCATTAAAAGTCAAATCCTTTGTTTTAAAGATGCATAATTAATTGTACACAATGTCCAAACTATGAGGGGGATTTATCCTCAAAATTTCATGCATCTGAGCTTCACAACATCATTAACTAAGTAAGCAACAACCTACTAGAGGTTGGAGGATATTGGAGGATGGAGGATTTTTATTCCTCTCATTAGCCACTAATGAAGGGACACTTCTTGATATAATGGTGAATATATAGATATTTATATTTTCATCACTTGTTTGTTTGTGTGAAAAATAAGAGGTGTATTTCCTATTTTCTCACATAGGGCACTACATAAAAAAGGTGTTTAGAAGAAACAAAAATGTGGTAATAGTTAGGAGAGCATCTACGACAGAGATACTACGAATGCAATGATTATTTATGGAGATGATCCACCAGTGACACATCTATTATGATCATGTAAATTAAATGATGAGTACATTCCTTCACATAGTAATGGTCATGTACAATAATATTATGATAGTAGTATGTGGAACTAAGACTACATGGTGGATTATAGTTCTATTTGAGCTAGTTCTTGGAGGTAAGAGTGAACTTTGAATATATGGTGTTCCTGTCATGGTTCCCACACTATTTGGTTTATGTGTTACCTTAGTGAATTGTTGATGGAAGATGTTCTTATTCTAAGTTACCACACTAATTTGATTGATGTGTTCTTGACAATGAATGGTAGATAAGAATTTGATATGTTCCTTCATTAATTTCATTATGTATTGTGAAACACAAATTACCATGTAAAGCCTAAAGGGGGAATGTTATGGAATGGTTATCCCTCAAAATAATTATTACACCATAAAATGAATAATTATGAGAGTAATAATTCATTGTTATGTATAGGTTGTTTGTTAGTTAAATTTGGTAGTAATTATTTATCAGAATATTATTATGAAAAATGTTACGATCATATATTAGAAAATATTATTTGTTGATATATATTTTTATGAGTTATAAAAATATATCATATATAGGGTATTGAGGGATTTGGGTGAGAGTTTAATGGAGAAATAATCTCCATGAATATAGGAATGATATTCCTATAAATATATAACACTCGTATGGTTTTTATATATCAAAGTGTATGAAGAAATAATATTAGAGTGTGTTTAAAATAATTCTAAGATTTTTTGTGTTATTATTTTATATTTTTTGTGTTATTTTTATGAAGACTCTAATAAACACCATCATTCCAATGATGAGTGTCAGGACTAGAAAAATCCTGCTCACATTGCTTGAGGGTATTGGTATTGTCACCAAAACACTAGACAAAGTTAAATAGATCATGGAGTCTGAGCCTACTACCATTTTAAGTACCAAAAACATCTCTAACATCATTTTGGAATTAAAGGAAGAAAAAATATTATTCCATTCTCAAATGTGGATCAATGCGCAACTAATACAATTCATTGTTGAAAATGGAAGCTAGAAGAACCTAATTTCTCTTGAAGAATTTCAAAGACTAAACCTGTCATTGATGCCTCACCCACAACCATACTCCATTGGATGGTTTATTTTGGGTTCTTAGAAACATGTCATTCAATAGTGTCAAGTGGTGCATAATATCAGGGTTTTTCAAGAAACAATCCATTGTGACATCACTCAACTAGAAGTATGTGATATTCTATTGGGTCAACCATATATTTTTCATCAATAAAAAATTTATGAAGGAAATACTATAAATGATGTCATAAATGTTGGTCATTAAAGATACCACATACCAAAAGTATTTCTAAATCTATCGCTCATTATCACCAAGCACTGTAAGAAGCTTGTCACATCTAATAAGAAGTTCATGATTTTGATGGTGAGATATAAATGTAAGAAATCATTTGTGGAACCATGGTTACCATAGTTCCTCCAATGTCAACATATAAAGCCACATTGTATCTTGAGTTGGATGAATACAAAGATGTGTTCCAAATACTAAAAGAAGTGCCCACACATTGTGCATTAAATCATATTATTGATTTTATCCATTTACTACCTATTCTTAATGTTGACCACATGATTATACTAAGGGTGGGTGAATCAATATAATTTTATATTTTACTTAATGAAAATTAATATCCATAACCAAAATATTCACATAAAAATGACACAAATTGACACTAGATTTATGTGGAAACCCTTTTAGGGGAAAATCACAAATGAATAGTTGCTTTGAACTACCATCCAAATCCAATTGTATAAAATTACTTTTATAGAATTCTTAGGCACCAACCTAATGGAGACACCAATCCCCACTAATAAGAACCAACTTAGTAAGAGACATCAATCTCTTTTTTCTGAGGCACTGACCTTTACTGAAATAATATTCCACTTTACTATTGTTACTTCATCAACGACTGATGGAAAATTTAATTTCCTCTTCTTCTTATCCAACGAATGATGGAAAATTTAATTTCCTCCTCTTCCTCTTCTTGTTACTTGATTATTCTTGAATGATATAAGTAATTAATTCCACTCTTCAAAATTTCATGTGTTTGTATGATATATCTTTTTATTCTCCACACACTTGCTTCCTTATCTTCTTTATTAATATTCACATATCTCACACTTCAACTTCCATATCTTTCTCAACCTTATATCCACCTTATATAACCTTCAAAGGCTCTTCACAAAGGATATTTCCCATCCAAGAGGAACCTCTTCACCAAAATATGTTACCATTTACATTTTCATCGACATTTTGACATTTTTGTTAACAATTTCATTGATATTTCCATTGATAATTTTGTTGACTTCTGTTACAATTCTATTGATATTTCCATTGACATCAATTACAATTATTTTGACATCAATGACAATATTCTAACAATCTCTCCTTTTGTCATTGATGGAAATATGTAGAGAAACTCCCCATTGATGTAGTTCTCCTTCTTTGCTCCCCTTTTGTTAATTCTCCCCCTTTTCCATCAATGGAAAAGGGTTGGGAATTATAGTTACATCAAAAAATAAATTATGGGAAACATCCATGCCATCTTACTCAACATCACCAAAATTGAATGATTGTATTTCTACTCTTCCCTATCTTTTTACATAAGGACTTCTTGTTTTCTCATTGATTTCCTTGAATTTGATCAAATCTGAGATTTTTGACATCATATACATCTATCTTAATTATCTCTAGTTTCTCAAGTGGTAACTCCTCTTTTCCACTTCCCTTTCTATCTGCATATCATGCTCCATATGCTCATTAACATTCCGAACTTAATCACTTGCTAGATCTAAGATACCTTCTACAAGATACACTTGATGTTAGCCCATGCCTATTGTAAGATGTTTTGTACCCTAAATGATTTCACTCTAATCTATTCCTGCTTCTCTGAATTAATTCTAATAATAGTAACATCACTTACATCATCAATCTCATAAATGAATTTAGTATCTAATCTTTATCTTTGTCTTTTTAATGCATATCACCAAGAATCTATGGAGCTAAAAGATAATGCAATGATTTTCTCCCCTTGAATTTGTGCTTCTTATGAGTTTGGTGATACCTCTTGGGCATGAAATGTATTTTGTACAAGAATATGTCTCTCCTTATTTTCTTTCTCATTCTTATTTTTCTATACTTTTTAAAAAAATTCCTTTTTTTCACTCATGGCTTCCACTTTCTTATTCTACCTAGGAGGTTCCATAAAACCACTTCTACAAAAGCACATTGTATGTCTAAAATTATTTCACTTATAACATCTAACATTGTAATATACTAAAGGAGAAAATAGATTATAGTTTCTATTTAAATACCCATAAGAACTTATGTTATCATTCCATACAAAATCATTTCTTGCTCATGCCTTACAATCTCTTATTTTATGACCAAAATGATTATAGATATAGTAATAACTGTAAAATTAACTCTTGAACCTAGTCATATGTCTTTACCTTGGAGGAAAAGAATTTTTGAATTTGTCTTTGCTATCTTTTGGATGAGTTCTTATTTTTTGTGGGATTTCATTCTCTTTCTTCTTGATGATAGGACTTTTGAGAACATCTCATAACTTTTTGTCTTTTCTTCATTTGCCTTTTTTAGGGGCTTTTTGTGACCTTTTTTGGCTATATGATTTATTTTATATCCATGAACAATATTTATAAATGGTGACCTCTTCCAATTTATGATATCATCTAAGATCTTGATACTCTTTTCATATTTGAGACTTCTATTCAGCTTGGTAGTTGTTTTCTCTATTTCCTTACTCAAGGAGACAATCTCAAACTCTAACCTCTCACATTTTTCTTCCTTCTTGATTAATTCGATTCTCACCTCCTCTTCAATCAATTTTTCTTCTTCAAGTTGAATATTGAGGTTGATGATAATTTTTTTGGATTCCTCAAGGTCTTGGGACATTTTTAATCTTAAACCATAATCCTCTTTTTCATATTTATGAATCTGTAGTTTTTTCTTCAAATTTATTTTCTTAAGCTGTTTGATCTAACTTAAGGCACAAATGAGTTCTACTTCAAGATCCACTTCTCCTTCATTTTCATCATATTCTTCTCCTTCTAAATACATCTCTTATTTTCCTCTACTCACAAGGTTGTCTTCATCTACCATGACATCACTTCTTATTTCTATTGTCATGTGCGCTCCCAAAATCTACCTTTTAGCAATTACACTATTCCTGAAGGCACCAACTTTGATACCAATTATTGAGTAAAAAATTATACTAAGAGGGCATGAATCAGTATAATATTATCTTTTAATTTATAAAACTTAATATCCATAATTAAATAATTCACATAAAAATGGCACAAATTGACACTAGATTTACATGGAAACCCTTTCAGGGAAAAACCATAAATGAATAGTTACTTAGAACTAGCATCCAAATCTAGCCATATAATAATATTTTTACAAAATTCATAGGAACCAACCTACTAGAGACACCAAAATACATTGATAAATAATTTTTAGGTGCCAACCTAATGGAGACACCAATTACCACTGATAAACACTAACTTAGCAAGAGACACCAATCTCTTTTTTCTAAGGCACCAACCTCTACTAAAACAATCTTCCACCTTAATATTGTTGCTTCATCAACGAATGCTAGAAAATTCAATTTCCTCTTCTTCTTCTCCACAAAAATATACTTATGTTTGAATGATAGAAATAATTAATTCCACTCTTCAAATCTACATGTGTTTGTATGATATATTTATTCACCATACACTTGCTTCACTCTCTTCTTTATTAATCTTCACATATCTCACACTTTAAATTCCATATATTTATCAACCTTGTATATACCTTATATATCCTTTAAACTCTCTTCACAAAGGAGGATTCCTATCTAAAAGGCACTTCTTCAACAAAAGATGTGACTATTGACATTTTCTTCAACATTTTGGTTGATAATTCTATTGACATTTCTATTGATATTTCCATTGATAATTCCTTTGACTTATGTTACAATTACATTAATATTTCCATTGGCATCAATTAAAATTCCTTTGACATCAATGACAATATTCCAACACCTAATCCTTTGGAAAATTAATAAATCAAGAAACATATCCATGAACTCATTAATAAAGGACATATTAGGCCTAGCTCATCCTCTTGCGGCAATCCAATTATGTTTGAGATAAATAAGTATGACACATGGAGGTTATGTATTGATTCAAAATCACTCTATAAGAACATAGTGAAAAAAAATTATCCGCTTCCACAGATTGAGGCTATTTTGGACCAGCTTTATAATGTAAAATACTTCACTAAGATCAACCTCAAGTCTAGGTATCATCATATTCCTATTGATCTTATAGATGTTTGGAATACAACCTTCAAGGTAAAAGAAGGTTTGTTAGAATAGTTAGTCATGCCTTATATCTTGACCAATGCCTAAATTTTTTTTTGTGGATGATGAATAATGACCTAAGGCCATTCAAAACTTCATTTGTTATAGTCTACCTTGACAACATTTTAATCTTTAGTAGAACATGGGATGCACACTTGTGCCATATTAAGCAAGTGCTTCACAATTTGAGGAAATAAAAATTATATGAAAATGTGGACATTTTTTTATTTTCCATGCCAAAGTTCTAGTGTTTCGAAAACATTGTGGATGTACAAGGAGTGCATGTGGACCTGACCAAGATCGAATTCATCCAAGATTGGCCACAACTAAAGAATATCATAGAGCGTTGCAGCTTTTTGGGATTGGCAAATTTCTATTGGAGATTTGTTATTGGTTTCTCTAATGTGACTTGGCCTCTAAAAAAAGTTAGCCAAAGTGGTAAAAATTCAAATTTTAGTTAAAATACCACACAATAAAAAGCATTTGAGTAATTGAAACACATACTTTGTTCTGCAACAATACTTACTTTTTATAACCTTCAACAACCATTTATGTGAGAGATAGATGCCTCTAAATTTGCAATTGGAGTATTCATCACTAAACATGGTCACTTGGTTTTTTACCATAGTGGAAATTTCATCACACTAATAAATAATAAAATATCCATTTTTATATTACTATTTCACTGAACTAATAAGTAACTACTAAAATATCCATTTTTATATTTTGTCAAAGTTCTAATTTTTTATAATTTAATTTAATATCAATGTTGATATAAACCATAAATAATAATAATAAATCACTAAAATATTCAAAACTAAAAATACTCAACTATAATTTTTATTCAAATATGTTGAATATGAATTTATTACATCAAACCCTAACCTAAAACTGCATAGAAAGCATGAAAATTTAATTTTAATGAAACCCTAGTTGAAAGAGGAAATCTAAAAGTACAACACCTTATTGGAAGGTACAATAGATCCTTGGAAATAATAATAAACCCCTATGAGTCTGATGTCAACATACTTTTCCATAAAAATAATGATTCCAATGTTATAAGTGTATTACAGGTGGTACAATAGAATGTAATTGGTAAAATAATGAATAGTGACACTATGAAATAGTGACATCAAGCTGAAATGTCACTGTGAAAGAATATTTTCATAATTTTTTGAACTATTAAAACCCCATACACAACAATAAATCATATTTTATGTACCTATGTGATGGATTTCCTCTTAATCTAAAATCTATGGTATAGTCCCTAATTGGAATTACCAAACAAGTTTGAGGTTTTTTATCCCCAAGCTTGTGCACATGAGTGTTTTCTTCCCCATGCCTATGCACATGAGGGTTTTTGTCCTCTATGTAAAATATTCAAGTTGTTGTCCCAAATTTCCAAAAAAAGGGTTTTGTAAAAGTGTTTGAATGAATGGATGATTGACCTTTCACTTTTTTCAATCAAATATTTTAATAAACTCTTTTCATTGAAAACCCTAAAAGAAATTAATTTTAATTTTAATTGAATATTCACCCTTTTCCATCCTTATAATTAGTAATTACCTTTTTGGCCATGTCTCCAATATTTTTTTTTGTCTGCATTCAATAATAATACACTAAGTGTCCTTTTTCTTTCCACGTTATAACTTAAATTACCTATTTGGACAAATTATCAAATTATTATAATATTATTTCTATTTTTTAATCCCCCCTTAGCCAAAAGGAAATAAAAATAAGCTTTAGGTTCTCTAATTTAACTAATTTACAATAGGGTACATTATAGTTTGCCCTTCCTAGAATTGTTTGCCCTCAAACAATCATAAATTATGATTCACAAGAATACATGCATCCTCTCAAGTAACATCTTTCATTGGTATTCCTTCCAACGTACTATATATTCTATGATGGTTATGCTCCCTAACTTATTTTTTCTAATATCCAAGATGGCTTCATGAACCAATATGACTTTGCCTTCATTATCTAAGGGAAACAACTCAATGGAAGGAATGACATGCTTCCCCCAATGTCATTTTGAGGAATGATGCATGGAAAATGTTATGTATTTTATTTTTCTATAGTAACTCAAGATCAAGGTAACCTCCCCAATCCTCCTCATAACTCTGTATAGCCCATAAAAATGGGGTTTGAGCTTCTTAAATCCACTCTTCTTGATATAGGATTGCCTATATGGATGTAATCTTAATAAAATCATGTCTCCCACCTCAAAACTCCTCAAAAATTATGTTTATTTTGATCATGTTGGAGTTTTTATTTCAATATACCCAATATGTCTTGGCTTTGTACAACCAAGTCTCTATTTCTTAGCACCCTACTATTAGCAATATCCAAATCCATAAAGGAAAGAGCATCATAACCATATAAATATCTAAAAGGTGAGATACAAATAGACATGTGATAAGTGGTATTGTATCAATGCCCTCCCATGTAGAGCCATTTAACCTAGGCTAGTTTTTGATAATTAATACAATAATCTAGTTTTCCCATGTCTAAAATACTTCCATTGTCATAACACTCTACAAAATTCTTCACAAATGCATCTATTGCCAAATAAGAATGTGATTTCAAGAGTGAAATAGAACATGGTGAGTAAATACATAAAGAGACATAATAGAAATAAACTAACCTATAGTTTTTTTGCATAATCATTAACTACAGCTACCAAGAATTCATCCATAGTTTCTAAACCATCAATGTGAAGAATTTTTACACCCCTTGTCACAAGAAAAACCAAATTATTACTATTCACTTATTTCTCCAACCATTTCAAAATTGAACCAAGTGCATGAGCAAATATATAGTCCCAATGTGACCACTCCTCAATATATGACAATATGGGAGCATTAAGTAAGCACTTTAAAGCATCACCACTAGTCATGTGACCAAGTGTTCTAATTGTTTTCAAAGACTCAGATGCCCAGTCACTAATATGCCACCTAAATCTTGACCTATCATTTATGTTGATTCTAGTTAGCATAGCATTTGAGTACCCTATTTTTATCCTTTTAAATGTCTTCATGGATTTTTTACTATACAAAACATCATCATCATCTAAATTTGATTATGTCTCAAAAACTATGTGTTGTTGGGGATCACATTTTGAGATAGTAAAGTTATTATTAGAAGACAAATTTGATTGATTAGATGTAATATTTGACTGCAACTCATATGATTTTTCCTAGATTTCAATTTCATTATCCTTATCTATCTCATCCTCTACCTTATGAGCAATGTCTTCCTCTACTTGATGAATGCATCAAATAAAGTAGACATGCATCTTAATACTTTAAACATTTATACATAACTTCTCTTTAGAAGACACTTTCGGTTTCTTTGATAGAAAAGAAAAGAAATCTTCCTTGTCATATTTTCAACTAATAATCATATCAAAAAGTGAACTAGTTTCATACTTTTTGTTTACTTGGTTCACAAATTTTGGGCCATACTTACTAAGTAATTATAAACAAATCATTCTCCTAGCCTACCAGTAAGCTAAAATTGTTCATTATATGGCACACCCCAAAATATTTTACTCATTTTATTAAATATGGAAGATATTATAACATCTAATTCCTCAGAATAAGTCATTTCTTTGAATGGATACCAACATCAATATTTTTTAGTCCTATAAAATATGATCCTAGGAAAACATCATCTTTATTGGAAATAACATTCTCACCCCCAAATTTAATATTTTTTATGTTTGAATTGGATTCATTTTTTGAATCATGTGTAACTTCACTAACAATGGAATATTTTAAAATATCAACCATTTGGTCACTTTCACATGTATGAGTGGATATGGGTACATGTTTTATGCCAAAGCTATGATGAGAATTTTTAGCATCTTGACTTATTTTCAAAATAACAACCTATGGTTGTACCTCATCTCTAAATCTTGGCATGCCTAACCATGTTTTTAGAGGCCAATTAGCATCAACAAATATTAATTATGGTTTCTCAGTTGTCAAGTTACTTTCACAAACACTTAAACTTGAGTATACCATGTGTGTATCACTTTGATTTCTATATTCACAAAACCTAGTTGTTTCTTCTCGAATAAGTTTAGGAACTTCCTGTCCATTTGTAATAAAATATTATGTATGTTCCTTAGTAGATCTAGACTATTACATGGTAGTAATAAGGTGAAGTAAATTATTTAGCTAAATATTCACACATCCCATGAAGAAAAGATATGATAATCCCAAGTACATATTAGAATATTCATCCTCTTGAGACACCTACAAGGTGTTTCCTTCTATGAGCTAGCTACATGAATAAATTTTATTTGAAGCACCATGGCAGCCTTGTAAATTATGTCTATAAAATGGCTTTTCAACCACTAAAAAGCATAATGGGTTAGATTTGTTGTTGAACATAGTGTCCTTTAGAGAAACATACAATTAAATATTCATTTTTTACATCCAAATGCATGGGATGAATAATTCACTAGACATAGTAATATTAATCTCATCATAACATTTATCCTTCTTGTATCCCAAAAGATAACTCGAGTCCCCTATGCAAGAATAATTTTAAACTTGAATCAAGGAATCTATATGCCCTATGTTTCAAGTTTTATATGTGACCATATCACCATTTTTAGAGTGATTTCCATGATGATAATAATCTTACAATGACATAATAGTAAGCAATAAAACTAAAATATTTTCATACATTAGGCTGCAACAAAATGCTCCCCTTCTTTTGTCATAAGATAAATTATTGAGATATCCTCAAATTTTTAATTATATTATCACATGCTTCCCAAAAAATTAGCTTTTAATATTACTACTATAATTATTTATCTTATGATAATCATGTCCATTGTAGTTGCATAGCTTAAAGAAGATTTTTAACCATCTATATGTGATTCATAATGTAAGAGAGTCTCTAGAGCCACTATAATTATTGTTGTGTCTAAATCAAACTCTCTTTTATAGCTAAAAACATCAAAAAATTTATGATAAGCACCAATATCTAGCTTGATATCACCCAATGGTTGAGAAACCTTAGTAGGTTGATCATCCATCACTTTTGATGTTATTGAAGCTTCTACAAATTTACCATTTATAATAAGCTTCCTAACACAAGGAATAAATGTTGTAACCTTTGGATTAATGAAGTTACTTGGCCCTCCAATCCATAGGGTATCCTCAACACCCCCAAATTTGTGACTCAAAACCCCCAAATTAGGACTAACCAAAATACTCTCCTTAAATTCTTGTAAATCTAATTTTTCTTCATGCTCTACCATTACAATTAGAGAATTCATTCCTTTAATCTTCTATAAGTGTTGTCTTGCTTGAGTGGCTATAATCTTAGGTTCCTTATCTCTTCTTAGCCAATCATCACACCTCTTTTGGGTCCTCATTAAATTCTATGTGCTTGTTTACAATGTGGTTAGATTCTTTTCAACCACATTATATGGTTCTTTTTTAGATAAGATCTCATTACCTTTGTTTTGAATGCTAAATTCCATTTGATCATCTATATATTTTTTAGGCTCATATTTTGACATTTTTATCTTATTTATTTCTATCCATGCCTTTAAATCCTTCTACTTTTATTTCATAGCTTGAAACATTTCTAAAATGGATTATTGCACTATCATCATGATTCACACACTAGTAAAATCATAATTTTGATACCATTATTTTTTTATATTTTATCAAAGTTCTAATTTTTTTGTAATTTATCTAAAATCAATGCTGACATAAACCCTAGATAATAATAAATCACTAAAATATTCAAAACTAAAAATACACAACTACATTTTTTATTCAAATATGTTGAATATGAATTTATTACATCAAACCCTAACCTAAAACTACATAGAAAACATGAAAATTGAATTTTTACTAAAACCCTAATTAAAAGAGGAAATTTGGAAGTATGAAAACCTATTCAAAATTATGGAAGATCCATAGAAAAATATTAAATACTTGTGAGTCTGATGTCAATAGAATTTTCTCCAAAAAGAATGATTCCAAGGCTAGAAGTGTACTACGGGTATCATGAAAAACTATAATTTTAGGTACAAGAATGAAAAATGACATTATTAATGATGTCATGAATAATGACATGAATGGTAAAACCATGAATATTGACATCAAACTGAAATTTCACTACAAAAGGATATTTTCATAATTTTCTGAACTATTGTAGCCCTATATACAACCATAAATCAACCTTTTTGTATTTATGTATTGGATTTCCTTTGAATGAGAAAGCTATAGTGTAATACCTAAATGGAATTAACAAATTATTTTGAGGGTTTTCATCCCCAAATGTATGAACATGAGGGTTTTCATCCTCTATGTAAAATATTGAAGTTATTTCCCTAGATTTTCAAAACAAGGGTTTTGTAAAAGTGTTTGAATGAATGGATAATGTACCCTTCACTTTTTGTAATAAATGATTTTGATAATTTTTTTCTCATCTAAAACCCTAAAATTAATTAATTTTAATTTTAATTGAATATTCACAATTTTCCATCCTTATATTTATTAAGTACCTTTTTGGCCATTAACCAATATGAGCTTTTTGGCCCCATTGAATAATAATACACTAAGTGTCATTTTTCTTTCCAAGTTATAACTTAAAACAACTTTTTGGACAACTTAATGAATTATTATAATATTATTTCCCTTTTTTAATCCATATTTATCCCACAAGAAATAAAATTAGACTCGAGGCCTTCGATAATTAATTTTGAAAGCGGGACATTACAACTACCTAACATTTGATCATGAGTTCTATGCCATTGTTTAGGCATGTAATAATTGGAATAAATATATCTTGGGTGAGGAGATTGTGATACACAAATATTATACATTTATTTAGTCCTTACAAATTCATAATAATTTGTAGAAAGAGTGGCATCATAAATGGTCTTTGTATCTTCAACAGTTCCATTTGATCATTAGGAATAAGAAGGGAAGTATAAACCCTATTGAAAATTTCATGATCCATCCTCTAGTTAAAAATATCATTTTTGTACTTGATGCATGTGAACACAAAGTTGACACATGGTTAAATTTGTATCCATATGACATGAATTTCATAAATATCTATCAAAAGATATTCTACATTAATTTAGTTCATATTTATACTTGAGGATGGTCTTCTCTATCATCTTTGGCACTTGTGTGTTCTGCATGGGGAAAAAATAGAAAATAATATGGGAGGCACATTTCAACAAAGATGCATGACATTTTGAGATTGAAAATACACTTTCAATGTTACAAAAATATTTCTAATAGCTACATCTCAAGTCTAATGTATCCAAATACATCAAGTTGTGTACCACATGTGCCATAGCCAAATCGGTCAACAAGAAGCAAGGTGTACACACCTCTATCAATTCAAAAAACACCATGCAAATCTATTTCCATAGACTTTCTCTTAGACTACCCTAATACCAAGAATGGTAATGATTGTGTATATGTAGCAGCTAATAGATTCTCAAAAATGATAATTCTCACACCTTATAATAAAGTTATATCACATCTAGAAATGATTCCATTACATTTTCAATATGCCTATATCCACTTTGGAATCTTAGAAACTATCTTGTCTAATAAAGATAGTAGAATTTTGAGTCATTTCTAAAAAGTGATTTGGTTTATGATAGACACAAAGATGAGGAAGTCCACTACTTTTCATCCATAAAATGATGGATAAACAAAAGTGGTCAATAGGATGATAGTCCATCTTCTAAGAGTGTACAATTTGAACAAGCATTGCACTTAGGATGAAAGTCTACCTTTCATTCAACATAAATACAATATGGATCTACATAACTTTATCGCATAAATTCCTTTCCAAGTTTTCTTGAGTTTCCAACCCTTGGCATCCATTAACATAGTTTATCATATTATGCCAATAATAGTAGCAATTCCTACTAATCAAAAGGAAGTTGATAAAGTTATTGAATTCATTGAGCACATTTAGTAATAGGTGTAAACCATTTTACAATAGGTGACTATAAAGTATAATCAATGCCATGATAGGCATCAGACACTACAAACATTTCAGGTTGGTGATCGAGTTTGGGTATACATGTTGAAGGAAAGATTAATAGGATCTTACTATAAATTTTATCCACTTTGGTATGGGCCCTGTACCATCCCAAATCATGTAGGAGATAATATTTTCAAGCTCAATCTACTGACTTATCTTGGGTTGCATCTAGTCTTTAATACATAATTCTTGAGGCATTACTTTCCACCCTTGTTAGATACTTAAGATACTATGAAAACTCTCTAGTGGGTATAGATCAATCCATATTGTAATGTTTTAATAGAATCAGATCAAGTCATTAACACTCAAGTCAAAGAGACATGTTGAAGAGAGATTTATCTCTTCTAGGTCATCAAAGCATGTCACATATCTTCCCGAGGAAAATGGTTTAAAGAAATGTAGATTGATAATATGCTTCCACATATTTCACAACTACATGCAATGGGGACCATTACTCTTCAAGGAGGACTAACTGATCTAGGAGATTTGAGTCACTCAATCATACCACATATTACTCTAGTTGCATATCTATCCTTATGATTATATTAATAGTTACGTCAGTGGGTCACATACCTATGTGTAAAAGGATCCTTACAAATACATTTCTACATTACCATATAGTTTTGATAGTGTAGACATCATAAATCTACAAACCATGATTTTAAATATTGTAATACCCCCTAGACTACCCTAGGCACCGCTCGAGACCAATATCAGCTTCTGACCCCTAATCAACCTAGCCCATAGTTTATCCATACTTAATTGGCTTAACCTTACCTTTTATTTGTTTTTACCCCTCGACACTCAATCACCAATAGTTAGGGTAACCATCGACAGTCACCCTGACCATCGATGGTCAAGGTGTACCACCCTAACTAAAAGCATACAAAACACCCACTTTAATTTTATAATTATAGCCCATCTAATTCTATTTGTGATCCATTTCATGGATGAGTTAATTTTAGAAATCCTAATTCATGTGTTATTGCAACTCTCTTGCTTACCTATAAGAGAAATGAACAAAGAGGTGAAAATCCATCTAAAAACATCTATGAATATTTAGTTGTTATCAAGAGATTTGTGCATTTAGGAGTTTCTTTCTTCCAAGTCAATCACCATCAACAATCCAAAAATTATATCATAGAGTCAGCTTACCGTCGCCTCTCCACCAAGCCTTCAGGTACCATTACTCTATCAAAATCAAGCAATATTTCACCAATAGACTAACTACCTCAATCATTCACTCAATCAACTTTTGGTAAGACAAGTATTTTATTCTTAGTATTCATTTACTTTATTTCCACTTTTCAATCAACCTAAGTTTTACCCATCTCTTAGAATCCATCTTTTGGATCTTGTTAATTAGTTTTTTTATCAACCTAGATCCTAACATAATAACCATCGATGGTTGACTCAAGTGTTGATGGTCTACCCAACCATCGATGGTCATCTTGACTACTGACGGTCACCTTAACCACTGATGGTCATCCCAACAACTGATGATCATTGTGGCATAAAAAAATAGAAAGCCAATTTCATCTACCTACACCTAATCAAACATGACCTTCTATGTTCCTACCCATTCATAGACCCTTTTCTAATTTTTTGAAGTGTACGCCAACACCTTAGCACTAGTGCTGATTAGTTCATTACTAATTTAATCATTTCTAGTCTATTTTCTTATCATTCTTGTATTCAATTTTAGTACATTTTGATTCATTAATGCAAGTACCTTTATTTTTTATTTATAAACTTGATTTTTTAAAACATGTGGATTGACAGCCCCTAAGGAAGCCTTCACTTTCGAGATATAGCTATCTCTAGACACTCCACTTAGCTATTTTTTTAATAAACAAGTTTGTTTTTGTATTTTCTTATCTTTAGGTCATCCTCCCAAGCCAAAGAGGATCTCTTCATAATCTTCGGATTCCAACGTGCACACTATCAATTAAGTTTTTTAACCATACGTGTACTTAGTTTCTTATATTCTTCCTTTCCATAATAATCAATAAATTCATTGAAACATTCTATCATGCCTAGTGGGACCCTTGGGTCTTTACTTGGGTTCTTGTTTTCTTGAATTCTCTCCATTATTTGCTCATTAGCAAAATCAAAATTTTCTTTGAGATAAAAATTAAGTGCATCATCAACTTCTTGGAAGTTTAGTTCATATAGCTTAACTTAAAGTTAAAATAATCTATCATAGCTTCACTCTTTGTTTCACACACCTAAACCAAACCACTTTCATCAATTAAACACCAAACAAACTTGAGACAAGGCCCAACTAGGATTTCATCACCTAGCAATAACCTCACCTTTTTCTGGTGATCCTACTTGGAGGTTATTACCAAGAGGGGGAGAAAATAGACTCTTTAATTGAGTATAATCTCTAGACATCAATATATTTTGGCTAAGCTCTCAACATCCTTATCACTATGGTGTGTGAAGTGAGGGGGTAGACCCCAATACCAAACCTCATATTGATTCCAATACATATCTCTTTTGAGTACCTAAACACAACCTCAAACCAATCATAGATTTCCTCTTTAGTATCCATTATAGAAACTAGTTTCAGCTACATACCTTCTTAAGGCATAAGCCAAAAGTAAGATTAATTAAAACTCTAGGGCTTAATGTATCTTCTAGAGTGTGATTTTATTTCTTTGATAGTTTTCTTATCTTTTTTTTATTTTGAGTAGTGAGGTTGTTTATGCTTTCTATCTCTCCTATCTCGCATGGTTCTCACTCGCCAACAATGAAGGGACCTTCCAAAGCAAAACCCATCACCAAGTCAACCTGCCTCTTCTACCTCTTCATCCATAGACTACATTTCCGAACCAAAAAACTCTCTTTACCCCTCAAAATTTTCTACCTTCCCTTGGGAGGTCCCTTAAGGAGATGCAAATTTTGCCACTTTCCTAGACAATAATATTTTGGCCTTGAAACACTATCTTGCAACCACATATTATCATATTCTAGATCCAGACCCATCCATAGATCTAACTTATGGTATGCCTCTCCATCTCATCATGAGTACCTCCATTTCCATCGTTACCACACAACCGTTGACTACCTAAGCTTCCTCATCAACCAATAACCCCTTTGATACTACATTTGAAAACTAATCAACCCAAACTACCATTAAATTTATACATTCTACTCCTAACAACTACTCATCCACTCTAAGAATACCTACCTATATCACTACCATCCTTCCTCTAGCTACCTTAAACTAGTTAATCACCACTCCACTTTAAAGCCTTATGGTGTCCATACCATCTACCTTGCCGCTGATTATTATAAGGGTTACCAACCCAACTACCTCTTATCCAACAAGCACCCCTTGAACCAACCTTTGGCTACATCCCTAATCTACAAGGGCATGTACCCACCACCCAGATACCTACCTCTACCTACCCTTATGCATATTATACCCAACCATTGATGTCCACTTACTCATATGTGGCAGCCTCCCAACCTTCTACCCACTATCCACACATCTCTCAACTGCCTTAGCAATATGCGTCTTACAACTCTTTGGGTACACAAGCCCAAGATGATTTAATTAAGATGCTTATGGAAAATATTACCACCTTAGAGTCATCCATCTTGGGTGCTCACAACATCTTGTCATATGACAAATTTTTTAATGAGCCTATCCAACCATCCATACCTATCAAGCCATATCCTCCCCAATGGGAACTTCCCAAGTTATCTAAATTTCAAAGAAAGGAGGATCCCCAATATCACCTTAGGGAATTTAGGAATGATTATTATCTCATCACTTATGATGATGCCCTTCTCCTTTGCATTTTACCCATGTATCTAGCTAGTTTGACCTTAGATTGGTATAGTGTCTTACTCAAACATTCCATCTTCTCCTTCACCTAACTATCCCAAACCTTCTTGGATCACCTTTCGATCAATATCTTTGAGAAATTTTCTATCACCGACCTTTACTCTATTTGGAAATTTGAGGATGAGTATGTTGCCTATTTTTTGTCTCATTGGAGGATTCTTATCAACCAACTATCCTTCTCCCTACCTAAACCTAAACTCATAAATATATTTGCTTGGGCATGTGCCAAGCATATCTCCTCTATCCTATGTCTCCAAATATTTCAAACCTTTGATGAAGCATTTACTATGAAATGTAAGTCAGAGAACCGAGCCATTGATGAAGGAAAACTTAAGCTCTAAAACAAGAACAAAACCTATAAAACCAATGAGCCTTCTTCCTCCAAGTTAAGAAACCAACCCAATACCAATACCAAAAACAAGGGAACCAAGAATACAGTTGTCCTAAAAGTTTCCCTTTCACCTTCTGGCAACCAATCTAATCCCTCTAGTTCCTCAAAGAAAAACTTGAGGAACCAAACCCAAAACAACTAAAAAAAATTCACTCCACTTGGAGAATCCTATGCTTCCATCTTGTAGAAGTTAATGACATCCAATATCATTCAACTTCCTCCTATCAAGCCACCCCAACAATTTGACTCTTCTCATCCTACACCTAGTTGGTACAATGAAAATGATCTATGTGTTTTCCATCGAGTGACAAGGCATGATGTTAGTAGGTAAAATACTAAGAGCCTTGTCTAATCCCTCATTAAAAAGGGGGAGATTACATTGTAAAACCCCAATGCACCACAAACCAAGCCCTTGATATATTTAGATAACCTTTCCCAAACCATGCTCCTACCAAGAATGAGATCATCAATGTTGAATGCTCTCATAACACTGATACAATTAACATGGTCCTTGACACACTCATTGCTAAAGAACCTATTAACCAACCCATTTGTCTCTCACCCTCTCCACTTATTGATATAGTAGACTTACCTTCCATTTCTTTGGATACCCAAGCTAAGGAAACACCATCTTCTTCCCCCCCCCCACATATTGAGGTAGTAGAACCACTAGACACCCTTTTAACTGATATACCATAATAACTAACCATCATCACATCACTTTAACCTTTAATTACCAAGAAGACTAATTTCTATTCAGAGATCATTCCTAAAGAGAAAAACCCCATGTCTACTCCCACAAAAGAACCATCTATTTGAACTCCACATCCTTTTATTGAGGAAGAGGATGAGGTTACCATCCCTGTGTCTCTACTTGGAGGCTTGTCTTCTAGGTCTACTATTCAAGGAGTCAAACCAACCTATAAACCTTTATCTATGCTAGTGAAAAAGTTGGAATTTATCTCCAAACTTGACATGGATCAAACCACCTTCTGGCAACAATTAGGTCTCCCTTACATTACCTGAGTGAAACCTCAACCCCTTTCTTGGTTTGACCAACCCACCACTTTTATTAACCAACCTCTTACCATATTTACCCAACTAACCAAACCCTCTGACCAACTAATTAAAACCTCCACTAAACCAATCAACCCCCAACAACTTAAGATGAACAAAACCCAAGTATCCAAGCCCTTTCTTATCATCCCAACTAAGTCTACCAATAATTTTGGTATCCCCCCTACACCGAGCCTTACTCACTCATAAGTCAAAGTGGACCTAACCCCTCCAAACCCACTAACAGAATGCCAAACCAAAGAAAATAAAAAGGAGAAGCTACACAAAGGCCAGAAGTCCCAAATTTTTCCTCCCTCAACTTTTCCCTCCATTTTGGGGCCTCATCCCTCTATCTTGAATAGGAGACAAGTTACCTCTACCAAAAACTCACCACCTCTTTTGGTGACACCTTCGTAGTTGCTTTTTGATGCACCTCTTTTCATTGCACTTGTAATACCTAGGTTACCTACCTTGTAGTCTTCTACCTCTAACTCCTCAACCTACTTGCCTAAACTAAAACCATACCCAAAAAACCTACTACCAAACCCATCTCTAAGCAACCTTCTACCCCAACCACCAAATCCAAGACCGCTACACCTTTACCACCTTTATTCGAGTCCTACTCAACCATTCTCCATAGGTTATTACAAACTTCTTATTTAGCCTTACCTCCCATTAGGACCTTTGACCCTTTTAATTCAAAACCCATCTGACATAATGAACACCACATGTGTTCCTATCATAAAATACCCAGCCATGATATGGAAAATTACAAAGCTCTCCAAACCATCATCCATCAGATTTATGATTAGGATGATTTGTTAATGGATGAACCTCTTGTGAACCCCATACTAATTCAACCACCAACCATACCTACCCAACACTCACATACTCCTCCATCCTCACCTCAAAGTGAAGATGAATATGAGCAAAACTCCAACTCAACCTCTCCTTCTATCCATATTATCAACATGGTCATAAGAACATAATATAAGGATAAGGGAAAGGTTAAGGTATCCATTCCTTAGACATACCCCTCCTCAAACTCCCAACCATATCTATCCTTGACCAAACCCAAGGTATCTATCTTAGGTGCCTCCCAATCTAACCCTTTAGAATCCATCAGGAGAGTTATCCTCAAATAAATTCATCAAACCTCAGAAAAGATGAGCTTATATGAATTAATCTCTACTTATCCCCACCACTACCAAACACTAATAGAGGCTTTGTAATCTATCGAGGTCCAGCTCGAGGACCCCCAACCTCTATCCACCTTTGTCAATGCCTTTCAAATTTCCAACCCTGTTACCTTCAAGGATTCAAAAACACCTTCCATCCACCTTTAGGACCCATAACCTCTTCTCTTTATCACTACCTACATAAACTAAACCCACATAAAATGGGTCATGATTGATGTGGGAGCTAGCATAAACATCATTTCTTCTCATGCCTACAACTAACTGAACCTACTAGATAATGTTATGTTAGAATCCTCAACCATTCTTCATTCCTTCGATGATACCATGGCCACTACATTGGGAACTATCATCTTCATATTCATATAGGACCCCACACACTCCTTAAACTATTTTATGTTGTATAAGGTGAATTCTAATACAACGTCTTGTTGGGATGACCTTAGATTCATTATATGGGTTGTATTCCCTCTACCCTCCGCCATTGAATTAATTTTGAGTATGAGGGCTAGGTAATCACCATCCAAGATGACCCAAGTCCTTTCTCAACATGCGACGTGATCTATCACCCTAACAATGTCCTTTTACCCTAATCCAACACACCATCAACAACTAAACCCCAACCATCAACCACCAAAGTAGATATCACATCCCATTCTACTGATGAGGCATCAACTAGATCCTATATACCTTCACACAAAATTCCTACCATAGACCTTTTGGAATTAAATTTCTAGCATATTTCATTGGGGAAGTATCACCTTCTCACCCTTGACACTTTCCCTACCCCCCATGAGTATGGGAAGCTCACCAATCAGCTAGGATATGACCCCAATGTCAGAACAATCAATCTTTTTTGACCTCCCAACCATCAAACCCATTGTCAATAAATCCCTTGATGCCCATACCACATCTCTTACACCTTCACTATTCACCACTAGTTTATCTTACCTAGGTAAATCAAACTTCACTAAGACATACCTCCATCAGTGTACTTGGAAAGGATTCAGTCTTGGATGATATGAGCATGGCCCACATGAGTTGGTATCTATTGGGACTAGGAAGCCACACAAGAAGCATGGATTGGGTTTTATCTTTCTTAATAAGAAAAAATCCAAACAACCTTCCCCTACTATTATTGAGGAGGATTCCCCTTCCTTGCCAACCTCACCTCCACCTATGTGTGAGGATGATGACAGCATCCCACCTAAATTTTTTCATCAACATGATCAACATAGGACCCTTGAATTATTAGGAGGGGGTGATCATGACCATCCCTTTGGCCCATCCTAAAATGATAAGAGATGACTCTCCCACCATTAACACTATTCAATGTCAGGATGATGATTCTATCCTCACGTACCTTGGTAACTTGGATTATTTGATCCAAAAATCCCTTCCTCCTGAGACCTCAGCCATGTTGAATGAATCCACCATAGATATCAATTTAGGTACTCTAGATAACCCCTACATAGTCAACATCGATTGATCATTGAATACCAAGAAACTTCAAGACTTCCCCTCTTTCCTCCAAGACTGTAGCATAGCATTTACTTGGTCTTATAGTAATATGCCCAAGATTGACCCTACCATTTCTACCCATAACATAGTCACTCATCATGATGCCAAGCCCGTGAAGAAAAATCTTCAATCTATGCATACCCATATAACCCTTCTTGTCAAAGAGAAGCTTTAATCTCTCTTATCTATCAACTTCATTCAACCCATTGATTACCCCCAATGGGTCTCAAATGTTATACTTATCACTAAATCCATAAGGGAACTATGCATTTGTGTGCACGTTCATGAACTTAACCTCACCTATCTTAAGGATGACTTTCCTCTACCCAATATTGACCAACTTATTAATCTTATAGCTAGACATAAGATGTTATCTCTCATTAATGGATTCACGGGTTACAATCAGATCTTAATCGCCCCTAAAGATCAACATAAAATTGTGTTTACTACCCCTTGGGGGACCTTTTTCTATAGAGTCATACCTTTTAAGTTAATAATTATAGTGTAACCTACCAACGTGTCATGACCTAATCCATAAGATCATGGAGGACTATGTCAATGACCTTCTCAAAAAAACTAAACTTCAAAAGGATCACTTGGCCATTCTTAAGATCATCTTCGAGTGACTTATCCACTATCATGTCCATCTTAACCCTAAAAAGTGCATTTTTGGGGTCTTGTTAGGGAAGCTCCTTGGTTTCATTATTTCCCTTCATAGAATTGAAGTCAACCCTGTTGTCCCCTAAAAAATGTCACTCTTTTTGGGACAATGTATGAGCCATTTTGGTCCTACAAGACCAAATTTGCCTCTTCCCTTTTCAAAATTTCTTCTAAGCTTTCAAGTTCCTCACTTTACAAAATTTTCTATAAATCTATAGACTCAACATGCTTGAAATTATCAGGTTCAATTGTTTCAATGGCTTCTTCGAATGAGTTCAACCAAAAAGGGGCTCATTGGCGAACTTCTAAGTGAAGATTAAACTGTTGAACCTTGAACCACTTTGGTTCAATGGTTCAATGGGTTCAAGGTTCAACATCATTGATAGGGTTAAAAGAGTTAAGTGATTCAACCAAATTGAACCATTCAGTGACATCAACAGGACACTCAACCGCTTTGGTAAATTCATCATCTTTTCAAAAGACTAAGCTTCAAGGAAGGAATGAACCGTTAAACAAAAGTTGGGTCAATCAATTATTTTGAAGCAAAGGTTCAAAGGTTCAATGCAGTTATTTCAAAGCAAAGGTTTAACATAGTTTAGAAACTATTTCAAATGGTCAAGACTTAGGTGAAACAAAGACATTGAACCATTGAACCGTTGAACCAAAGTTGGTTCAATCGGTCAGTTCAATCAAAATGGTTGAAAGGAGCACCCTAAAAAGAATGAGTCAACTGGAAGCCACCACATGTCATCTATCAAGCCCCATTGCACTTTGATTCTAATTGCAATGGAAGATGCCACCTATCCCTACTGAAGCTTATCGGAAGCCTCCAAGTGTCTCCATCCGAAGCTTCAAAGTTTCAACAATTTTGAATTTCAACGCATGGGTATTTATTTTTATGTGGGTTTTTTTCTAAATCTCAAAGTCTCATGAAAGTCACCAGGTGTCATCTATTGGGACACTGTATACTCTACCCTCAAGAAGTCATGAAACGTGTCACGTGTCCCTTGTAAAGTTCATCAGAAGCTGACAAGTGTCAATCTCTACAATTTCTCCCTCCTGCTTCTTATTTTCATAAAGACTGTGGTGGACCCCCAGTGAGCTACCAAAGAAAGTGGAATGTGCCATGTGTCATCATCTGCTTGACTCTCCAAAGACAAGCAGAAGCCACCACCTATTCATTTATAACTCCAGGGAGAGTGACACGTGTCTGTGTTCGAGTTTTGAATAAGTTTCTAAGCTCCTCCTAAGCATTTTTCTTAGAGCACAATAGAGACTGCCATGTGTTATCACCCACGTGAATCTAAAATAAGTCTCGAGTGTTTTCAAAGGCTGCTAGAGTGTAGAGTAGACCACCACATGTCATCTTCTGCAAAACTCATAAAAAATGTTTCTAAAGCCTCTAATAGCAGTGGAAGTTGCCGTGTGTCCTCATTTATTTCTCAATGGATGCTGCCACATGTCAATTTTTTAGCAAAAAGAGACTAAAGAACAGAGAGGAAATTCAAAGACTTGATTCAAATAACCATAAAAGGAGGAACGATGAAGAAGGATCAGATTGACAGGTGGACATTGAAAGATGCAAACTTTCAATAACGTGACTTGTTTCTCTACATTAAGAAAAACAAATCAGTAGATGCCCCTAAATTCTAGACTGTCTCCTTAAAAATTTTCAATGCAACATGATGTATTACTATTCCTGAGTCCTTCTTGAAGAGGCTATATAAGGGACTCTCTTTCATTGTAAACATATCTCTTTTTTGGACAATCAGAATGAAACTCTACCCAAATTGAAAGGCATTACTGAGACTTTGAGCTCAGATTGTTGATCATATTTTGTTATTGGAATAAGAAAGCAAGTGACTTTTCAAATTTTGTGCTGTAATATCTTTGTTTTTGGGGAAACTATTCTTATGTCTTTTTCCTTGATATATTTTCTATTCCTTTAATTCAATAAGCAAAATTAGTGAAAGTAATCAGGAAGGTGTCCTGAAGAGTCAACTGTGGAGAGACTTTGTGCCCCCATAATTGCCTTTAGTGTGTTTTCTTTTCATTTCTATATAAAGGACCTTTGGATGACTTTGTGCCCTCATTGTCCTTCGTATCTTACTCTTGAACAATTTAGGTGGAGACTTTGTGCTGCATCTCAATTTGTTGGTTATTACGTCCTTTGCTACATTTTATTGTTACTACCAAGAGTATTCTTGTGGTTTGCTGAATAGTACTTCTAAAAGAAGAGGAGTGCTTTCTATCATTTCCCTTGAGTTTTTCCTTTGATCCGCATGCATCATCTCTGAAAAAAGAGAGATGGATGGTTTGTCCTACCCTTGAGTATTATTTTCTATATATATATATATATATATATATAGCATAGCTATAGGGAACCTCCCCTTGATGAGAGGAGAGATTAGTCCCCTTCTAATGTAGTAAACCTACACATTTGGATGACCAATCTTCCTTCTTTGGCTGATCAAACCTATTTTGTTTATCAGTACGCTGATCGACAAAATATTCAACCAACTATTTTTGGTGACTCTGTTGGGGATATAATATCAATTATCCATTTATAATCTATCCATTCAACTCCACACTAACTAGGAAAGAATGCAAAGTTTAAAGCCTCAAGCTACAAATTGAAGCAAGGTCAATTCTTTTCTCATTTTTGTTTCACAATCTGGTAGATTCAAGGTATACACGAAGCCAAAGGGCTAAAGGTATCATTGACCCTATATTTGAGTTAGTACAATAAAGTGATTTTGATTTATTTCCTTCATCATCTCATCTCAAACAAGCCAAGAGCTTTCCTCCTACTAAAGTCAGATCTCCATTGCTAGAGAAAGTATCTACTTCTATTGTTGATAAAGCTTTGCCAATAATTACGTCTCTGAGATTTGTTATTCCTCCTTTTCATAATCCTAAAATTGTAGTTCAAGGCCCTTGGGGTAATGCTTTTGGTCCTCTCAATCTTACTCCACCTCTATATGAGCTTCCATGCAGTTCAAAGAAGAATTTCTCCAAATTCTATGGTGATGGGAAAGTTCATCTTGATGAACACATTGCAGCCTTCAACATAGCTTGTGGAGTAATCGAAGTAGAATTTGAAGATGTAGCAGTCAAGATTTTTGTGGAGACACTACAAGCTGCTATTGCAAATTAGTTTTATCATCTACAGGCTTAGTCAGTAATTGATTGGAATACCCTTAAAGATAGGTTTGAAGCCAGATTCAAACCTACAAAAGATTCATATGCACTTCTGGCTCAACTTACATAGATGAAGAAAGAGCCTCATGAACTAATGAGGGACTTCATAGCCAAATTTGACAAACTGAGAAACATAATTCTTGTAATTGCTTGACCTACAGCTAAGAATCTCAAATGCTTCTTCATTAATTCTCAATTATATGAAGTAAGTTTTCTCTTGAGACGTGATGGTCAAATAGATCTTACTGTAGCTCAAAATTTGGCCACTGAGGTAGAAGATGATCTCATCTTAGTAGGGAAGATAAGAAGAGATCCAAATAGAAATAGAGCTTCATCATCTTTTGAATATTCATCTACAAGCACCACAGATCCAATGGTGCAGAAATTGGTAAATGAGTTGCTTGCTCTCAAAAAGCAAATGGCTCAAGGAATGTCTTTTGTTCCTTCATACAGAAGGACATTCCCAAATTAGTCATATCAGGGCAATACTGCTAGGAATCAAGAGCAAAAGAATCACCTTCCTCCCCCACAAAGGAAACCTTCCCTGGAAGCTCCTCCAACTAATTCAACAATGGGATATCTTACAGTAGAATCAGAGTTTTCTTTCTAGCCTAAATTGAATCAAGAAAATGACACTGATATCCTTATAGAAAATCAAGAAGAATCAGCTGACAACTCCCATATTGGTTTCTTGAACTACCAAGATGAACCCAAAAATAAAGGAGAAGCTTTTGATGGATCATATGCAGTGTTTATCAGGTCTAAGAACCAATTAGTCCAGCAAGCTGATAAAGGGAAGACAGAAGAGCAACCTTAGCTAGCAGTCATGATTGCTAAGTGTGTAACCACTCTGCCTTTTCAGTCAAAGAATCTAGTAATCACCCAAAAGGCAAATACATCAATTTCACCTTCACCTTCTATTTTAATTTCACAAACCATCCCTCCTTCCATCGCTCCTAAAACCCCAAAAGTTGAAATTCCTTCCTCTGTACCTAGCTCAATTCAGCCATTTGACATAATCAATCATGTCAAAAAGACAAAAATACCAATGTTTGAGTTCAAATATTTGCAGTCCAATCCTGATCAATTGGATAAATTGATCCAATATGTCAAGAACCAAACCATCCTTACAAGACAAAAAACTAAAAAGGTAACTCTTGATTCTATAAAGAACACACCCATTCTTAATAATATTGTCATTACTCCTCCAACTTATCCTGGAAAAATAGAACCTTTCTATGTTTTCTTATTAATTAATGGCCACAAGTTGAGTAACTGTATTATAGACTCAGACGCATCTAACAATGCCATGCCTGCTAAAGTTGCTGAGTCTCTTGGTCTCACACTGACCAAGACATTTGGGAGATGTTTCTCCATGGAGAACAAGAAAGTACCATTGTTGGGGCAAATCAAAGATGCCCAATTTACATTTGTAGCCTTTCCAGACAAGAGAATCAAGATGACTGTCTTGGAGGCTGACGTCCCAGCATCCTATGGCATTTTGCTTGGATAAAATTTTTGCAAGGATGTAGGAGGAGAATTAAGCATGGATCTATCTAAGACAAGGATCGTTTTCCAAGGCATAATGAAGAGGTTGCTCCTTGAAAAGGAAGCAAAATATGTGGTCACCCAAACATCAGCCCCTAAAGCTCAAATTCTTTTTGAATCCGCAGGTATGGGTAACTATTTTCTATCTACAGATGAAATGAATGAAACACCTAATAAAATTCTTGAAAGTTTCAACTTAGAAATCAGTTCAACTAGAATATTAGAAGAACTAGTAGGCTGCAATATAGATGAAGAAGGACCCTCCATCTCTAATGAAGAAAAGTCTAAAGAAAAATCAGTATCAGATGAAATATGGGTTCTAAAATTTGATGGCAGCTGTTCCACTACTAGTTTGGGAGCTAAGATTATGTTGATATCTCCTCAAGGAGATATGTTTCCTTCATCTTACAAATTACAATTTAGCAATACTAACAATACAGCTGAATATGAATCTCTACTGCTTGGAATGAACGCTGCTCAAGAAAAAGACATCGAGTTTCTTCATGCCAAAGGGGATATTGAATTAGTGGTTTGTCAAGTAAGAAATATTTACCAAACCAAGAATGAAATATTACACCACTATCGCAACCTGGTTTGGGACCAAATTGAAATCTTTGATGCTTTCAACATTTCTACCATACCCAGGGAATCTAATGACAAAGCTGATGCACTTGCTATTTGAAGAACTCTCTTAGTTCCTCATTCAGATTTCAAAGATGACAGGTATACTATTGAGCTAATCTATAGACCAAGTGTTCCTAACAATATTGATCATTGGTAAGTATTTATTGATGACCATCAAATCATTGCCTTCCTAAAATGAAAAGACAATTTTGAACAACTATGTTTTGAAGGCAGTGAATCTCAGAAGAATGAATCAACCTCTGAATCTAGTTCAAATATAAATGAAGAGTTTTTACAATTGAAAGGAAACAAAATTCCCAAAGGCTTGGTTTCTCTTGAGAAGCTATTTGACAAGCATGATAGATTCATCAAACAACAACAAACAGACTCATGTTTCTCTCAAGTAAATCTGACCACTAAAGAAAATCCCAAGATGGTTAACATTGGTAAGTGTTGCACCCCTAAATAAAGATTCAAGTTCACCACTTTGCTCCATCAATACATGGATGTCTTAGCATATTCTTATGAAGACCTGAAGTGTCTCAGACCTGATGAAATCTGCCATGACATTCCTCTCAAGGCTGATTCAATGCCCTATAAGCAAAAATCTAGGCAATACAATCCAAAAATATCAAGTACTATTCTATCTGAGATACAAAAAATGTTAACTACTAGAATCATCTTCCTAATCTATCATTCCACATGGATTGCAAACATAGTGCATGTAAGGAAGAAGAATGGTGAAATTTGCATTTGTGTAGATTTTAGGAATCTGAATCAAGCATCTTTGAAAGATAATTATCCTTTGCCAATTATGGATCAAGTGCTTCAAACAATGATAGGTTCAGATATGTTATCAATGTTGGATGGCTTCTCAGAATATAATCAAGTTGAAGTTAGTGAAGCAGACCAACACAAGACTGCATTCACCACACCTTGGGGTACATTTGCATATAAAAGAATGCCTTTTGGCTTGATAAATGCTGGTGCTACCTTTTAGAGAGCAATGGATCTGGCTTTCAAAGATGAGATTGGTAAATTCATAGCGGTATACCTTGATGACTTGAATGTCTTTTCAAAGTGTTGATCTGATCATGTATGCTACTTACAACAAGTGTTGGAGTGATGCCGCCAAAATGGTATTTTCTTAAACCCCAAGAAGTCTATTTTTAGAGTAATAGAGGGGAAAATCCTTGGACACATTATGTCAAAAGAAGGCATAAATATTGACTCAAACAGAGTCAAGTCTATTCAAGATCTTAATTTGCCTACAAGCAAAAATGTTCATTCTTTCTTCAGAAAGGTGAATTTCTTACGAAGGTTCATCCCTGAATTTGCTGAGAAGACTAGACACATTATGAACATGATGAAAGGGAAGACCATCTTCAGTTGAACTAAAGAAGGCAAGTTAGCATTTTAGGAAATCAAGACTACCATTGCTCACACCCCTACCTTGGTTTGTCTAGATTACAACAAAGATTTCATCATATACAGCTATGCATCTGAGCACACTCTTTCAGTAATTCTTGTTCAATAGGACAAGGAAGGTATGGAATCTCCTATCTCTTTCATGAGTTGCCCTCCCAAAACCCATGAGATGAAGTATTCAAATGTAGAGAGGCATGCTTATGCATTGGTGAAAGCAGTCAAACATTTCTGCTTCTATATTCTGAATTCACACACTACTACCTTAGTTCCTGACACTACAATCAAGTCTATATTAACTCAATAGGAGTTTGGCATGAAAAGAGGTAATTGGATTTCAAAGATCCAAGAGTTTGATCTAGACATCAAGCTGACAAAGCTGGTCAGGGGTAAAGGCCTATGCCAATTAATTGCTAACAACAAGCCAGAAGATACACAACATGAAGAAGCTGAAGTGGAAGATACTCCAACAGTCCTTTTTGTCTCTATTACCAATGAGTGGTATTCAAGTATCACTCATTTACTTACTTATGGTGAATGTCCTGCTCATTTGTCTTACAAAGAAAGGAGGACTATCAAGTTGAAAGCTGCCAATTTTGTCCTTTGGGACAATGGCTTATACAAGAGAAGCATAGATGGAGTATTCCTTTACTGTGTAGACAAAGAGCAACAAAGCTAGCTTTTGTAATCTTTCCACAATCTAGCTTGTGGAGGACATTTTTCTGTTCTTGTGACTGTTTACAATATTTTGTGAGCTTTTCCACTATTATCACTATGTTATGATTTATGTTATGTACTTGATATGTTACAAATGACCATTTAGCATTAGTAGAGGAGATCATTAGGCTTATCTATGTAGAGGTTCTTGTGAAGCTGTGTAGTAGAGAAAGTCATCACATCGTAGTTCTATGTAGAGGCTAATAACGGTCATGAAACAGTACAGGGATTACAAAAGGTGTGATCATTCGATTGTTTCAAATGTTATAGGTGCATTTGTAGAACCTGGGTAGACTAATAAGATCCATCATAGTATCTTCATAACCAACCTATATTTTAGTTAGGTACTAGTTTTTGGTAGATCAAAAGCTCCTAGTGAAAAGGATTGATCTAGAGGTCAATTTAGAAAAGGTCTTAGACTAGACCAAATCTTAGACCATTACAAAGATCCCATCAAGAGCTTTCTGATGGTATATGGAACTTCAAAAATAGAGCTTGTATGCTCTTTGTGTAATTGGTTAAAGTTCCAATCAAAGCTAGTCAGTAGGTGGTAAATGCTAGTAAAAATAAAAAAATTAATGATATTGGAATGTCTATGAATTAGTTCCATCATGTAGAACTTTTTGAGAGATTTTCAACACATTTTATGGTCCTAAAAATGGAGTCTATATGTGCAAGTTATGGCCAATCAAAGTTATGGTCAAATCTGATGATGTGGAAATATGGCTCGACCCAAGTCATTAATATTTATAAATTCCACCTTATTAAAGGAGAATAAACATAAACAATCATAAATTGGGGAATAATTACCACCCCATTTTTTTAAATGTAATGGATAATTTAAAATCCCATAAAAATAAGGGATGAGATAATTATGGAATTTATTAAAAAAATTGTGGATAATCATCCTAATAATAAAAAGTGGACCTCCCACAAGTACATAAAGGGGTGAGGGGTTATTTGGAAATAATTGGTAATCAAAATTGGAATTTAGTGAGTTCATTCCAAAGTATCAAAGCTCTTATGCCAAAGCTAAGAGCCAAGAGATAGCGCTGATGAACTAGAGCCAAAAGCTGAGAACTAAGAGTTAGATCTAAAGAGCCAGAACCAAGAACCAAGAGCCAAGAGTCAAGAGCCAAGAGCTAGAGATAAAGAGTTGAGATCCAGAGCCAAATCCAAGAGCTAGCACTAATGAGCTAAGAGTCAGAGCTGAGAGCCAAGAACCAAAGCTATAGATAATTCTAGCCATATATTGAGTGTCTAGATTTGAAGTATTTTGATGCACTTTTTAATTCCTCAAAGTGAATAATAGATTAGAATATGTATAGGCCATAATATACCACTTTGTAAAATCTCAAGTTTTTAAGGACCTATAGAGCTTTACACTTCTCTATGTAAAGTAGGAAATTTTCCTAGACTTTGATGACAAGTAGTCTATATGTGCAAGTTATGACCAGTAAAATTTATGGTCAAACTTAATGACATGGAAATAAAGTGACATGGAAATATGGCTTAACCCAAGTCATTAATATTTATAAATTATACCTTAGTAAAGGGGGATAAACTTAAACCATCATGAATTGGAGAATAATTATCACCCCATATTTGTAAATGTAATGGATAATTTAAAATCCCATAAAATTGGGTATGGGATAATTATGAAATTTATCAAAAAAGATTGTGGATAATCATCCCAATCAGAAAAATTAGACCTCATATAAGTATATAAAGGGGTGAGGGGTTATTTGGAAATCAGTGGGAATTAGAATTGGAATTTAGTGAATTCATTCCAAAGTCTCAAAGCTTGCATGGCAAAGTCGAGAGCCGAGAACTAGAGCCAATGTTCTAGAGCCAAAATATGAGAGCTGAGAGCCAGAGCTAAAGAGCTAAAGCTGAGAACCAAGAGCTAAGAACCAAGAGCCAAAGCTAAAGAGGTGAGAGCTAGAGCCAAGAAAAAAAGTTGAGAGTCAGAGCTGAGAGCCAAGAGCCAGAGCTAGAGACAATTCTAGCCATATATTGAGTATCTAGATTTGAGGTATTTTGATACACTTTTTAATGCCTCAAAGTGAATAATAGAGAAGATTGTGTATAGGCCATAATAGACCAATTTTTAGAATCTCTAGTTTTGAAGGACTTAGATAGCTTTACACTTCTCAGTGTAAACTAGAGAATTGTCCTAGACTCTGAGACAAATTCAATGATATGTTGAGTTACCTATGACGATTTTTTGAGATAATTTTATAAGTCCATTTTTGATAATTTTGGTAGGAAATTCATAGGATCACAAGATTGCATTGATGATTGTAAAGTGGAAGGTCTGTTCGTGGGTTTACTGGTATTTTTTGAAGCTATGTTGTTTGAGTTGTGCGCAATATTAGAGTATCTATTTGACAATTATGAGGGTTAGTTATTTACTCACTTTTCAAAGAAATGGATTGGTTTCTACTATAAGTGAACTTGGAGACATAGGCATTGCCAAACTCCATTATAACATGCTTGTCATGAGTTGATTCTATTTGTGCATTCTTTTTCCATATTTTAATTAATTATTTATTAATCACTATTGAATGCATAAATACCTAAATTTTGATAAAAGGTCAAATTTAGTTTTATTTTTGTGAATGTTTCAAGAAATTGTGTGATTTGACTAAAGGATCTAAGATAAACACTTTTACACACTATATCATTGTAGATTTTATAGATTAGGTTTGGTATCAGAGAAATTAGTATGCTATGTTAGCTTTTGATTGTGTGAATTGATATCAACTGTTTTTAGTTTGATTTCTAGTATTATTTTAGAATTTTTGGTCTTGTTTATATTTCATTTATAGTGTGAAATTTGTTTGATTAGTTTGTTTGAAAAAAATAGGAATCCATGGGAAAAACCTTGAAAAGAGAAAGGCTTAATAAGCTTGAAGGAATTAATTAACAGATCTAGGAAGAGAATGTTTTCCTAAGATCTTGATTGTGCTCCTTGGATGAGGAGATTGCCCACTTAAAATTAGAGATACAAGCCAAGGAAGAACTCTTGGCATAGATGAAAGATGAAGAGAAACATTATCTTCATCAATTTCCTTCCACTACAAATGCAAGCACTATGACTGATGATTGCGCTATCAATTATTCATCTGGGAATTCCTTTCATTCAGTTTCAGATAATGATTTTCATAGTTTTGAGAAACACACTAAGGGCATTATATCTAAACTATTATTGAAGATGGGATTTGATATAATGGGCCTTGGTAAGAATGTCTAAGGTATTTTTAACCCAATATAGGTAGAGCATAGATATCGCCATGCAAAATTGGGTTATGCTAGTGAAAAAGTGGATATTGGAGAGAGTTCCTCCATTGCTAAAAGAGGACAAACTTTTGACAGCTAATATTTGAGGCCACTAATAGATCAAAATTATTCCCTAAAAAGGAATATTTAGTGGTGTAAGAAATTAGGTAAAAGATGTATTGAGATTCTACCTCCTTGTTCTTACACTAGAAAAAGCACCAATAGGAATATGAATTACAAAACTTTTGAATCACTTTTTCCATTTAAGAAATTTGGTTTTGATAATTAGAAGATGATGAATTCTTTTCCTTGTATTTTTTTTATATTGAATAACCATTATGCTTCATATTGTTGGAAAATACAAGCTTTATCGAAACAGGTTACAGGTGCTAAAGACCATTCTTGTACTATTGTCATGTGAGTGGACATCAGGTTAAAAAGTGTTTGAAACTTCAACCATCCCACCATTCTAGTAATGGTAAGAATAAAATGGTTTATAAACCTGTTGATAAGGTAATTAATGAAGTTTTTGTTCAATCAACCCATGCAAATATCAATAAATCCACTAAAGAAATTAAATACTATAAATAAGAGGTTCTAATAAAAAAGATCAATAAACAGTATATTAATTTCATGATATGATGATTAGTGGATTGATATATATATTTCAAGGCATTTTTAGGATTCTTATTATATGTTGACAAATGAAATTTACCCACACTTTGATATATGCATTTTTAGAGCTACTATTGTGGGAACACTTTGAGATAGGTTTAGCATGCAAAGTTTTTAATTCTCACACTTATGTTTTAGAATGCATCTATTTATGGCATATTTTTGATTGGATGCATGATAAGACCCATTCAAAAAATGTATTACAACATGAACACAACTAATATTATATTTTGTTTATATTGAAAAACTTGTCTTGCAGTTACACTGGTGATTATTTTAGTATTTGGTAGTTCACCACTTATAGGATGTGACAGTGGGCAGATAGTTTGATATATTGTGACATTATTGGAAGTTGCAAGATTTAATATAACTCATGCATTATTTTTTGGCATTTTAAATTTTGAGTTATGAATCATATTTTTCCACTATTATCTCTATGATATGATTTGGGTTCTATACTTGATATGTTACAGAGAACCATTTAGCGACAATAGATGAGATCACTAGGCTTATCTTGTAGAGGTTCTTATGAAGATGTGCAGTAGAGGAGGTCATCACATCCTAGTTCTGTGTAGAGGCTATTGATGGTCATGCATCAATAGAGGGATTATAGAAGGTGTGATCATTCAATTGTTTAAAATGTTATAGGTGACATTGTAGAAACTAAGTAGATTGATAAAACCCATCAAATTATCCTTAGAACTGACTAGAATTTTAGTTAGGTACCAAGTTTTGGTGGAACAAAACCTCATAGTGGGGAGGATTGATTTAGAGGTAAATTAGTAAAAGGTCCTAGATCATACCAAATCCTACACCATTACTAATATTACATCGAGAGATTTATAAAGGTATGTGGAACTTGGAAAATAGAGCTCATATGTTCCTTGTGAAGTTGGTCAAAATTCTATTCAAAACTAGTCAAAAGGTAGTCAATGCTAGTCAACCTAGAAAAGTTAATGATATTGGAACATTTATGAATCATTTCCATGGTGTAGAGCTTGTTGAGATATTTTTAACACATTTTATGGTTCAAAAAATGGTGTCTATATGTGTAAGTTATAACCATTCAAAGTTATGGTCAAACTCGATGATGTGACACTAAAGTGACGTGGCAATATGGCTTGACCCAAGTCATTAATATTTGTAAATTCTACCTTATTAAAGTGGGATAAATATAAACCATCATAAATTTGGGGATAATTATCTCTTTATATTTTTAAATGCAATGGAAAATTATCCCATAAAAATTGGGTATGGGATAATTATGGAATTTATTAAAAAAGATTGTGGATAATCATCCCAATTAGAAAAAGATGAACTTCCATAAGTATATAAAGGGGTGAGGGATTATTTGGAAGTCATTAGGAATTGTAATTTAATGAATTCATTCTAAAGTATTAAGGCTCTCATGGCAAAGCTGAGAGTCGAGTGCCAGAGTTAAAGAGCTAAGAGTCAGAGATAAAGAGCCAAGAGCTGAGAGTTGGAGCTGAAGAGCCAGAGCTGAGAACCAACAACCAGAGCTGAAGAGCTAAGAGTTGGAGCCAGAGCCAAAGAGCTGAGATTCAAGAGCTAGAGCTAAAGATGATTCTAGCCATATATTGAGTGTCTATGTTTTAGGTATTTGTTTCACTTTTTAATGCCTCAAAATGAATAATAGAGTAGAATTTGTATGGGGCATAATAGAATAGTTTGTAAGATCTCATGTTTTGAAGGACTTAGAGAGATTTACACTTTTTAGTATAAACTAAAGAATTATCCTAAACTCTGAGACAAATTCAATGATATGTTGAATTACCTACAATGATTTTTTTAAGACCATTTTATAAGTCCATTTTTTAGACTTTTGGTAGGTAATCCATAGGATTTTGAGATTGCATTGATGACAGTAAGGTGGAAGGTCTGTTCATGGGTTTACCAAGACTTTTTGAAGCTCTATTGTTTGATTTTTTTGAAATATTAGAGTATCCATTTGATAATTGTGAGGGTTGGATATGTACTCACTTTTCAAGGAAATAGATTAGTTTGTACTATAAATGAACATGGAGATGTAGGCATTATCAAACTCCATTATCACGTGCTTATCATGAGTTGATTCTATTTGTGTATTATTTTTATGTATTTTTATTAATCATTTATTAATCACTATTGAATGTATAAATAGCTGAAATATGATAAAAAGTCAAATTTAGTTTTGTTTCCATGAATGTTTCAAGAAATTGTGTGGTTTGACTAAAGAATCCAAGGTAAACACTTTTACATACTAGATTAAAGTTTACAGATCAGGTTTGATATTAGAGTAGTTATTATGCTAGGTTAGCTTATGATTGTGTTCATTAATATTAACTATTTTCATTTTGGTTTCCAATATTATTATAAACTTTTTGACCTTGTTGATATTTCATTTGCACCGTGTAGTTTGTGGGATTAGGTTTTTTGCATAAAATAGGAAGCCATGGGAAAAACCTTCAAAAGAGAAAGTCTTAATGAGTTTTAAGAAATTAATCAATAGATCTAGGAAGATAATGCTTCCCTGAGAGCTTGATTGTACTCCTTGGATGAGGATATTTTGCACTTAGAAGCAGAGATGCAAGCCAAAGAAGAACACTTGCCATAGATGCAGGATGAAGAGAAACATTATCTTCATCAATTGCCTTCCACTATAGATGTAAGCACTATGACTGATGAGTGCATTGTTAATTATTAATTTGGTAATTCCTTTCATTTTGTTTTAGATAATGCTTTTGGTAGTTTTGAGAAACACACTAAGGGAATTATATCTAAATTATTATTAATGATGGGATTTGATAGAAGGGGCCTTGGTAAGAATGGATAAGATATTGTTAACCCAATATATGTAGAGAATATATCTCACCATGTCGGATTGGGTTACGCTAGTGAAAAAGTGGATATTAAAGAGAGTTCTTCAATTGTTGAAATAGGACAAGCTTTTGACAACCAAGATCTGAGGCCACTAGTATAGTAAAATTTCTCCCTATGAAGGAATGATGAGTGATGTAAGAAATCAAGTAAAAGAGGTATTGAGATTCCACCTCCTCATTCTTACACTAGAAAAGGCACCAATAGGAATGTGAATTCCAAGACTTATAAATCACTTTTGCCATTTAAGAAATTTGGTTTTGATATTCAAAAGATGATGCATTCTTTTCCTTATTTTTTTGTGGATTTAATAACCATTGTGCCACATATTGTTGGAAAAGACAAGCTTTACTAAAAAAAATTGCAAGTGCTAAAGACCATTCTCATACTGGCAAAGAGAGAAATAGTAAAAGAGTGACCTCACCTAAAAAGAGGGATGTCTACATGCATTATTATGTGAGTGGACATTGGGTTGAGAAGTGTTAAAAACTTTAACCATCCCACCATTCTAGTAATGGTAAAAATAAGATGGTTTATAAACCTATTGATAAGGTAATTAATGAATTTTTTACTCAATCAATCCATGTAGATGTCAATAAATCCACTAAAAAAATTAAACACCCTAAATAGGAGAATCTGATAAAAAGGGTCAGTAAATAGTTTCTTAATTTCATGCTATCATGATTAGTGGATTGATATTATGTTTCAAAGAATTTTTGGGATTCCTATTATATGTTGATAAAGGAAATTTACCCATGCTTTGATATATGCATTTTTGGAGCTAATATTATGGGGACACTTCGAGATAGGTTTATCATGCAAATTTTTTAATTCTCACACTTATGTTTTAGAGTGCATATATTTATGGCATATTTATGGTTGGATGCATGATAAGACCCATTGAGGTAATGTATTGCGACATGGTCACAACCAATATTATATTATATTTACATTGATAAACTTGTCATGTGATTGTATTGGTGATTGTTTCAATATTTGGTAGTTCACATCTTATAAGATGCAACAGTGGGCAGATAGTTTGATATATTATGACCTTATTGGCAGTTGCAAGATTTAGTATAACTCATGCCTTATTTTTAAGACTTTTAAATTTTGAGTTATGAACCATATTTTTCCACTATTATCTATATGATATGATTTGGGTTCTATACTTGATATGTTAAAGAGGACAATTTAGCAGTAGCAAAGGAGATCACTAGGCTTATTTGTGCAGAGGTTTTTATGAAGTTATGCAGCAAAGAAAGTCATCACATCCTAGTTCTATGTAGAGGATATTGATGTTCATGTAGTAGTAGAGGGACTATAAAAGGTGTGATCAATTGGTTGTTTCAAATGTTGTAGGTGTAGTTGTAAAACCTGAGTAGACTGATAAGACCCATCAAAGTATCTTCAAGATCGACTAGCATTTTAGTTAGGTACCAACTTTTAGTAGACCAAAAGCTCCTTGTGGGGAGGATTGATCCAGAGGTCAATTCAAAGAATGTCTTACATCATTTCAAATACTACACCATTATGAATATATTGTCAAGATATTTTTGAAAGTATGTAAAACTTTGAAAAAAGAGCTCATCTACTTTTTATGCAGGTGGTCAAAGTTCTAGTCAAAGCTAGTCAATAAGTGGTAAATGCTAGTCAAAATAGAAAAATTGATGATATTAGAACATTTGTTAATTAGTTCCATGGTTTAGATCTTTTTGAAATATTTTTGACACATTTTACGGTTAGAAAAATGGAGTCTGTATGTGCAAGTTATGACCAGTCAAAGTTATTTTCAAACCCAATGTCATGGCAATAAAGTGATGCGGAAATATGGCTCAACCCAAGTCATCACTATTTGTAAATTCCACCTTATTAAATGGGAATAAACATTAACCATCATAAATTGGATAATAATTATCTCCCCATATTTTCAAATGTAATAGATAATTTAAAATCCCACAAAAATTGAGTATGAGCTAATTATGAAATTTATTAAAAAATATTGTTGATAATCATCTCAATCAAAAAAGGTGGACCTCCCAAAAGTATATAAAGGGGTGAGGGGTTATTTTTAAATCATTGGGAATTAGAATTAGAATTTATTGAATTCATTCCAAATTCATAAAGCTCTCATGGAAAAGTTGAGAGCTAAGAGTCAGAGGTGAAGAGCCGAGAGCTAGAGCTGAAGAGCCATAGTTGAGAGTGGAGAGTTAGAGCTAAAGATTCATTGTCGAGAACTGAGAGCCAAGAGCTGAGATCTAGAACTAAAGAGATGAGAGCCAGAGCCAAGAGATAAAGTCAAAGAGATGAGAGATAAGAGCCAGAGCTAGACATGATTCTAGACATATATTGAATGTCTAGATTTCATGTATTTTGATGCACTTTTTAATGCCTCAAAATGAATAATAGAGTAGACTATGTATAGTTCATAATAGACCAGTTTATAAAATATCAAGTTTTGAAGGATTTAGAGAGATTTACACTTCTTGGTGTAAAGTAGAGAATTATCCTATAATCTAAGACAAATTTAATGACATGTTGAATTACCTATGATGATTTTTTAAGACCATTTATAAGTCCATTTTCAATAATTTTGGTGGGAAATCCACAAGATCATGAGATTACATTCATGGCAGTAAGCTAGAAGGTTTGTTCATAGGTTTATCAAAACTTTTTTAAGCTTTGTTGTTTGAGTTGTGTAAAATATTAGAGTATCCATTTGATAATTGTGAGGGTTGGCTATGTACTCACTTTTCAAGGAAATGGATGAGTTCGTACTATAAATGAACCTAGAGACCTAGGCATTATCAAAATCCATTATCATGTGCTTGTCATGAGTTGATTTTATTTGTGCATTCTTTTTTTTCATTTTGATTAATCATTTATTAATCACAATTAAATGCATAAATAGCTAAAATGTGATAAAAGGTGAAATTTATTTTTGTTGTCATGAGTGTTTTGAGAAATTGTGTGATTTGACTAAAGGATCCAAGGTAAACACTTTTACATACTAGATTAGTTTAGAGTTTATAGATCAAGTTTGGTAATAGATTAGTTAGTATGTTGGGTTAGCTTCTGATTGTGTGGATTGATATCAACTATTTTCAATTTAGTTTTTAGTATAATTGCAGAAATTTTGGCTTTGTTGATATTTCATTTGTAGTGTGCAGTTTGTGGGATTAGGTTGTTTATAGAAAATAGGAAGCCATGGAAAAAACCTTGAAAAGAGAAAGGCTTAATGAGCTTGAATCAATTAACCAATAGATCTAGGAAGAGAATGCTTTCCTAAGATCTTAATTATACTCCTTGGATGAGGAGATTTCCCACTTAAAATTAGAGATGCAAGCCAAGGAAGAACTCTTGGCATAGATGTAGGTTGAATAAAAACATTGTCTTCATCAATTACCTTCCACTGTAGATGTAAGCACTATTATTGATGAGTTCACTATCAATTATTCATCTAGTAATTCCTCTCATTTGGTTTCAGATAATGCTTTTGGTAGTTTTGAGAAACACACTAATGGCATTGGATCTAAAATTTTATTGAAAATGGGATTTGATAGAGGGGGCCTTAGTAAGAATGGCTAAGCTATTATTAACCTAATATAGGTAGAGCATAGATCTTTGCATGTAGGATTAGGTTATGCTAGTAAAAAAGTGGATATTATAGAGATTTCCTCCATTATTAAAATAAGACAAGCTTTTGACAGTCAGGATTTGTGGCCACTAGTAGAGCAAAATTCCTCCCTATGAAAGAATGATGAGTGGTGTAAGAAATCAAGTAAAAGAGGTATTGAGATTCTACCTCCTCATTCTTACGCTAGAAAAGGCACCAGTAGGAATGTGAATTCCAAGACTTTTGAATCATTTTTTCCATTTAAGAAATTTGGTTTTGATATTTAGAATATGATGCATTCTTTTCCTTATACATTTTGTGGATTAAATAACCATTGTGTCGTATATTGTTGGAAAAGACAATCTTTAATAAAATAGCTTGCAAGTGTTAAAGACCATTCTCATACTAAAAAACTGAGAAATGGCAAATAGGTGACCTCACCTAAGAAGAGGGATGTCTACATGTATTATCACATGAGTGGACATCAGGTTGAGAATTGTTTGAAACTTCAACCATCTCACCACTCTAGTAATGGTAAGAAGAATATGGTTTATAAACCCATTTATAAGGTAATTAATAGATTTATTGTTCAATCAACCCATGAAGATGTTAATAAATCCACTAAAGAAATTAAACACCCTAAACAAGAGAATCTGATAAAGAGGGTCAGTAAAAAATTTCTTAATTTCATGTTATCATGATTAGTGGATTGATATATATGTTTCAAAGCATTATTGGGATTCCTATTGTATGTTGACAAAATAAATTTACCCACACTTTGATATATGCATTTTTGGAACTATTATTGTGAGAACACTTTGAGATAGGTTTATCATGCAAAGTTTTTAATTCTCACACTTGTGTTTTAGAATGCATCTATTTATGGCATATTTGTGATTGGATGCATGATAATACCCATTGAGGAAATGTATTATGGCATAGTCATAACCAATATTATATTTTGTGTATATTGACAAACTTGTCTTGTAATTGCATTGGTGATTTTTTCATTTTTTGGTAGTTCATCGCTTACAGGATGCAACAGTGGGCAAATAGTTTGATACATTATGACTTTATTGGTAGTTGCAAGATTTAGTATAACTCGTATCTTATTTTTAGGCCTTTTACATTTTGAGTTATGAATCATATTTTACCACTATTATATCTATGTTATGATTTGGGTTTTGTACTTGATATGCTACAGAGGACCATTTAGCTATAGCAGAGATCAGTAGGCTTATTTTTGTAGAGGTTCTTGTGAAGCTATGTAGCAGAGGAAGTCATCACATCCTAGCTCTATGTAGAGGCTATTGATGTTCATGTAGTAGTAGAGGGATTATATAAGGTGTGATTAGTCAGTTGTTCCAAACATTGTAGGTGTAGTTGTGGAACCTAAGTAGATAGATAAGACCTATCAAAGTATCTTCAAAGCCAACTGGAATTTTAGTTAGGTACCATCTTTTGGTGGACCAAAAGCTCCTAGTGGGGAGGATTGATTTGGAGGTCAATTTAAAAAAGGTCCCATATTGATGGAAAATCTAGAACAATAGACCTATTCTGATACCACTTGTTAGGATCTTGCTCCTCAGAAAGAGCATAATATGATTACCAAATACAAGCACTTAAACATGCGAAAACAACCAGAAGTACAAGTAACTAGAATTCACAAATAGCATAGAATATGAGAGACAATACACAATCTTGCATTAATACTCATCCAAAAAGAAAATACAATAAAGAAGATGCCACTTCTTCTTCCACCTCTCAGAGGCTTCCCACACCTCAAGGTCTCCCAGTAATTCTCAATCAAGAGTTCACTCTCCTATCAAAAATGGTCCCAACACACAACTCACACATAGAATTAGTGTTTACCTCTCCAACCAGTCAGTAATAACCCTACCAGTACACCAAGTACTCAAAGTACTTCAAGTAGATCTTCCATGAACCTGTAACTTGCAATTCAATAGACCATACTTACACATGTAGATCTCATATGAGCTTGCAACAACCTGCAACTCAATGATCTTACAATGGAAGGATCTTCCTTGCCTTCCTTTCTAGCTCATCATTACAATACATACCAATGGGTCTATAAATATATCCCAGACTTAAATAATAACTTAGACTCTTAGTTTACTAATAATAGACACACAGCTCAAGACTCAAAATATCCTTTACATACAAACAATCAGTTCAACAAAATAACTGTTCATGCAATGAAAAGTTTTGGAACACATAGGCGACTGATGTTGGTCCCTGTCTGACTAGAGGTGACCAACATCGGCCGACTTCTTGCTGATGTTGGTTGCCCTTTGCACTAAATCTGACTGACGTCGGTCCCACTATCAACGCTAGTATCCCTAGAGCTCAGCAACCTCCTCCATGTCTGCAAATAGTTGAAGCTTTTAGCTCCACAACCTAACTATCTCCCACTTGGAGATAAATAGCTACAACTGTACCTGTACCTGTACACCATCTAGTTTGTTTCCTGGCATTGTATCCCTCTTCAAGATCACCCTTGAAGACCAACCACCACAAAACCTATGGTGCACCTCCTATCATCCAAATCACCTGCCACATCCGCATCTACAAACCCATGTAGAAAAGAACTTGACCCTGCATAGCATGTGCACCTGCTGCTGGTCCCTCTCAAATACCTGAGAATCCACTGAACTGCCCTCTAGTGCTTCTTTCCCGGATTGGCTCCTAACTTTCTGACAACTCCCACTGCTTGGGAAAACTTAGGTTTAGTACACATGTACTCAACCTCATTATGTGAATCAAGACACTGTTCATAGAACTATCCAACCATCAGTGTGCTAACCGGTCTCACACAATCATCCTGAAACAAAGTCAATGTTTGGTTCTTCTCCAAGGAATCACATTCCTCAACCATGCCAAGCTCCCACTATTTCCTAGATCTACCTGCTCTGCTTCTTTAATAACTTCTTGGTTCTTTACCATCAGTGAGCAATGAGTAGTGTAAAGAAGGGAAATGATGAATTTGAGGCTTACTTACCTTTTAAGTCCTCCATATGGGTGCTTGAGACTCCTTGACAGCTTGTTGTCTGCCCAAAATCTGTCTCAGTGACTGATGCCGATCACATCTCAGTCTGCACCTGACCGATGTCGGTTCCATGCAACTGCCTCATCACCGACGTCAGTTCCCCCTAACCGATGCCGGTGTTTATCTGTCCTTGAGTCACTGACGTTGGGCTGCACATAGCCGACATCGGTCCCTATCTAGATGCTAATGTCAGTTTTCTAACTGACGTCAATCTCTATGTTTTTCTTGTGAGAAATGACTTCTACCCATGAGCTCCTTTTGAATCAAACCCTTGTCCAAATCACCCTTGCTCTGCTCAGAATTTCTCAGCCCCTTGAACTAAACTCTGTCCGTCACCTTCTCCTTGAAAACCAAGGCTTTCTTGTTCTTGTCACGAACATCGGATTTCTCAAGAAACGTCACTTTCTTCCTTTGCTTACAGAAACCTCGATCCATGTTTTTCAAATCCAAAAGCATACCCTTTGACTCAAGAACATGCATCTCCTTCTTATTCATGTGACCAAGCCTATTAAGCCACATCTTCGAATCTACAGCTGAAGTAAATAACCCAAAAAGAGAATTATTAATACAAGTAGATAGATAAAGCGTACCTACTTTCTTAACTCTTGCTATAATAAGTGCACCCTTGGTAACCTTCCAAGAGTCCATTGTGAGAGTTACTGTGCAACCCTCATCACCCAAACTTCTTACAGAAATCAAATTTCACTCCAGAACTGGGACATGCATGACCTCCTTCAACACCCATGTGTTACCTGTCTGCAATTTCAGCTTCACTTTCCCTTTGCCAACCATCTGACAAGGCTTACCATCCCCTAAACAAATTTCTCCAAAGTCTCCCTAGACATACTCATAAAAAAATTCCCTATTTGGGGATGCATGGAAAGACGCACCAGAATCTAAAACCCAAGATTCTACTTTATCCAAGGAACATGCCAGAGCATCCTGTGCAACATAATCCACAACATCTACTTCTTCTTCATGTCCTTCATGTTGATCTTCAACTGACCTACAATCTCTCTTTAAGTGCCCTTGCTTTCCACATTTCTAGCAGGTTATTCTACCATACCTAGACTTGGATCTCCTGCCTATCTTGGACCTTGATCTCCCATGCTCTATCTTCTCTCTTTGCCTTCCCCTGCTTTCCACACTCAAAATATTTCCTGAGGATTCACATGTGCTTTTCCTACGAATCTCTTCATTCAAGATTACACTCACAACATCATCCACTTTTAAGATTTTTGAAGCAGACGCAGTATTACTAACTGCCATTACCAAATTCTCCCAAATTTCAGGTAATGAGAATAAGATTAAGAGAGCCTTAATCTCATCATCAAAAACAATATTGACTGAATTTAATTGGTTTACCAAACCATGGAAATCACTAAGATGACTATGTATAGATCCACCTTCCAACATTTGCAAATTAAATAATTGCTTCATAAGAAATACCTTATTCAAAGCTAAGGGTTTTTCATATAAATTTGCCAAAGATGCCATCAACTCTACCATTGTCTTAGCGTGTGATAAGTTGGAAATCACAGACGATGCAAGGCTTAACCTTATAGATCCTAGAGCCTTTCAATCAAGAACCTCCCATTCTTCATCCTTCATATCCTGGGGCTTGCAATCAACCCCACCCAATGGTAAGTACAAATCTTTTTGATACAGATAATCTTAAATCTGCATCCTCCATAATTGATAGTTCTTTCCATTAAACTTCTCTATTTGTAGCTTACTTTCTTCTACCATTGCTCTACTCCCACTCAAACAGAAACCCCTGTGAGTAACCTGTAATCAACACACACTAACCAAATCTGATACAACCTGTTAGTATCCCAACCAAAAGCTTTGATACCAATTGATGGGGAATCCAAAACAACACACCTATTCTGATCCCACTTGTTAGGATCTTGCTCCTCAGAAAGAGCACAATATGGTTACCAAATACAAGCAATTAAACATGCGGAAATAACCCGAAGTACAAGTAACTAGAATTCACAAATAGCACAGAATATGAGAGACAATACACAATCTTGTATTAATACTCATCCAGAAAGAAAATACAATAAAGAAGATACCACTTCTTCTTCCACCTCTCAGAGGCTTCCCACACCTTAAGGGCTCCCAGTAATTCTCAATCAAGAGTTCACTCTCCTATCAAAAACAGTCCCAACACACAACTCACACACAGAATTGGTGTTCACCTCTCCAACCAGTCAATAATAACCCTGCCAGCACACCAAGTACTCAAAGTACTTCAAGTAGATCTTCCATGAACCTGCAACCTATAATTCAACAGACCATACTTACACATGTAGATCTTCTATGAGCTTGCAACAACCTGCAATTCAATGATCTTACAATGGAAGGATTTTCGTTGCCTTCCTTTCTAGCTCATCATTACAATACATGCCAATGGGTCTATAAATAGATCCCAAACTTAAACAATAACTTATACTCTTAGTTTACTAATAATAGACACGCAGCTCAAGACTTGAAATAGCCTTTGCATGCAAACAATCAGTTCAACAAACTAACTATTCATGCAATGAATAGTTCTGGAACACACAAGTGACAGACGTCGGTCCCTGTCTGACTGGAGGTGACCGACATCAGCCGACTTCCTACCGATGTCAGTTGCCCTCTGCACTGAATCTCACCGACGTCGGTCCCACTGCTGACACCGGTATCCCTGGAACTCAGCAACCTCCTCCATGTCTACAAATAGTTGAAGCATTTAGCTCCACAACCTAACACATATTAGACCAAACTTTACACCATTATGAATATTTTATCAAGATTTTTTTGACGGTATGTGGAACTTCAAAAATAGAGCTCATATATTCCTTATGCAATTGGCCAAAGTTTCAATTAAAGCTAGTCAATAAGTTGTCAATGTTGGTCAAACTAAAAAATTTGATGATATTAGAATGTTTATGAGTCAGTTCCATGATGTATATCTTGTTGAGATCTTTTTTACACATTTTATATTTTGAAAAATGGATTTTGTATGTAAAAGTTATGACCAGTCAAAGTTATGATCAAACCCAACGACATGATAATAAAGTGACATGGCAATATGGCTCGAACCAAGTCATTAATATTTCTAAATTCCACCTTTATTAATAGGGGATAAACATAAACCATTGTAAATTGAAGAATAATTATCACCCTATATTTTTAAATGTAATGGATAATTTAAAATCACATAAAAATTAGGTATGGGATAATTATTAAAATTATTAAAAATATTGTGGATAATCATCCCAATCAGAAAATGTGGACCTCCCAAAAGTATATAAAGGGGTGAGGGGTTATTTGAAAATCATTAGAAATTAAAATTAGAATTTAGTGAAATCATTCTAAAGTCTTAAATCTCTCGTGCCAAAGTTGAGATACGAGAGCCAGAGTTGAAGAGCTGAGAGCTAGAACTGAAAAGCTAGAGTTGAGAGTTGAGAGCTAGAGGTAAGAATCAAGAGCCAAAAGCTTAGATCTAGAGCTAGAGCTAGAGCTAGAGCTGAAGAGCCGAGAGCCAAAGCTAAGAGCCAAGATCTAGAGCTAGAGATGATTCTAGCCATATATTGAGTGTGTGGATTTAAGTATTTTGATGTACTTTTTAATGCCTCAAAATGAGTAATAGAGTAGATTGTGTATAGGCCATAATAGACTAGTTTGTAAAATCTCAATTTTTGAAGGACTTAGAGAAATTTAAACTTCTCGATGTAAACTAAGGAATTGTCCTAGACTCTGAGGCAAATTTAATGATATTGTAAAATACTTATGATGATTTTTAAGACCATTTTATAGACTTTTGGCAAGAAATCCATAGGATCATGAGATTGCATTGATGATAGTAAGGTGGAAGGTCTGTTCATGGGTTTACAGATAAAAAATATCTTTTTAAAGTGACACATCTTCTTTGTCTCTATTTTAAATAATTTTTTTTTCATACCTTCATTTTTATTCTATATGATATCTGCTTTGATTATTTTGACTAACTTCTTTTTGTGTAGGTTTACGCACTTTGTGATAGAAGTTGTCTTTGCTCAAATTTTATTAGTTGTACATCTACTTATATTAATTTATGTATGTATATTGTATTTTTATGGCATATTGATCACTTAATTTAAAAATATTGGTGTTAACTTATTTGTATTATAGATTTTGTGGATCACTTCTTCTTTTGTTGGTCTTTATTCCATTGTAGGTTGACTACATTATCCAAAGAGGGATCTTGGAGATTCTTGGTGATCACACTTTCATCCTTGAAACTTTTGGAAACATATTATCTTCTATCTTCTATAATATTTTGTAATTATTCTTGAATAAATTTTCTATTAATTGGGAGTATTATATAATTTCAACTCCCTTCTTTGTTTGTAAAAGGTTTTCTCCACTTTAATAACCTCAAATTAATTTTAGGTTTGAGCATTTGAGAATTAACTTTATTTGGGTCCTTTATATAGTTTTTAAGCTTATCCTAAGTCTTAAGATGTGTGTATAATTTTTATTTGTGTGAATTATAAATTCACATAAATCTAGATTCTATGAGGTTTCACTCACCTCTTTGTTCTCTTTTAAGATTTGGGAGTTACTTTCACAAATAACTCTTTCTCGTACTTGACGTATATTTTCCTCCACTCTCTAAGGGAATAGGTCACAAATGACACACACAAAGGAGGATTGTACAGTAATCATAGGATTATTTATAACTCACATTCTCTTCTTCTTTCTCTATTAAAATAGCCTTCTTCTCCTCATTTTTTCACTAAAAACTTGTAGCTCTCTCTCTTCTTCTCAAATTATTCTTGCTTCTAAATTGTAATTGTGAAAATTTTGGTGGCAATCCTTATTATAATATTATTTGGATTTTTATTTGATACATTTAGTTTTATATTTTAAAAATTGTCTCATTTATGGTTTGCACCTTGAGAGGTAATATTATTTCTTATTTTAATTAATTAATGCATTTTTAATGTCATTAATGAATGGTTTTGGCATAATTCCTTCAAGAAATTAAAAACTCCATACCTAATGAGTGCCTCCTTAGAATTGGTGTTTCTAATAAAGTCCCTTAGATGTAAGACTTGCATTAACATATGGCTACTCCTTTTTGCCAATACAAATCCTAGATAGGTATCATCTCCTAGATTTGTAAAATATTCAAATTGAAACCCTTAACCACTAATGGAAATTAAGGTCTCTTGATGTCATTTTGGCTATATTTTTTTCCAACCTATGGAAATCCCACATTGAGCCCAAAAAAGTTCTCTTTTTTTTGTGCATTCTTTACCAAAGTTTTTTGATTGGTGACCGAGTTAAGCACATAGGGGTCCCAAAACCTATATATCCTAATTGTCATCAAAGTGAGACATTAAATAATTTATTTTGGTTGTCCCCCATGCTTAATCAATATAGAAATGGATTCATACCTTTTTAAAACCTTTTTTCTTGAGTTCTTTACATGAAAAATGGTTCTTCTTGGGGACTCAACCATGGTACATATAAGATTCAACATTTTTTGGTAGATTTTTTTAGTTGATATTATTTTTCATATATAGAAAGATAAAAATTATGTTATTTTTAATAATGAATCTATGTAAAATATTTTATTAGTGACTAATAGAGTTAGTGTAATTTATAATATTTTACTTTATATTGAAGTTTAGGTTTAAAAATTCTACTTAGAGGTGGTATACCACTAAACCATTATGGATCACTAGGGGAGTGTTTCATGTGTTTTTAGTTGTGATATTCTTTGTATCCTGTGTTTTGGGTCTCTCCCTTAGGGTTAATGATTTCAATGTCGATGATCAAGAAATAGGGGAGTTTTATCTTCTCACCACTAGTGGCTATGGGGGCATCATTTTTTACCATCTTGGGCATAATGGTGATAGTGGTTTGGGGGCTTGTCTATAGAAAAAAATTAATTTCCTGGTTCTTGATATCTCCCCTCTTAGTAGGTGGAGGATACTAAAGGAAAAAAATAGATGGGGTGGGGCCCATAACTGATACTATAGATCTTGTGGGCATAAGTGGAAGGGGGAAGTAGGCATCCACCTCCTCCAATGACCATATTTACTGCTACTACATAATGGCCTTGGTTTCTATGTTATTCATTTTTTGTTTCTTTTTTTATTGAACAATACTTGTGACTTTTACAGTATAGTTATTTTGATGTTATGATTTGACTACTCTCTTAGGGCTTGCCTCAATGTGTATTTTGTATTTTGGGTGAAACCGTTTCACCAATTATTTTTACAAACAATGTTGTTTATTATATGAATTTATTAATGTGATGATGGAAAAATCATGACACATTTTATTTCAAAACCAATACCATCTTTAGGGACTAAAATTTGGTTAGTCTAAGGTGTAACTATTGACTCAAATGCTCAATCGATGGACCATATTTTTAGACACATCTAAATAGGTATTTCAATTCAACTTGAGTCTAAAATTATAGATAATTAGATGCATCTATAAAGATAATCTTCATGTTCTTAAGGGAAAAAATGGAATGAACTTTGTGCAAGTGTTGTAGGTGAACTGTGAGGGGTAGAGATAAACTGTAAGCTCCTATAGTTTCTTTAGAAATTTATCTAAGTGCTCCCTATAGGATTCTCATGATGAGGAATAAATGATGGCATATTTTCTCTTTCAGTTAAATTTCTCTTTAGGGACTAAAAGTTAATCAGTGAAACATGTAAATTTGGACTCATATTCCCAATCGGCCAACCATATTCAAGACACATCCATATGGACATACAAATTCAATAATGGCCTACATATTCCCTTCATTAACCCTAAATTTGAAACCTTAATGCAATTGGATGGATCTTTTAAGAGTTTTAAATGGAAAAAATGGAATGAAATTTGTGTAGGGGTTGTAGATGAACCATGATGGGTAGAGCCAAATTTTCAACTCCAAAAATTTCATGATAAATTATTATAATCACCCTTCAAATATTATATTCCACTTATAATGATGAATAAAATTATCTACTCAACATGTATTATTTATTATGTTTCTCTTTGTTTCAAGAAGATAATCTTATTTACTCATGGCACAACCACATGAAGGTGGAAGCTCATCTAGTACCTCTAACGTAAATTAAACATGTTAGTAATTATTTCAAACAAAAATAGGTACATAATGATAAAATTATTCTAGATTAAAATACACTAAATCAAATAATTGAACTATACTAATTCAAAATGTAATTTTCATTGAATATTAACCTTACCAAGTTAATCCAATGTACCTTTAAGATTAAATTAATTCAAGAATTACTTCATGCTCAAATTGAAGAACTTTCCACAAACATGTTTTTATGAGGCTTTTCATAGAATTTGATTAATTAAATGTTTGTAGTGATAACCAAATTTGAATAATGAATATTTATCCTATTTGTTTTAAAGTAATCAAATATCCCATGCATTATTTTTTTTATGAAAGTAAATACAAAGTAAATTTTATATAACCACCATATATATAGTGGGATAAACTAGGTCTTCTCCATCTATGATAGTTGTGTTTTTTCTTCTTATAAAAAGTGAGACAAGAAGTAGGTGTTCCCTCATCATTATTCTTTGGTATAATTAATGTGAAAACTTGTAATACATTTAAATTGTAATCAAATTTTAATGACATGTAGGAAAAAATTAAAATATTTTTAATGTTTAGGGCTAAATTTACATTGTAAATAAATTGTACTTGGTTGCACAATATTTGAGATGTAGTCAAAGTCAACTATTGATGTCATTTATTTATTCTTTAATGGTTGGAATGAATGACTAGTATCCATAGGCCTTAGGAGTATACAATACCCTTTTTAACCTATTATTTTGACTCATATTCATTCCAATAAAATTCCATATAGCCTAAACAAAAGCATGCCATATTCCTAGTATAAATAGTTCATGAATAATAATTTAAGCTTTGGATTAAATGTAAATCATTTTATCCATGTAATATACTAAAATATTCATGCATTGCCTTATTTTATTCCTCTATTAATCAAAAGAATATTTTCACATGAGAATATTTATCTGATCCATGAGAAATTATTTCATTACACCAAGTCATAATAATTGAAACAATAATAAAATCAACACCATCCTTGTGTTTTCTCTGCTCTTTTTTAACGGATATTTTTACACATAAACATATACCATCATGATCCATTTTGGCATGCCTAGCTTCAAAGGAACTCTAAAAATATTATACCCCACTCTTATCATGCACCCTACTTAACCAATAAAACATTTGAGAAATCTTAATTTAGCATGCACAATTTTCTGACCAAAATGTAGTGTGTATTAAACATGTTTTATTTTTCATTCATATTTCCATTAAATATCTCAAAAGAACATTGGAAAAACTTTAAATAATGTGATTTTTCATCTCTCATTTAAAAGTGGTACTCCCTCAAAATATTTTTGCTATCCTCTGTGTTATCAAGTGCATGTCTAAATGTAATATGCATGAAAATTTTGACTTGAATTGAATTTAAATACTAATATTTAACCTCATTTTATGTTTTTAATATGTAGAAATGTCCACAATTGAAAAAATGGTCTAAAGTGGGAATTTATTCTTGAAAAACTTCAATTGATTATATGACCTTTTTTTTGGTGTGTGTGTGTCTTACATATTAGTAGATAATAATATATAGATAATTGGGTCATAACCAACTCATGTCATGATGTATCTTTTCCATATTTTAATGCATACTTTACATATTTTTACTTATTAAATAAAACTAGTTGTTTTCCAAATTCATATGAAATTTATTCGTGTCTATAACTAGTCAAATGTGACAAACCACCAAAAGTGTTACATATGTCATCTAAATATTCTTTATAAAAACAATGTCCCTCAATTATTTGACACTAAAGACTTGGGATTAACTCTCTTGGTGTTTTAGGTGGATAACACATCATAAATTAATACATAATTTCATCAATATGTAAAGTACATGTATATGATAAAAAACATAAATTTACATATCATATTCAACATGCGGTGCGTGTTTGGTTTATTTTAATGTATAAATACTTGCACATATCAAATGACCTTTGGCTAACTATCAATTACTCATTAAAATTTTGAATATACTTTTTATAAAATTTTATTTTAGGATCATGTTCAAAAAATATTTTGCATGTGGCTCAAGGTTTTTTAAACTTTTTTATTTTAACAAAATAATTTATATTAGGTGAGATCCTTTTTTTTCCATCCCAAAAAAATTCAATCAAATTTATTATTATTTCAACTAATACCTTATATTTTCATGGGAGTCTACCACTAAATACCCAACAATTTGTGAGTATTGGATATTGAATAGTGTTATTTTATAACTTTAGTTATATTTTTCCTCTATAAGTTCAAGGTTGTACTTTTTTGAATAATAAATTGACATCTAGATGTTGACTTACCCACTATATACTCTATTATTTCTCAACTTGCCACATTACTATTTATTTTTTGAGTTTTATTACCTATTGCATTAGTTATATTATTTACTACTGCATTATTTATTCCCTCCAAATTACTTGTTCTTAACCATAAATTATGCATCACAAGGAATATTTTTTACATTGTCATCAATTGAAAAAATATTTAACATTGTTTTGTATGGGTTTTCTTCTCAAATACATAGTCTCATACATGTTGAGCACAATGTTTAACTATTCTAGTTGAAAGTTTACCTTGCATAAGTTATAATATATTCTTATCTATTTCAATAAAATACCTTGGTTTTCATTGGATTATCCTTTGAGGTGTTTGTACATGAGCTACATTATTTATAAAATTTAATGGTGTTAACACTTACCATATAATTTATATCCAAGTGTTTATTAACATTAGACTTTATAGGGAAAGTTATTTCCTCTTTGTTAGGAGAGATATGGATGGTAATCATTATGTAATGTTCATTGTTATCATGCTAAAAAAATCATTATGAATGTATGTTTCATTATATTGTGTTTCTTCATGTATTTCATCACTCAATACAAATTCATTAGTTACAATAATGAGTTTCATCATTCAAAAAATATTGATTAATTATTATCTCATTTGAATATTTATCTAAACTAAATTCCATAGAATTAGGAAGATTATTTTTAAATCAAATAATTATAGTGTGGAATAAGTAACTTCATCTTGTTTATAATCTCTTATGGATGCTCTCTTATCTGCTTGTCTTTTTATTTGTTGTCTCTTTTGACTTCAATTTATTCACTTCTTAGCTCTTTAATTGATATTTTATGGGGACTATCTTACCCCATGATCTATATTTATTATTTTAAGTTAATTTAGGATAAAAATTGAAAAAAAATTGATGATTTTATAGTAATTAAGACAAATTGAATAAATAATTTTTAGACTGTCATCTATAAAAACTAGTTTAGAGTTTTTAAAATGCGAAGTGTTAGAGTGAATTTTGTGCACATGGAAGTTTGTAAAGAATTTTTAAGGAACTAAAAAATGGCAAACACCATTTGAAGATGAATTTAGCTCTTTTAAGTGGTAGTTAACAACTTTATACATTTATTGAAGTTTTTCACTTCTAAAAGGGTGCACACCCTTTATAATTGAAGCTTTTCACTTCTAAAAGGGCATACACCCTATTTAAGAATGTCTCTTTCCCATTTTTTATTTTCCCTTAAAATTTTCATTGGTTTTATGCTTAAGGGATCTAAACTTACTAAAAAAACTCTACCCTAACCAACATATATGACTCTTCCTAAAATTTTAAGTATTTTCCACATTCATTGGCATGTTTAAGTAAGCATATTTATTAATAAAAAATGAGTTTGTAGAGGGGAAAGTGTAATTTATGAATATTTATTTTAATTTTATGTTAAGCTATTATGTATAATTATTACTTAATTTATACACAACATATTTCATTACATATATATATATATATATATATATATATATATATATATATATATATATATATATATATATATATATATATATATATATATATAACTTTTTGATAATTAATCAAAATTTTATAAAACTTATATCTCAACAATATACACATAATTCACTATGTTTAAAAAAAATCATGAAGCTAATTTTAAAAATTTGCTTTCATACACTTGTAATTTCAATTTTCCAACTTTCTTGACTTGTAAATTTATTTAAAAAATGTATGTATATTTAAAAATTAAGAAAACATATTTTTAAAAATATTCTACATTTCCTCTATCCACTTATGTAATTTTTATATAAATATTCATTCATTTGCTCCAAAAAAGTATGTTTGTACACATGCAGTCTACTTATTTTTTTCACAAAAAGTATTAGTGATTATTATAAATGCATCAAATTTGTATACTTTTCTCATCTGGGTATTAATTTTTTTATAAATTTATAAACTAAATTAAAAAAATGCATAATTCATTTTCTCATGTTATTATAAAACTCTTTGCCAAAGTGTCTCTAAAAGTCTCTCCAATTTTAAGTATTATTATTTTTAGTAAAAAATTACACTTTAAAACCCCACTTTTGTCCCCCATTACATTGCATCCATTCACATTTTTTTTTTTTATCATATGTCACTATTGACCACTCATTTCAATATCTATTATCGACATTGACCCATATCTGATGAAATTGACCCTATATAGATAAAAACACAATTCATAAATTGGGTGAATCACATGCCTACTATAGTTTATTTTCCACTACTAAAATATAGTCACAGTCATACAATCAATCATTTTTTTTGTACTTACTATATTTAACATATTTCACTTGTCAAATCATTACAATTAGTTTATTATTTTACATTTAATTGTAAGCTTGAATGTTATATTTACTAATATAAACTATTATACTAATTTCTATCATATTAGGGTTTCTAAAACCAAATTAGGGTGAACCATATTGGTAAACCTGTACATTGATAAAAACATGTCAAACCTTAGGTATACATTAGGGTTTCAACCTTGTAGGCTTTTTATATTTCAACCTTAAGGTTTAATTTTTAGATTTGATTTTATGATTATTCCATAATAATTCAAATTACCTATGGTTATCATGAATGAAATTTATTGGTTAACACAAGTCATGAAGTTACTATTTTCATATTATTCTACTTGGATGGTGTATCTTATTTTAATCAATTATGTAAGCAAATAGGTCAATTGGATCAAATCTAAGAACACTAATAAGGCTAAAATTAATAATGAAAAATCATAAACATTCTTATAATCTTACTATTGTAACATTCAATCTAAGTTTCCTTTAATTACCACTAAAAGTAAAAAGGCACGCATGACCTCCTTTTTAATTCATATTAGAGATTATATAATACATACTATACACCTTATTGATAAAATTATCATGAATGTTGAGACTGATAATACTCATCAAACAAATACTATAGATCAAATAGATGCCACATATGACCAAGAAATCAATGAATATCTTAAATCAAATCCATATTAGGTTGATGCAATGCTATTTATTACAAGAGATGAGTATTTTTTTGTCTCAAGCTATTACTTATAGGGAAAAATATTAACCCTTATGTCATATCAACAAATAATTTTAAGCTAGTAATTCCACTTTTGGTGTTCAAACCTTTACTATTGGTATTATTCCCACACCAACACCTTCAATGACATATGTGACATCCACCCAAGGTTTGGTAGCAACACGACGATTTGCACATATATCCATACCTATTCTTACATTAAAAACTTTAATCCTCCTCTAATTACTACATATGTTACATCACCAACTTTACTATTGCACATTCCTTTTATCACTTGTTAGATACTTGTGTGTTAAGGTGATGCAACTAGAGCAAGGTGCATCTAAAAACATTAATTTCATGGATTTGCATGCCTTACTTCATGATCCATTTTCCCATGAGATATGAGGTTATCATTTATTGATAGGATTTGTATCTCTTAATTTTACACTATATTAAGGTAAAGGTGATCCAAAGCAACACCTTATATCATTCCCCACAACATTCTTGGATTCTACATACAATGATAAATTATTAACCAATTTATTTCCAAGAAGCCTCATTTATAATGATTTGTAATGGTTACATGTCCTGCCCCTCCAAATACATAATAAATTTTTATAACCCTTTATAATATCAATTGATATCACTTTTTTCCATCAACATTGATGAAATACCATTTTATGTGTAAATTGATAAACTCAAGCAAGAGTCCAATCAACCAATCAAGCTAGAATCCTATGCTAGCCAAAATGACTATAGTATTGTCGATAATGAGTTACAATAAATATTGATTTCAAATTAGACTACAATAAAAAATCAAACCAAATAAAAAAGGAGTGATACAAATATTATATTTAATGCAATTTTGGAACCTATGAATCAATAATAATTGACAACTACACCAAAGAGATAATTTTCAAGATCACCATCACTTCCTCATTTGAATTCAAACTTATTAAAATTATTCCTCCACATGTGAAAGATATTATATACACCCAAATCATAATAAATTAGTTGGGTATACTAGACAACTATCTATTTAGCACTCATCACATCATAGAGTTATTCAAGGTTCACAGAGGCCATCATCTCTTGTATCACATACTCATTTAGTAACACAAATAGTTTAGCATGTTACAAAAAAAATATGTATTAATTCTTTCTCCTAATATATAAATAACCCCATAGAGTCCTAAACCATCTATACTTACCCTTCACATACATGATTAAATGATTAGATATCATGATAATTAGCATACAACCCCTGATTACTTATCATATTTAAACACACCCACATCAGGTACCTTTCATCCATGATACAGGATCTTTATACTATTTTTTTCATGCCATCTTGATCAGCCTCCCATTTATGGGATATTTGGTTATCACTTTTCGAATCTTAAATATTTTTAAAAATATAAAATAAAAAGTAAGAAAATACAAAATAACATTCAAAATATTCAAAAAATAAAAAATTAGCATTTGACTATGACAGATTACTAGATTACACTATTTACCTATATTATTTATCTCATGTTTGGTAGATGGCATATTATTTTCATGAACACATGAATTTCATGGTATATGAGTGTGATGTAGGAGATATAGGGTACAATATGTACTAATGTTTTTCATGGTGTGACATTCTTGACATAACAGTAATGATGGTGCAATGACCTCCTCATAATACTCAAATAAAAACTCTCTAAATTTATCTCTTGTTTTACTTCCCTCGATCATAGGTGTCTTATAATCCTTTTTTTGGCCCTTGTATCTTCTTTTCACATATTTTAATAAATTCTCATTAGTGATATAATTGTGTTATCAGGTGACATAATCGACCTATGAGGTTATAGAACCACTGCATTGGTAATGGGTTCATCATGATGGTTGTGTTAACTATCATAATTATTCCATCCTAGGAAGGTAATTTGTATTAAATTATGTGTGTTTTTATAATCTATAGTGGTTTTTTTGTCCCTAAAAGTAGTGGTTATGTAACCACCCCCTATAAATAGGGGTGGTTTCATCACCATTATTCCATCTTATAAATTTATCTTCTATGATTCATTACTTGACTCATATTGCATGATTATTATTATTCTTATTTACTTTTTCATCCCAATTATACCTCCAATTAGGCCTAATTTTCTCCCTCTTCTATTTTCAATCATTTTGAGACCATCCTAAGTTTAACTCACAGTTCAATTTAGTTAAACTCTTTCATGCAAGCTCCATTTATCTTTTACAAGTAAGCCAATTTTAGATTGATTTTGGATCCAAATTTTTTTATTAGACATTAATATATTTTAATCCTTTACATCCAAATTCTGTTATAATTTCTTTGTATCTATTTCTTTATTTCTTTCATGTTAGACTACACAGTTACAAATAGGAAGAGCCAATGTTATTACAACTAGGTCTTTGAAAATGGTGTCTTTAACTAACCATATTCAGTTGTTACTTGTTTAGCGCTATGTTTATTTTCTTATTCTCCCATTTTTGAGTCATTTATTCATCCTAATTTCTATATAGTTCTCAACATATTCATTAAAAGAAAAGGATCTAGTATATTGAGGACCACATTACAACAAACCTCTTGCCTTCAACTAGTCTATAATAGGATTAGGTTGGATTTTATTATCTTAGATTCATTTATTCAATATATTATATTATATTAGTATTCAATTTTTTTACTATCTTAAATTTTTATTTTTGGAAAAATCAAGTTCTAATAGGAAAAATATTTCTTCTCTCTCCCATCCTTGCACAAAAAACAATAAATTGTTTTTCTTGTTTGCTTGTATTCATTTCAATAAATTATTTCATAACAAAATATTGAATTTAGATCTTAGGTGAATGTCATAAAGTATATCATACATTTATAACCATTACAATAACTATTTTTTATCTTTATAACAAGTTATTTTATTCTCAAAACAAATAACTAATGACTAAAAAAAACCTAGACAAACCTAGGTGAATAAGAGGTGCCAGTATGATTCTGATTGTCATTGCTTGGATCAATTAAGAATGTTATTTTAATTAATTTTATTATAAAAATAATATCTCAAACCAATCATTTCCATTTCAAATACATTGTTCATAACTAGCATCCAACTCATGTGAAGATTAAAACTTGTTCTTGACTTGTTTAGTGAGAGAGAAAACTCTAGGGAACTCATAATATTTATTGTTTAGAGCTTGTATATTTTATTAAATAATTTTCATGTTAATTAAACATATTTTTAATATTATATCCATTCACATATCAGTCAATAATTACAAAAACAACTTCATGTAGTTTTCATATAGAAAGGTTAAAATCAAAATTTGCATAGCTAAAATCTTTGTGTGTGTGTGTGTGTGTGTGTGTGTGTGTATTAAAAATCATTTAAAAAAAAATTCCTTCATTTAATTTTAGTTTTCTTATTTTCTTTAATTTTAATTATTTCATTTCAACAAGTAATTAGTTTCTATTTCAGTTAAAAATTAACAAAACAAAAATAAAAAAACACTATGAAAAGCTTTGTCCAATTATGAAATCCAAATAAAACCTTTATTTTAACAACACAAAAATTCCTTACAAAATTTATCCAAACAAATTCATACATTATGCATTACCTAATCCATCTTAGATGAAACTTCTTGAAACACCTAGTCTTGTTAGAGAAGGTATTTTTTCTAAGGTTAGAATACTTAGTCCCATATTTGGCATATAGTATGATATCCATAAATAGTTTAGAAGAGAGGTATTCCATTTCACCCCAATCCCTCACCTCACTATTGACTCTCTCAATGCCTTAGAGGAACAAGATTGAATTATTTATCCACATATCATTGTCCTCCCTCATAATAGAGGTTGTAATTATAACTTTATTCAGGCCTAGTTCCATCTTCTTACCTCCTTATTTTCCTTGAGTCTAGCCTCATCTTATATCAATCAAATTTGTGGATGACATTGAATGGGAATAGTTAACCCAACATAGTATATCTATTCATGTGAGTCATTTAGCCTAATATCCCTCATTTTATTAGTCATAAAATTGACCAAGATCTTTGCCTCCTCATGATCTCAAAGATCAAAGGAACTTGGAGCTTTGTTTCTACATAACTTGACACTCTCAATGAGCACTATGATGTTTTTGAGGTATTTTTGTTCCATCACAAGAACCCATTTCCATCACCCATTCCAAATCTTATTCCACCCAACAACCATCCCAATCATAGACCATTCATTATGTCAACTACCTCAACCAAACCTAGAGGAGATGAGTGCATAGTTTAGCATGTATTATTCACATGTACAAAAATTGTTGAATAATATGTGAAGGACTTTCATTCATTTTATTTTTCCTTTTTTATTCTTCTCCTTTCTATATTCTCTATTTTCCCTTCTCCCATTTATTGTTTGGGTATTTATATACCCTGAGAATATGTCTAGATAGCACATATGTGAATCTCTTGGCATATAAGGCTATATGACAAGTCAACTCAAATCTAGTGATCCATCCTTGGTGATTTAGAACAACCCAACCTTTGACACCAAAATAGATTATAAATTCTATGATTACTCTAATCCTAACACCCAAATCAGGAGTTAGGTATCTATTTAGCAGATACATATAATATATAAAACTATGAGTAATTACCCTAATTACAATGTTATAAACCTCACTAGGGGAGTCATGGTTACTTATTGCATGGATACTAGGCCATGATTCAACCTAAAAATCCTAGATGTATAAAGTGTTTCTAAATATGATCATTATCTAGGAAGAATCCACCATTTGGAAGATGAGGTTAATCATATGCAAGTGGTTGCACATCCCCCTAGTAAGAGCCAAAATGGCTCCAACCCATGAATGTAAATTTCAAACACTACTTCTAGGGTTCATATTTCAAACCAACCTCTCCAAAATAACCCATCTCATGCCTCCACTCCTCATGTGGAATAGACTTTTATCCCTAACATAGTCACTAGCCTAGATCAAATCATCAATACCCTAATAGGTCGAATTCATGACCTAGAGAGTGATTTATAAGTTATAGGTTGGGGGAGAGCCTAAATTCCATTAGACAATCTCATCCTTCTCTTTCTCTCATCTAAATGATTACTCACTAACCACCACAATAATAGACCTACATTCTTCCACCTTAATAGGTGCATGTACCCCCACCAAATCATGTCTCTAACCAACCCCTTGGGGATGTACTCACCCATGGATTCACCAACCCAAACACTTATAAACTTCTTCCATCCTATAATATTCCTACTCAAGTCTCCATGGGGAGCATGTATACCTACACTCCACCTTTGAAAAATAATATAGTGGTAAAAAACCTACCATTCTTCACATATACAAGTTATGTGTCTTCACATAAACTTATCATCCATAAACAAGCTATACCCCACCTTATGTAGCCTTAGACTACATGAAAACTACATACAGTCTACCACAATAAACCACCACCCATACTACATCTAACAATATCCTACCTTACTTTTATATGTATTACAAATCTACTCAATTAGATAAGTATTTTCTATATTATCAAGCTTCTATTATCCCTCCTAGTAGTTACCAAACAAACCCCTATGTGATCCCAGCTTTCCACTTTAGTCCTAATACAACAACATAAAATGTTAGCAACATGGGGACTTACAATGAGTACCTTAATGAGCCTCTTGATCTCAACATATAAGGGGTTATTCTTTCTTGTCTCCTACCTAACCTTCCCAAGTTCAAAGGGGAAGGATATCTTAATGCATATGTCCAACATTACACTATGGATTCTATGGAAATCCTACCTTGGGATGGAGTTGTTGCCAAAATTTTCCCCCAAACCCTAGAGGGAATAGTGATTGACTAGTATTACCACCTTCTTGAGGGGTCTATACATTCTTTTTGAAAAATCATGGTTGAATTTGTCAAAAATTTTGATATCAATAAACTCCTAAAGATTGGCATATGAGAGTTATTACACACCAAATAAGAACACAACAAGTTCATCACCCATTTCCTCAAGAGATGGTGGTAGGTATTATATTCCTCTACTAGTGCACCCCACATGGATCAATGATAAATATGTGACCTCTTCCTCCACTCCCTTATAGGGAGATGAGGTAAGATGTTTAACATTTCCCATATTGATTCTATGAGGTAGCTCTTGATATCACCTTACAGATTGACTAGATGACCATTGATAGTGGTCGGTGAACTTATGGGACAAATAGATGCATCATCACCCTAAACTAAAACAATGAAGGATTTTAAAATGAGAGTACAAAAAATACCAATAACCAAGGCCCCATGGTCCTAAATTAGAACAAGAACGCCACTATTGATGGTGTCACTGACTAGAATAAAAAACTAACTCCTGTGACTAAAATTCAATATTAGCCTATGAGTAATGCTAATGCCACTAACAATATGGGTGCTATGATCCAAAATCCTCCTCCTAAAATTCATGTTGTTGAGTTCAACTGACAACCACCACCCAACATGCAACACTAAAACCATAATTAAAATAAATATCATCATGTTGAGTAATTCATTTAGTTTCAAAACTAAACCTATTACCAAATAAATAATCCATAATGATTTGGTCAATAGGGGTAAAACATGAGGCATAGGTTATATGATCCCAATGTATATTTATTATTTTATAGAGTCATCAAACATGATACTTGGAACTACAAGGAACACAATAAATTTATCCAAAGACTCCTAGAATATCAAAAGTAAACAATTATTTATATGTACTTTGGGAATTCAAGTACAAACCTACAGGCCCTTCAAAATGGCCCTATTACCCCTTAACATCAAACACTCAAAATATATGAAAACCCCTTTCCTAACCACCAATCATGTGTTTCTAAAAATCAACAATAGGGTGGCCCATAGAAGTAATTGATTCAACTAATTACCCAATGATGACATGCACTCATGATGCTGAAGCCTCCACTTTTAGAACTCCTAACACTAATTTTTCTCCTAATTTAGGATTACAAGGCAAAAAAAATGTTTGGATTTATAGAGTTAGAAATTTAAAAAGAGGTAAACACTATTACTCATGATAGAGAGTATCAATCTATGACTCTTCATCCCTCAAAAATTTTTAAAACTAAGTTTATCCCAAAACACATGGGAAACTATGACTTGATCTCATATCTGAATAAGAGATTCTCCCACATTTTGTTTCTTGATTTGCTTAAAAATTCCCCCACCCATCATTAAACCTTTCTTGATGCCTTGGGACTGGGATATCTACCTAGTGTTACTCCTTTGTAGGCTCAGATAAACCACATTAATCTAGATATGTTTTTGCCTAGTTAGTAATCTTGAGACATTGGATATTTCTTTGATTTGCATAGTCTTCCCCTAAAATCTGAGATGGAGAGGAGGGGATATCTAGCCTTGTTCCTAAAATTTTGAATTTACAAAAAATATGTGAAGAGAACCATGGTTGATGATGAAGTGGTTATCAATGTTGTTCCCTATTTCCTTCATAAAAAATCTATTATGGGGACACCAATAGTTCTATGATGCATAACACCCTACAAGGATATGATAAAATAAAATCTACCTCCATAGGGACCATTGTACTCTTAGTCGCTTTGGGTCCCAAGATGATACTAACCAATTTCTATGTCATAAACAAAGATACCAACTATAATATGATCTTGGGAAGACCTTAGATACACATGATGAAGTCTATCCCTTCAACCTTATTTTATAAAATCCATTTATTACATCTTGGAAAGATATTATTAGCCTAGGGTATCCTAAAAATTTCAATATGCTAAAATAAATCATGCATAATCAGCCCAAGTTACACATCAATTACCATCTACCTACTAATAGGGTCACAAAACCCCCACATTTTGTCGACATTATAGAACCTACAAAACCTAAAGTGGTTATCTTAAATAAAAGGGGTGAAATACACCAATATATGTTAAAATTTAAGTCAAAAGATAAATATGTATTGATAACTAAAAAGATCACTAATCTATAAATAATCATTGATCCAATAATTACCGCCCTGTGTATAACTAAGATCATCAATATCTTGAATAAGGAAATACCCATCCTCCTTCTATCTAACCCATGTATCTAAGTTTCAAATCCAACAACCCCAAGAAAGGTTAGCTAGTTTACCTAACCTTTTCATGATAGAGGTGTCAAAGAATTAAGTAATCCCCCTTCATAACAATAATCCCAGTGGCTACCAACATTATCACCCAACATTCTACCATAAAGGGGCAATCCACGCTTCACATTCTACTCTTATTTATTAGGAGACTCCTCAGAGCATGCTCTTGGATCACACCATGATAGGGACATACTAGTTCTCCAAAGTTCATTACCCATTGGGTTTAATTTCTCTTGAGATGTCAGTTATTATACTTTTGCCTACACATAGATGTATTCCCATTACATTCTGAGTCTTCCAACATGTAACCATACCATTCCTTCTCCCCTATCCATGCTATTTCTCAAGGAGAAATTTCATACCCTAATGATAGGTACTATATAGATTGATATTATATCTCATGCTTATACATGAATTATGAAAGAGAGGTATTTTCCCTCCTTTACCAATAAGGGGCCCCATAGAGATCCACTCATTGATTTATTATGAGCCTTCTCACATTTAACAATGCAAAAAATGGAGTTACCCATGTCTTATCAGTATTATTGTAAGTTACACAATAACATTCCTAAAAATTACACCCCAAAGCAAAACCATAACTATGTTTAGATATTGCTTGTTGACCATATTAACTACCTACTCAATTGGGGTCAACCCATATAGCAAAAATTTCTATTATAGGGTCTATCATAAGTCATTTATTGTTAATTCATGCTTGTAATAGTCAAACCATGGTCAGTCTGGCCCCACAGGTCATTTCAAGTCTTTTTAAGGTCTTTTCAATAGACAAAGTAGTGCATTTAATGCCTTGTATGGATTTATTGGGAATTATGCAAGCTTCAAAAGATGATATCACCTCATATGTGTCAATTCTAACTTCTAGTAACTATTTTAGCTAAAAAATTGGTAGAATATTTAGAAAAGAATTAGTTTTCTTAAATAAATAAGAGGTTTCATGCACTTATATTCCCTATGAGGAAGAGTGGCATGTGTGGGAAGGTTGGAGTGTGACCCTTCAACTTTTTTGATCCATCATTGTGTTTCTCCTAATTTTGAATCACCAAAAATGGCTCAAAACCTTTCCATCACTCCCTTAGAAATCATTCTAACGTTTACAAGTTTATACTTGGTACGGTCAGTTGGAAGAGTTTTAAGTCTAGTGCTTCTAAGGGTGGATATTACATGAGTTATACTTCATTTTCATAGTAGGAGTTCAGATATTTATGGGTTGAGATTTATGAACCATATCATAGAATTTAGTTACTCTATTCTACTTCTCATTCCCCATACCCTATAGGTTTCCTCTTCTGTTGAGGTGGTCTATATGATCTAATTGGTGGAATCACTTAATGAGGTTCAAAATATCTTCCTCACCATATCCAACCTTTCCCCTAATAAATTGGCATGTGTGGAGTACAACGACACTTCCATATTTCCCTTTTGATCTTCAAAGGAGTGTTTTTTTGTTTTTTGGATGAAGGTGATGTTTCCATGGTTTCAAGAGCTCATACACCTTTGTGTTGATGTTTCATATCCTAAAAGATCTTGTGAAGTGTTGAGATAAACGTGAAAACCATATTGGTATAGCAAAATGCATGGATACCTTTATTGTTTTGAAAGCAATGGTATTTGTTTCCCAAGTTTTAGTTTCCATGGTACTGTAGTAGGAGATATGTGGTAATAAAACACTCAACCACAATAGAGCCAGATGGCCAAGGCTTTTCTTCACCATAGCTATATCAAGAGTCTCTCAATGGTTTGAGAAGAAGGATCTCCATTTCTCATGCAAGTTTTAAAGAAATATAAACATGAATGGTTATGTTTCCATTTTTGGGGAAATGTAACCTAGTTTTTCTGAAGTAGGATTTCACCTCATCCAAAACCTTGTGAATTGATCCATTTGGAGGTCCCAGCTACCTTCCAAAGCTTGTGTTTCATTGTAAAAGGGTGATATGCTCATTATAGCATGTTTAAGAAGGATCTCTAATGAATATAAGTGTATTGTCAAGGTGTCATGTAGAAATTAATTTCACATTAAAAGCTACTACAAGTTCAAATCTCAAATGGAGTCAATACACCTACAGGTGGCTTACAAGGAGGATAAATTGGCAATGTGAATTAGTACTTGTGAGGCATGTATAGATACATGGGGGTAGAAAGTGGATTAAGTTTGAATGTTTGTAAGTTTTCAAAGAACACATACACATGGATTTCCCAAGATTGCAACCCTTAACTACCTTGTGCAAATCACCATTTCATACAAGTATTGTAACAAGCCTATAGAAATGAAGAAGTGAACAAAAGACTGAAGAAGGGAGTGGTGACTTTAATGGTACCTAAATATTTTTCTCTAACCCAAATGAGGTTATATATGAATCCTAGGTGTACATAGGAGTGTAGAAAAGTTGCAATTGGCAAAGGTCATACTTTGATGAGGGTAATGAACTCCTAGGAGACAATGATGGATTATAAAAGGAAAATGAGTGTTGTTTGGCTATGAGAGGTCCTTTAAAGTAAATAAAATTAATCCTAAATGAAAAAAACAACCTATATCCAACCTTTAAAGTGTGAAGAACACACATAGCTACAAGTGGGATGAAGACAATTGGAGAATCAAGTGCCTCCACAAGACAAAGTGAGAATTTCTAGGGATTGAATATGTTGTTAGGAACCCAAAAGAACATGAAAATATAGAGAAAACAAGGAAAATATATAAAATGTATCCACTTATGAGGTCAAAAGGGTCAATTCCACCCTCAACCTGTAGGTAGTCACCTTCAGAAGTTAGTTTTGTGTTTCATGCTAGTTAGAGGGGTAAGTGAAGGAGTTAAGAGTTTAAATTTAGTATAGGTGTCCTCATGACCTAAGGAAGCCTCCTATGTATTAAAAAAAATGAACAATAAGGACCAATATTCTCTATTTTGTCACAGAGATAATCCAATTTCAAGGCTTAAAACTTGTAGAAGAAAGAGAAAATGGTGGAAATTTAAGGCTAGGGTTGAAGTGGCTATGAACACAAGCTAGGGAAAGCTTGGATAAGCATGAAAAAACATTAATGAAGGATAATAAGTCATTATAACAATCCCAAGTGATTATATTTGTTTAAGGATACCTAACACAAGATAAAACACCTTGTTATAATCTTTACAAGCAACAAGGATGCTCTAACCAAGAAGGGTTACATAGAGATGTTGAAGCCATCAGAAAAACTATGGACCCCATTAGTCTAGCTTCAAAATATTATACTAAAACTATGGACTCCATTAGTCTAGCTTCAGACTCCTATAAAAAAACTATAGACTCCATAATTCCAACTATAGACTCCTATATTTGAACTATGGACTCCATCAATATAACTATGAACTCCATCAATAAAGCTTTGTTACTTTCACAAGCCTCATAAAATGCACAAGGGAAATAAAAACCATTTAGAGTGATATAAAGTAGATTAAATGGAATAAGATAGACTCATGTGGTATAATTTGACCTGTTGGAGATATTAGAATGAAGAGGAAACCCCAAATTGATCATTTTTGGACCCAATGTCATGACAAGGTACACAAAGAGAAGGGGTGCAATTGAGAAGGTCACTTCAAATGCTCATACCTACCTAGAAGCTTTACATGGGGTTATAATAGGTTGTAGGAGCTTGAAGGGGGTCTTAAAAAATCACTTTTGGGTGTTGGTTTATAAATCCACTGTCAAAGGTTTATTAACAATCCTTAAAGGGCCGATGCACTTAAAACCCTTTAAAACCCCTATTTTGGGACCCGATTGGAGAGATGAGGTTAAAAATTCACCCAAATGGAATAATTTTACCCTAGGACTTGAAGGAATTTTTTTTAAAATTCCATGAAGATCATATCTATGGAGTCATATTGTATAGAATCTATATAAATGGATTAAGGCACTAGTTTCTTTGACAATTTCTTGTGTCCTACAAGTTTTGAAGATGATCAAAGGATGATAATCACTTGGGAGGATAGATTAGGATTTGAGTCAAATCCCTATGTCATTTAAAAAGATTATAAATTTTCCTAAGTTTCTATACTAGGCTTCTCACTTTAGCCAGTCCATAATGAGAAGAGTGCTCACATAGTGGAAAGAGTGGCAACTCAAATTTGGAGGTCTTCTAAGGTTTTTTTGATGGATATAAGAATATGAGGTGTCCTAACATGTGTACTAAGACCCTTGGTATGTATCAATTAGGGATAATAAGGATATGTTAAGGCTAAGTGTCAAGAAATGTCTAAAAAAGAGTGATCACAATGACAGATGATGATTCTTCTTGTGTAAGAGAATACAAATGATTTGGAAAACTTCAAATGTAGGTAGAGGATTCCTTATAGCTTCCTCTTATCATTGCAAGAGAGACACTTACCCCTAGTCAACTTTAGAATTCCAAATGAAGGCTAATGATGAAGGAAATTTCATGAAAGGTGTTTGAAGAGATGCTACATCAATTTTGGAAGAGGATGATTATTTGGAATAGAAAAATATACAAATTAGTTTCTAACTCCTCTTACACTTCACCTAAATGCATTGTAACTAGTTTCCACCTTTGGACACATGTCCTTGTGTCTCTTGGACTTCTTTTTCCTCTCTCTCTTTCCAATTGCTATAAGTATGAGCCATTTTGGCCATTGTAGAATAATACCACATTTGGTATGGTGAAGCCCTGCTAGAATAACATTGTACTTTAATTTTCAACATTGAATGCAAGTATAATTCTAAGTTGTGAACATTTTTTCTAAGTGTGAGAGAGATAAATATTGAATTTAAGTGATAATATCATCATTGCTTCCTCTATCCTTCATGTTTAAGCAAGAGTTCTAATCTAACAGGTCATGTGAAGCGTAGTTATGATATTAATATCCTCTTCAAGCAATTTATTATCTCTATGGTGTGCAATCTACCCCTGGACTAGTTATCTTGTTGATTGTCTCATATATGTTACCTTCACATTGAATCACTTATGTTAGGATCCTTTAAGGCTTAGAGTTGGTCTTAGAAAGATTTATTACTTAATATAAGTATTATAGTTTATGGGATATCTCTTTGTGAATCACCACTTTAGTGTAGTTTTAATTTATGAAAACTTCTAACTCTTTCCCTATAAGCAAACATTAGATTAGTCCATAATAATTTCAAAGAAGATCTAGAGAACTAGCCTTCATAATACTAGAGATTCATCTCTCTTACAAGTTCACACAAACTTGAGAGATGATTTGATGTTGCATCAAATTTTAGGATCTTGAATAAGGTATCCTACACTACACAATTTGATGCCAATACTACCCATGTTAAAAAATCATCATAATTATGTTGACATACTTCCCACACCAAAGAGAAGGCCTAGTAATCAACATTTTGAAATTTTTAAGGTACTTACCTAACCTTACTCAAATCATAGAATCAATATTTTGAGCTCCCAATATTTCTTCCCTTTCTTTTTTTAGACCACAAGAGTGGACCTTTCAATTTTTTTTAGGTCCTTCCATTTACCCTTCAAAGTAGATGGGCTAATTGTTTCTCTAAGTCTTAGGAATAGGAACCCCAAGAGGGGTTGCTTAACATTATTTATTTCCATATGGTTGATTATTAAAAGACCAAATAAATTCATTAGATGAATTCCCCTCTTCTACATATGATCAATGGGTCCTCCACTATGATGGTGCCAAGTTCCACCTAGGCACTGGGGTAGGATTAATTCTCATTTCTCTTGGGGGATGAATCATGAATTTTTATTTCAATCTAGACTTTGCATGTATGAACAATGGAGATGTATATGAATCCCTATTGATTATAATACTCATTTCAAAATGTTTAGGAGTTCAAAACTTAAATATCTAATGTGACTCATATTTAGTTGCAAACCAAGTTTCTAAGTTTTAACAAATGAAGGTTGAGCATCTTTAATTATACAATACCATTGTACATGAGATCACTAAATACTTAAAATTAGTTTCTATATAATTAATCCCTAGGGAAAGTAACAAACTTTTTCATTCCATGGTTGCTTTACCCTCATGGTTTGATCCTCATTTGGCTACACTAGAGTTTGATTTCATAGTTTCAATCAAGATGGAACCTCTTGTGCACAAATATCCTAATGACTAAATCATTACCCATATCAAAAAATATGATGGTTTATTAGTTATTTTTTATTCATATAAAATTCAAAAATTGGTAACTTGACAATGGCTAATGACACCCAACCCATATGTCCCTCCTGTTTGCACTCATGGCCCTCTTAGGTTTGTTTTCATTGATTCTCAGTCATCTATAGCCTTCCAAATTGGATCCCAATTGAGCCAAACTCTTCTTTCCATGACTAATCCATCTCCCTAGGTCCCATCTACTTAGGATAATAGTGCTACACTAATACTATAGTGTCAATACCACTCCTATCTACTTTTGACACTGTTGTCCAAGTCCATTTCTAGCCCCAATGATCAATTCTTTTTGGTTTCCTATCCTTATCTTTGTTAGCCTAACATGAACAAATTCAATCCATGACCAATAGATCCCTATAAAATACCATTAAAATATCATTTATAAATGTTTGTAAAATATATCAAAGTAAGTAAGAATACAAGCAAGACTACTCAATCACATTTCCCTATTCTTTGCATATATCCAACCAACACACTTATAAGCTTATTCAAATTCCTACACCAGTACCTAGCCATCTCAAGTACATATAATCTAGAATTTTTCATCTTCATACACTCAATTACATAAAACACATCAAGTGTGAGAAATATATATGGCTTGATCCCTCTTTAGAGTATTGGTATGTAGGCAATGTGCCCACACATGGAGTGTGAAGAAAATTTAGTGCATATTACACACACTAACCCCCCTCTTACTCAAAATTGGTCAAATCACAATGAAATATAGGGTTTTAATAAATAATTGATTTATAGGGAGATTTAAAAAATTTCATCTACCAAAACTTCATAGACAGAGTCACACAGACCTACCAAATAAAACCCATAAAGCTTAGATCCTCAATAAAATAGTGGTAGAGGTGGATTACAATGCAGTTCCACTCCTATATAATTTTGGCACTCCTATCTAATAAAAAAAAAGTTGAGATCTTAGTTTTTGATAGTGTCCTAGTCTCGTATAGTCAATATTAGCCTTTGTCTCAATCAGATTGGCACAGTTCTAAGCTAAGTTATATTTTTATCTATTCACTTGCTATTTTTATAAAGTCTAAACAAGAATCAAAATTGAAAAATTAGTAAGTTAATTATGGCATAATTATTGATGGATTTTACTACTTAGACCCTTTAACTAAATTAAGAATAAAACCCCAATTATTCCCAAAATTTTTAAATCATTTGGTGAACCCAACATACTAAGGGAATTGATTAAATATAAGTTGATAAAACTACCTCCTCTACATCCAATGAAAAGATCTAGATATTATTGTGCATATCATAAAATGCATGGGCATCACATAGATTCATGTTTTGTATTAAAAAAACATATACAATAGATAATTGCTAATGAATACCCTATACAAGGTAAATCAGTCAAGTAATCCATAGTGATACAAGAACACATTCACAAACATCAAAATTTAGAAACAATACAAAAGTGGTTACTAAAGGATAGCTAAAAATAATAAAAGGATAAAAAAGTAAAATTAGAGGTAGAAATAGTACCACAAACATAGGTAAAGTAGGAAAGAGATGCAAATTTACCTCTCTAAAATGAGGCTCAACTGTTAAAATAGTATGGGTTTGGTCAAAAATATTTATAATAGTTTGATTTTCAAGGTCAAGGGTTCACCAAGCATGCTCAAGGAATCACTAATCCTATTTTAGTAGTTGATAATGTTTGCCACCAAGGTTTGGGATTTATTAAACATCCTAAGGCAAATCATTCACAGACATAATTTAACAAAGAAAAAGATTCAGATTCAACAAAAGTCAACACTAGCATTCCATTGGTTCAAAATCAAGATGATAAATATGAGTGAAATAATATAGGTTATGATTTCCAAGACACTGATAATCAATTTGAATATCTAGAGTCATATTTGTAGTAATTCCCTCATGCTTCATAATCACGCATGATTCCTTTGTTTGATACAATACACCATGATAGGGAGCATCCCATGAGATTAATCAATTAGTATAACCTTTTCTTAGCCTTAATATACATAGTCTCCTCATGATTTAATGTACATATCTCAAAAACTTTCAAAATTCGAAAAATAATACAAAAATTTCAAAATACAAAAACATTCAAATATGTCAAAATACCAAAAACATTTTGATTTTATGTATTATCCATGATTTACATTTATAATACTATGATATACTTATATTTGTTGTTTTATGCTTATTATTTGTCAATTTATCTACATTACCATACTTCACTTGATCTTCTTTGAGTGTGTTTAGTGATATCCAACACTTTGATTACTTCAATCTACCCATTAAGGGGGCATCCTACTTCTATATTGAGACACACATTGATATATATACCCACTAGGGGCATCTTCTACATGACTACACCATCTAAGCTATGTCATTATTACACCACACACTCTAGTTATCATGTGGATGTACATTACTTACTAGCTTACACAGATTATTCTATCAACACTCACTAGTATACAACACTTATGTATTTATTGACATATACCTTATATTTTATTAATATGTATTGAATACTTTCCCTCATGTTTTGATTAGTTAGATGTGATTTTACTTATAGTTCCTTACATGTTTTCTTTTCTTGTTTAGTGTAGCTAGATTGTTAATTGCATTTCTTAATTCATATTTGTCTCCTCTATGTGGCTTAGGAAATTTTACAATATCCTTTATTTCTATTCATGTGTATGCCTTAGGAAATTTTCTTGTACTCTTTGATATGATTTTGGATTCCATGCCACTTTTTCTAGTTTCAATTGTATGTGTATGTGGCATTTAAACATGCCTTGTATGTTTGCTTTCTAGTTTGAGTGACATGTGCTTATGTCCCTTATTTTTTGTCCCCTTGGCTATCCTTGTATGCTTATTTATTATTTCCTTGTGTGATTTTTGCTTGATTTCTTTTTATTATTTATAATTCCATGATCCAAATCATGTATTATCTTAATTTTTTGATTCCATGATGGACATCATGCTCCATCCCTCCATGACAACTAACAATTAAAAACTAACACTTCCAGTTCTAGTTCAGTACATTACACATGATTTTAAATTTTTATATCTATCTAGGCATACCTTTGTTGATCTAAAAATATCTCAATAAAAACCATGCTATATCTTGAGATATCTTGTTAATTATCATTGATATATCATATATTTTGTAGCATAACACACTTGAAGGGTTATTTCTTCTGAGGGTAGTCATTTTAGGGTATCCATTCCTAACATAAAAAAGAGGGGGGGAAATAGGGTTTTTTTCACAAAGATTAGAGCTCTTATCAATCAAAAAATCTAGTTTTAGAACACTCAAAACAACAACTAGACATCAAACTAGTCAAAACAGACTAGGTAGATAGTAAAGAATACAGAGTAGTAATCAAATTTGGCCTAGAACAATAGAATCAAGATTGGACTTTAGTGTCAATGGTGATACTATCCATTTTAAATGCTCTTGTTCAAATAGTAAAAAAACAAAAAATTTAGAAGCAGGTAGAAAAATAGGTTCAGCTACATATTTACAAAGCTAGACCAGTTTAGAATCAGTAGTTTTAGTACACATTTTGCTTAGAAAATGTAAATATAGGGGGTATCATACATGGCATGATGGATCTCACTTATAGTTTTAGATTAGATAGTTGGTATAACTTCTAGATCAGAATCCATGTTACAGACATCAGTGATTGGGGGTAATGTGTGTGGCACATTTGTTTCTTTTCTTTCCTAGTTCAACATTGTCTAGAAATTCTTAATAGTTGTGTGCCTTATTATATATTAAAGTGGTTGGCATAATTTTGGAGTGTCTTTCATACAATCCTACCCTCCACATTCCTGAGTTCTTAAGTTCCTGAGTGATTTCCACATAAGCTAGTGTTTTATTATTTTTTGAAATAATGGAGTTTTATTCCTATTTAATAAATAGGTCTGAGTATGGAAAATCAACAAATAATATTCCTAATTATGGATACTAATTTGTAAAATTTAATTGAAATTTGACCTCTCAAAAAATAGTAACAGTGTAAGGAAAAATGTAACTTAGCTTATTCTATGTTGTCTGGTCTTAGACAAGGTTTGAGAATTCAAGTACAAGACTGAGACAACATCAAAAATAGGTCCCTAAAATTCATTTTCTAATTGGATAGGAGCATAAAATTGGGACACCCTACTATTAATAATTTTAGTCCTTTTCTGGCACTATTGTCCAAGTGATCTATTTTTTTTGGGTTCTACTTGATAGGTTTGAGTTACCCTATCAATGAAATATTGAAGCCTAAAAGTATATGGAACTCATTGCGCATCTATTTTAATATTCAAAATCCCTAGGATCTCTTTGTGTTTGAACTTGAAAGAAAATTTGGGAAAGAGAGAAAATGGGTTAGTCTGTAAAGGATATGTTGGATGCACTTCACACCTTGTGTGTGGGCATGCTGCCTACATACCAATACTCTGAGGAGGGATCAAGCAACTGTACTTCTCCCATTGAAGTGTTTGGCATAATTATGTATGAAAATGCAACTAGATGTGAAATTGGGCATACTTTATATGTTTAGGGATTGGTTTAAGGGTTTTAATAGGCTTGAAATAATATTGGAAGGTTGTATACAGAGAATAGGGAAAAGTGCTTAAGTGTACTTGCTTATATTCTTACTTCTTTCTTGTAAATGAGTGTCAACCCTTCTTAATGGAATTTGAATGGAATTTTTAGTGGATTTAATGATTTTTGGTTAAATGAATTTGCACTAGGCTAACATGAATTAGGATAAGGATTCAGGAAAATATGATTGTCTAAACCAAATTTGCACTTAGACAACAACACTAGAAATAGGACACCCTAGGTTTTAAAACTCTTATCCAAGTTGGGCACTATTTTCCAAAGGGAATGAGACATGGGGGATGGATTTAGGATTGAAAGAGTTTCTTGGTTCTATAATAGTTAATTCTAGATGGTTTTGGATGACTAAGAATCAGTGAAAGAAAAACCTATGAGGGTTGCACAAGCAAGTAGGAGGACCTATGAATTAGGTGTCATTAGCCACACTAAAGTAATTAAATTTCACATTTTACATGATTAAATTTTCCCCACCTTTATTATAGTGATGTATCAAATTGAAATACTATGATAAAGTAAAAATTAAAAAGTGTACCTGAACTTACCTGCAAAGGTGAAGCCCATGAAGCTTGTGTGATGCTGGGTAATGTTGGATAGTGCATAGAGAGCAATTTTTACAAGTGTGTAAATGTGAAATGAAAGAAAGGGTAGATCAGTTCTTATTATATGTGATATAAAAAAAAGAACATACAAAATATGAGTAAAAAATAAAAGGAAGAGAAAGGAATGAATACACCTCACCAGGTATGCAAACCAATATAAAACCTATTTTGATCTTGAGTAGGTTGAGTAATACTAGATTGTGCTAGATGATTTTGTACCAAAAGTTATACCATGAACAAAATTGAGTGCTCAATTCCCTAGAAATTGGCTCAAGAATGTAAAGGTAGGCCCTTTGGCTACATCATCACCTAAAGAGTAAAGTTAGATGATCATGTGTGTGATAATTGATGTTTGGACTATGTGTCCAATCCCTCTGAATAGGTGGCTCAAGAATACAAAGGCTAGCTAGACCTTTGGCTCCATCATTGCCCCATGAAGTGAAGCTATGAAGTGATACTTATATATAATAGATGTCATATGAGATGGCTCATAGATCCTATGGATGATCTGAAAGTCTGAGGTGTGGATAGTCGAATGTATGATGGAAATTATGCCACTCTTGGCCATTTCAAAAGAAGGAGGTTAGGATTGTATGAAAGCCACTCCAAAATTGATACAATATGCTTATGTGAAAGCCAACTCAAGAACCTAGGTACTTAGGAAGTTAAAATTTTATGCAAGTTCAACTTGAAAATGATTCCAATCACCTAAAAATGGAGTAAGACATGCAACTACTGAGAATGCTTGGGTAATAAATTGAGCTCAAAAACAAATTAAGACTAATGTGTTACACACATTTCCCCTAATCACTAGTGTTTGGAACATGGATTATGATATGGAAGTTATGTCAAATACCTAATCTGAAACTGGAAGTGAGAGTCATCATGCCATGCATAATAATACCTCACCTATATCTATATTTCCTATGAAAACTATACTGAAACTATTGATTCTGACTGATCTAGATGTGCAAAAATTATAGCTAAGCTAAACTTTTTGCCTGATACTAGAAAATGTAGGTGTTTTTTTGCTTAGATAAGAGTGAAAAAATGAGGACATCCCTATGTTTGGTCCTACTATCTATTTTTGGCTCTATTGTCTTATGCTAAAATAGCCTATTGATCTGGAATCATCACTATTTTTCTATTTTGTTCTGACTAGTTTGACCTTTGGATTCTGAATTGGGTGATATGAATGCTACTATTTTGATTGTTAGGAGCTTTTATCTCTATTAAAAAACCCTTATTTATTTCCCCCTTTTCTGAGGGTAGGAATGACGAACTTGCAATGGTTGCCCTCAGAAGAAAAAGAGTCTTGCAAGTGTGTTAAGATACATAGATATATGATATAGCAATGATATTTGCCAAGATATCTCTAGATATATAAATGTTTATATTAAGATATTTTTAGATCAATAGGGGTATGCCTGGATAGATATAATAGTTTAAAATCATGTGTAATGTAATAAACTAGAATTAGAAATATTAGATGTTAGTAGTTAGTTATTAGTTGTCAAGAAGTGATGGATCATGATATCCATCATGACATCTGAGAAAGTAAGGTAAATGCATGATATGGATCATGACATTGTAAACAAGGATAAAAAATCAAGAAACAAGTATACAAAGTAAGAAGTAAGAAGTAAGAATCATACAAAGTTAGCCAAGGGGCCATGCAAACAAGGGACCTGGGCATGTGTCACTCAAACTAGAAAGCAAGCATAGAAGGCATGTTCAAATTCCACATACACATACAATTTAAAAAAAGAAAAGATTGGCATAAGGGTCACAGACACATAGAAGAGTACAAGCAAGGGATATTTCCAAATGTCTAAAGTTACACACATATGAATAGAAGCAAAAGACATTAGCAGATGTCCTAAGGCACACATAAGAAATAAAACTAGAACTAGAAATGCAATATCATCTAGCTAAATATAGAAAGAAAGGAAAGTATGTAAAAACTAGAAAGGTATAATCACATATAACTAATCAAAGGAAGAGTGAAATTATTTAAGACATGTTTACTATAAGACTAGGTATATGATAAGAGATACATAAGTTCTAGATACTAGTGAAATGTCAATATAGTAATCTATGTAATTTGGTAATTAATGTACATCAGTATGATAACTTAGATTGTGTTATGTAGAATTGACATAACCTAGATGGTTTCGTGATGTAGAATATGCCCCCAGTGGGTATGTATATTAATGTGTGTCTTGAATGTATAATTAGGAATTCCCCCTCAATGGGTAGAGTGAAGCAATCAAGTAGCTAGATGTCACTATACACACTCAAAGAAGATCAAGTGAAGCCTGGTAATGTAGATAATCAACAAATAATAGCATGAAAAAACAAATGTAAGTCCTAGCATGATAATAGTAATGTAAATCATGGATAATGCATACAATCAAAATATTTTTGGTGTTTTGATAAATTTTGAATGTTTTTGTATTTTTAAATTTTATATTATTTTTGTATTTTGAAATTTTGTGAATGTTATTGTATTTTTTTGGAAATGTTTGAAATATGTACAATTAAGTAGGAGAGATTATGTATAATTAGGCTAGGATAGGATGATTCTAACTAATGAGTCTCATGGGAGACTCCCTATCACGGTGTCCTGTATCAAAGAGTGGAATTGTGTGTGAATGTTAAGCATGATAAAAATACTGAGACTATCTCTCTAAAAGCTATATATGTTGTAGATTATATAAATATCTAAAGTAGAAACCAACTATGGGGTCCCACTATAATTATGAGAAGTGGATGTAAATGTAGGGCTCTTAGGGACCCATCTAAAAGTAAGAGATGTTCTCTAAACATGTGCTTTATGTGTGGACCAATGAGATCTCAATAAAATTGCTCTGGGTGTGAAAATTGTAGCTAGAAGCTGTCTAGAATCCTAAAGTTATGGTGGTGTATGAACCCTCTATATTGGTGATAGATGTGTAAATTATGTATGAATCTATACCAGAGGAAGAACTATAACTGGTAGGGCAACTGCTACTAGTGACTGTAATGTAGATGGCTCTAAGGTGGGTAGTGGTAACTCATAAAAAAAACTCCACCAACTATAATAACTTGATTAGTGTGAATGAATTTCATGTATCTGTGAATTGTAGATGGCACTGCTCAAATTTTCTAAATCCATGGGTAACCAAGTAACATATCAAAAACTCCTACACTAAGAACTATAGTGAAATGTGTGGTCACATGTGTTGAACCAATCTATAAAGGATGTACAATCTCACCCAATGAAATTTATATGTGCCCACTAAATCTATTAATAATTATATCTGTCATGGTGATATCTTGCTATGAATAGCCCAAATGCTATAATAATGTAATGGTGCACATGTTGACACTAGAACCATTATCGATGAGAACACTGTGAATGGGTTGATTATGAATATGTACTTTGATAAAGAGAACATTATAATCTAAATTATCCTCCACAATCTCTTTATCTGAGAAGGATATCAAAGGTCTAGTTGGAACTCTAGACTCATACACACCGATCATACCACTCAAAGTATGTGACTCAACTAAAGGTGTCTAGTACATAACTGGTGGTGAATGTGCATGATATGCATGGTGAACCATTGATGTGTCCTATGTATCCTATTTTGAATTCTATGAAAATGGATCTAAGAATATTTTCAAAGCTTTATCATGTGTTGGTTTTGCTGTGGAGGCTCAATTTAAGTTCCAAGATGAAGTGGGTTGTCATCTACCAAGTCTTATATATTATGTTTTAAATTAATGCATATATTTTTAGTGTGGTTTGGTGCCCTATAGTAATCACAAAATTCCTACTAATCATATCCCTTGGGAAGTGGTTTGGTTGGATCAAATTCCTAAATAGGAAGGAGAGATATGATATTACAATCCAAAAGCTGTTGTAAAACCCTGGCTAGAGGAACTAGAAGATGTGATAATGTATGTTGAGAAGGTGTTGATAAAACTATATGATGAGGTGGCTCTAAATTTGCATTTACTGAAGGTTGATTCTACCCTTTTTTATCATTGAACTTGACCTTGTATGGGACTTTGTTGTTAGTCTTATTAGTTGTGTCTAAAATGCTTGTATACTTGAGTTGTCCCATTGAAATGAGTTTCAATTCTCTTTATTTTAGTGTATGACACAATTCATTGAATAAAGAGAATCACTTGAAGAGGTCCTATAACTCTTGATCTGCCATGGGACTAGTCATCTTAGTCAAGATGGTCTTATACCAAAGAACATAGTCCATGAGATGCTCATTTGGTCATTTTTTATATTGAGCAATTTGAGCATATGAAACCTTATCACCAATGTTAATCCTGAAGTGTGATAAAAACATGTTATCTAAAGGATTGAATGCATGAAATAACTAATTTGGTAAACTATAGAACCATCGTAAAGCATAATGCTTTAGGCTCCATAGAAATAGCTTGGTAAGTAGTTAATCATTGGGTATATATTCTAAGTATGCTATGTGAAACACTCTCAAGTTTGTCTCTAGATCACCCTTGCCATCATAAAGAGTAAGCTTAGGTTGAACAAAACCTTGTGGCAAGGGTGTAGAAGCAATATGGCATGCCAATGGTGTATGTAGAAGAGCAAAAGAATCCAAAGTCTGCATAGGTCTAGTGGTACCTTACTCAATATGTATCACCTTGGATTGGAGAGATCTTATCTCTTACACAAGGGTTGCCACATTAGGAGAAAGGGATGTACTAGTTATAAATGGTGGCATAGAGGCAAATTGGGCTGCTATAAGGGTTTTTTGAGACATAGTTGCCCTCGTAGTGTCATTTTCAATTGGTTGCTTTGCAGTTTGAGAATCTTGACCATTGTTCACTTTTTGTTGTTCTTCTCATAGAATTATAAGCATGTCATCTTGCATATCTATATTTTTTTTAAGAGTTCTTGAAGTTATCTTTATTCAGTTTTATCAAAACTAATATATTGGGCCATTGTGAAAGTAGGAAAATAATTTATAATATGTTTAAATGTTTTCCAATAAGTTTTAATAGGCAAAGTGCTAAAAAAGAAAAATATTGAATATAAGAAGTGCAAAGTCCTAAAAATAGCTAATTAGAATTTTTACAAAAAGGATATGTATCTCCCACACATGTAAGGTGATACCACAAGAAGAAAATATGTGCTAATATATACAACTAAGGATTTTTAAAAAATATTTATGTAAAATACTATGGATTTTTGAATTTAAAATTAATTTTTTGGATTTGATATGCAACTAAAAAAATTATAAAATGATTGGAAAAGTATTGGAAAATAACTTGGAGCTAGTTGTTTTGAGAGAATTTTTAAAATTAGTATGATAATTTCATAAAAATTATATGAATTTATAAAAAAACTGTAGAGTTTTTCTTTAAAAATTTAGGCAAAATAAAAAAGTATTTCTAAAATTATAAATATATTTTTCGTGGTGTTTGGAATGAGTTTGTATGCAAAAAGGACCTAGTATATGCACGCTAGGGTTTTAAAAAAATATATGATATTTTTGCAGTTAATTTGTAGATTTTTTATTTTTAAATATAGAAAAAATTATTAAATTATGGAAAAAAATCATAATTAATTTACCCTATGGTTTTTAGGGTTTTTATGCAAAATTTGATGTAAGTTGGGTTCACCAAATGCTTTATTATTTTTGAGAATAGTGGAGTTTTATTTTTATTTAATAAACATGTCTGAGTAGGAAAAATCAGTAAATAATATTCTTAATTATGAATAATTATTTTTGCAGTTTAATTTCAATTTGACTTTTCTAAAAATATTAAGAGAGTAAGAAGAAATGTAACTTATCTTATTTTGTGTTGTCTAGACTGAGATAGGGTTTGAGAATTCAGGGACAAGACTAAGATAGTGTCAAAAATAGGTCTCTAAACTTCATTTTTTGATTCGATAGGAGCACCAAAAGTGGAACACCCTACTATTTGGTGTTGTGGTTCTTTTTAAACATTGTTGTCTAGGTGATTTGAGTTTTTTGGGTTCTACTCAACAGGTTTATGTTAACCTATTAGTGAAATATCAAAGCCCAGAAATCTATGGAGCTTGTTGTGTGTCTATTTTAATATTCAAAATCCCTAAGAGATATTTGTGCTTGAACTTGAAAGGAAATTTGGGAAAGAGAGAAAAGGGGTTAGTGTGTAAAATACACACTAGATTCACTTCACACCCCGTGTGTGGGCACACTACCTACATACCAATACTCTGAGGAGGGATCAAACTAATGTAGTTCTCCCATTGAAGTGCTTGGTGCAATTGTGTATGAAAATGCAACTAGATGTGAAATTGGGTGTACTTTATATGGCTAGGGACTAGTGTAACATTTTAATAGGCTTGGAATAATATTACAAGGTTGTATGCAAAGAATAAGGAAAAGTGCTTGAGTGTACTTGCTTATATTCTTGCTTCTCTCTTGTAAATAAGTGTCAACCCTTCTTAATGGAATTTGAATGGAATTTTATATAGGATTTAATGACCATGGGTTAAATTAATTTGCATTAGGTTGACATGAATTAGGATAAGGATTCAATAAAAAATGCTCATTTAAACCAAGTTTGCACTTGGATAACAACACCAAAAATAGGACACCCTAGGTTTCAGCACTCTTGTCCAAGTTGGGTGTTGTTATCTAGAGTGAATGAGACATGAGAGGATGGATCTAGGCCTAAAATAGTTACCTATGTTTGTAAGGGTTAAGTTTAGAAGGTTATGAATGGTTGAGAATCAATGAAAGAAAAATATATGAGGTTTGTGCAAGCAAGTAGGAGGACATATGGATTAGGTGTCATTAGCCACACTAAAGTAACCAAATTTTGCATTTTACATGATTATATCTAGATTCTCAATTTTATATTGGCTTTAATATAAACTTAATCTCCATCTTTTAGAGTGGCCAAGAGTGGCCTAGTTTCTAGCATACTTTAGCTATCCATGCCAACATTGTCAAATCATAGTACATTCATGGGCTTCAAGATCCATTGCATATGACACAAATTCTAATACTAGTATAATTTTATAGATTCATTTCATGGGGCAATAATGGAGCTAAAGGACTAGCTAGCCTTTGTATTCTTGATCCACCTATTCAAATGGATTGGACACATAGTCCAAATATTTATCAACACATGCATGGCCACCTAGCTTCACTTAGTAGGTGAAGATGGAGCCAAAGGTCTAGCCTTTACATTCTTGATCCACTTCTCAAGGAATTGAGCACTTAACTCTATTTGTGATGTTACTCTTGGTAGAACACCTTTCAGCATCACTAAGCATAATCCAACATGACTCCATAGCACAACATGTTTTGTATTGGTCTACGTACCTAGTGGGGTGCATTCATTCCTTTCTCTTCCTCTCTCTTATCCATATTTATACATTCTTATTTTAGATATATCATATCTAGTAAAAACTAATCTACTCTTGTTTTTTCTTATAGACTCACACTTCACACCATGCTCTCTATGTAAAACCCATCATCACACAACCTCATGAGATTTACCCTTACAATTAAGTTTAGGTAAGATTTCTATTTTTCCTTTATCCTATTATTTCAATTTGCTACATCACTAGAATAAATTAAGGGAAAATGTAATCAAATAAGATACAAAAAATGGTAACTTAAGCGTGGCTAATGACACCCAGCCCATAGGTCCCTCCTACTTGATCTCATGACCCTCTTAGGCTTATTTTCATTGATTCTCATTCATCTATAGCCTTAGAGACTTGATCCTAGCTGAGCTAGAATCCTCTTTCCATAACTAATCCATCTCCCCAAGTCTTGTCTACTCAGGATAATGGTGCCACACTAGGACTATAGCACCAATGCCACTCTTGTCCACTTTTGATGCTATTTTCTAAGTCCATTTCTAGCCTCAATGTTCAATTCCTTCCATTTTCCCATCCTGATCCTTGTCAGCCTAACATGAGAAAATTCAATCCATGACCAATAGATCCCTATAAAATCCCATTCAAATATCATTTGGAAAGGGTTGGAAAATATCACAAAGCAAGCAAGAATACAAGTAAGACTACTTAATCACATTTCCCTATTCTCTGCATAAAGCTAGCCAACATACTTACAAGCTTATTCAAATTCTTACACTACTCCTTAGCAATCTCAAGTACATCTAGTCTATCATTCTACATCTTCATACACTCAATTTTACAAAGCACATCAAGTGGGAGAACTACATATGGCTTGATCCCTCTTTAGAGTATTGGTATGTAGGTAGCCTACCCACACACTAGGTGTGAATCATGTCTAGTGCATATTACATACACTAACCCCCCTTCTTGCTCAAAATTGGTCAAAGCATAATGTAAGATAGGGTTTGGATAAAGAATCTACTCTACAGGGAGCTTTACAGACTTCTAGTTGCCAAAATTTCATAGACAAGGTCACACAGACCTAAAAAACAAAACCCAAAAAGCTCAAATCCTTAGGAAAATAAGGGAAGAGGTGGATTATAAAACCAGTGACACTCTTTTCTAGTTTTGACACTCCTATCCAATTAGAAAATGAAGTCCAGATCTTAGTTTTGAATAGTGTCCTAGTCTTACACAATCAATATCAGATTCTATCTCAATCAGATCTAAACAGTTCTAAGATAAGTTATATTTTTCTCTATTCACTTTCTATTTTTAAAAATTCTAAACAATAATAATAATAATTAAAAAATTATTAATTTAATTATGTCATAATTATTAATTGATTTTACTACTCAAACCCTTTAGTTAAATTAGGAATAAAACCCTAATTATTCCCAAATTTGTTAAATCATATTGACTTAGATGAGAATGATGAGGATATTATTGAGTTATTAAAATATTATGATGACCTCATGTCATTACACCATAAGAGGGGATTCTCCCTCATATTTTATCCCATATATTCCCTTAAGGGTGAATACTTTGATTCTTACTACCAAGTTGAATATTATTTATCCTTTGATGATAAACATGAACTTTTCAATATAGAGGGTGAAGATCCTAATCACCCTTTATCCCCTAAAAATTTTGAAGATGGAAATGCCTCCCTCATTAAATAAATCATTGGCATTAGCATGGGGACTATGGATATTCCAAAACATCTCAATCTTATTTCTTCACTCTTTATGTAGGAAGTGGAAGACCATAGACATCTCCTCACCAAGCTCTCAAAAGCTTTCATTTTTTCTTACAAAAATATGGTAGGCATAAAACCCAATGTGGTTGTTCACAACCTAGTTACAATTCCTAATGTAAAACCAATCAATAAAAATCTTGGGCCCATTAATCCTAAGGTTGAATTGATGGTAAAAGAAGAATTTATCAAACTTGTAAAAGTTCAATTTATTAAGCTAGTGGACTATTCCAAGTGGATGTTCAACATAATCCCTATTTTCAAGAAGAAAAATAAAATTAAGATATATATAGAATTTTGAGATATCAATAAAGCATGTTTAAAATATGACTTTCATCTCCCATCCACTACATAACTATTGACACTACCACAAGATACAAATTACTACCACTCATAGACGATTTCTCAAGATACAATTAGATCTGTACTTGTGATGAGGATCAGAGCAAGACCTCCTTTAATATGCCATGGGGACATTTTTTATGTCTTGATACCCTTTAGTCAAAAAAACATAGGCGAAATATATCAAAGGGATATGACCCACATATTCCATGATCTCATTAACAAGATAGTGGAGGTCTATGCAGATGATCATTTAGGGAATATGAGATAGCAAATAGACTATTTATAGGTGTTAAGGATCATATAACATGCCTAATTGAATACAATGTTACTCTTAACCTTAAAAAATGTGTGTTTAGATTCACTAATAAAAAACTCCTAGGGTGTATCATTTCCAAGCATGGGATTGATATTGACCCTAAAAATATTTGATCAATCTTAGAAATTATCCTACCCATAGATGAATTAAGAATCAAAATGTTCTTAGGTAAGATAGGATTATTTTGATAGTTCATTTATTATCTTGCCTACATCATTCATCATATCAATAAGTAACATAAAAAATAAGTGGCTTAACTTGGATAAATGATTTTTAAGAGGCATTTGAAGTTATAAAATGCTTTCTTATGTCTCCCCACATGCTTATGGATCCTAAGATGGATAAGCCCTTGATCATTTATATTAGAGTTATTGAGGATTCCATTGCCTTCATATTAACTTAAGATGATGATATTGGAAGAGAACACACCATTTATTTCATTAGTTGTACACTTGTCGATTATGAGATGTGATACACTTAAATAGGAAAGGAATGCTTAGATATAGTGTTTGAAACTAAATGGTTGTGACATTATTTAATCAACCAAGAAATAAGAGTTATCATGAGTACTAAATCCTCGTGCACTTTTATAACCCAGCCAACCCTCTCTAATAAGGTTGGGTGCTTCATCACACTCCTAAGTGAGTTTTATTTCTATAAACTAAAAATATATTAAGGGGCATATCATTACTGATTGGTTATTTTATTCACCCTTGGAATTTAATGACCTCATCGATACTAACTTCTCTTATGAATTGATATGCTACATATAAAAACCTATTATTAGTTCTCCTTGGTATATAGATATCATTGATTACCTAATCAACCACCTATCCCAAATTTACCAACTCATATCATAAATAATTCCTTCATATCATCATATCCAAATATGTTATTATATACATGATACTTTATCATGAACATTTTGGTGGCATGTTACTTATTTGTGTCAACTAAGAGGAGTCAAAAAGGGTCCTCTTTTATTGTCATAGTGGTGTTTGTTGTGGGAACTTTGATGGGCACACATCTACTTGTAAAATATATATGATGGGATATTTTTGGCCTATATTAACCAAAACACCATCGAGTATGTGTATAAATATAATAAATGACAACATATTTGAAATGAGATACATATTTCCACTAGTGCATTATAACCCATAGCCACCACATGGCCCTTTTGCACGTGAAGTTTATATTTAGTAGGTAAGCTCTCTACTACTTCTTTGGATGGTCATCATTTCATTATCATAATGACATGATATTTTATTAAGTGGGTGGAGGATATGTCTTTAACAACTATCACAGGTTTGATCATTGAAAAATTTATCCTAAACCAAATTATTTATCAGTTTGGGGTCCTACAGGTTATCATTACTGACAATAGGTCTCCTTTTAAAAACCATGATATTCATGGGATATATAAAAAAAAATTATATCACACCACTCAACCTCTTTGTATTATCCATAGTTAAATGATGAAGATGATTTCACTAACAAGACCCTTAATTCAATAATAGTCAAAATGGTCATATACTCTAAATGAGATTGGCACTTACAACTTTACCAGCACTGTAGGATTAAAGAACAACTATTAATACACCTACAAGGTAAAATCCATACTCACTCATGTTTGGATCTAAATATATAATTCCCTTATAGGTAGAGATACCAAACCTTCATGTTTCCCTCTAGGGTCTCTTTGATCATGAGGAGTACGAAGAGGCATGACTAAGCAAACTAGAAACTTTAGATAATCATTGAATCAGTGCTACAAAAAACCATATTTTTTACACCGATCATATGAGACCTTGTTCCTAGACTCAAAGGTCAAATTGACAAAAATAAAGGATAAGGTTATAAGTTTAGAACTAATTGGTTATGCCCTTACCTAGTGATGTAAGACTTCAAAAACTAATCCTACTAGTTCTGCACTCTATAGGGCATGAATTTTGCTAAGTTTGTGAACTTTTTTCACCTAAAAAATTTCTATATCTAGTACTTTCATATCAGACTACTCTCATTTTTATTGTATTTTCATAGTTTACATGTCTATATTCATATTAGGTGTGTTTTTGAGTGATTATTTAGTTTTTAGTTCACATAACATAAAACTTTTATAATGTAGTATATCACATCATTTCATTGCCCTATTATCCCATAGAAAACATTGTAAAAAATCAACATTACATTAGTTATTTCTATATTTATTATGAGAAAAGTATTCCTCTTTTCCATACAACTTCTTACACAACTTAGAAAATGCTAGCTTATGGTCTAATCTTGAATGTTATCCTTGGCAGAGTCTCATCTTATTGTGCCTTCTAAACCATAACATTAGCATGATAGAACTAGGGAACTTTACACGCCTATATTGATCTTTGACGATGAGCCCTTGCATATTAATAGTTGTATGGGACCAATATTTCGGGGTAAAGGCCTTTAAAATGGAAAAATAGACACTCTTATCAAACTCAAAAGCTTATGCAAATACAAAAATTCAAATTCTACATCTTTCACCCTTTGTTAACCTTCAGTGGTGAACACTCATATCTTACTAGTTGTGTGGGGTTAGCATTGGGGAGAGGTTCCCTTACTCACCTACATGTAACCTTTGGTGATGAGCCCATGTTTCTTCCTAGTCATATAAGGTTATGTGTAGGAGATAAAAATAGAAGATAAAAGCCATATGTAAAAGTGATATAAAACATAAAAGTGTTCAAATAGAAAGTTTTTCAAAAATATTGCTTACATGCCTATGTGTAAAAGGGAAACCTTTTCCCATTTACTATTTATATTAGGAATAATTATCTATAAATGAAATTATTAAAGTTGGTATTTTGTAAGTCTAGAAAGAAGTACATTTTCCCCTTTGATCATAAGGATTAGGTCATCTTTTTTCCTAAAAAAAATTTATTTATGGTTTTCATCCTCTCACGTTTACCTTATTTTCTATTCATATCTTGTTACAAATTGAAATTCATATGTTTTGTAAACAAAACAAATAGATTATTTCCTATAAAAAACTGTTAGCACATTACCAATTTCATACATTTTATTGTCATATACATAAGCATTTTCCATGGCATTGCATCAAAAAAAAGAGATACATGGTGCATCATCACATGCCTAGTCATCTAGAGTACCTAAACTCAAAATAAAAGTGTGGAAGTTAAATACACAACACATGAATGGAAATTCACTAAGATAAGACAAAAAATCTCTATATATAGCATAATAACTATCAAGTTTGTATAAAAATGATCTCCAATACAAACACCTATATGGAGGGCCAATGTGATTGAAGGCATCTAAAAAAGAATCACCATGTATAATGGCATGGTAAAAACATCTATAACAAAGCTCAAGAGCCTATCCTCCTCATATGAGAAAGTCCTAATGTTGAGGAATTGTCACTCTAGTGCATTCTCCTACTAATGCCTCCCTTAGAGGCCACCTCACCCTCTCCAATTTGAAGGCCAGTATGGTGACTCTTGCTAGAAACTCCCTCTGTAGTTGTCATCCCATCTTATGGATGGAGGCTCTACCTCCTCCTCTACCCACCATTGTGTCTACCAATGACTTTGATCTTCTTTATCTAGCAAACAAGGTACTATTCTCTATCATAAGCACTATCATCAACACAAATACATGGTAAACTAGATCAAACACATTTATATGATGGCTGATCTGTATGGGAAACCCAGGATCTATCAGAAGTCAATCTCTAGTTAGGTAAATTATTAGCTAGAAAATTTTGATTAGGGTATCCATAATCATGCTCATCCACCCACTCATTATATCTATAATCATAGAATGTAAAATCAATGTTAGATCTAGTTGATTTAAAAATAAAAAACATGTAAAATCAATTGAAAAACTAAACTACAAAATGAAGTGTAAACTATAAAAATAAATATTTAAATAGTCATTTTATTGAGGTCCCCTCACACCAATTGGGGTCCAAATCATCATCTTTTACATCCTCATCAATATCTGAGTCTTCCTCTATCTCGATGTACACTATAGCCTCATTGTCTCCACCTCCTAGATGCTAATACTATGTAGAGTACTCCTAAGTGAGGCCATGTTGTGGTGGTGGTGGTGGTGGTGGTGGTAATGGACCCATATGTTACTTCCCTTCTACAACTTGACCTCCTCATCCCCTAGCTAGTTATGGGTGAGGTCTTTGTACCACTCCTAGCTAAACTAGTCAGGTGATGGGCATCTTTCTCACTAATGGATGCCATGATAATCATCCTAATCTAGTATATCTCACCTCCCATATACCCCTATATATGACCCTAGGGATGGGAAGTTTTCTCATATAGTGCATGGTAAACTAATATGGTACCTTATCTAGAGGGTGTAGCTCAGCGTATAAAAGCCTATCTTGAACCTCAGTGGCCACAATGACTATTGAAAGATAAACCCCATTATGGCCATTTCTCTACCATGTCCTAATAAGGTAATGTAGTTATGTCGACCACTATCAAAGTACCCATTACTTAGGTCAAAACATGGAATTTCTCCATGTTTATCCATCTAGTGGCCCTAATGTCCCTAGGTGATCCAATCAACACTCTCATTAGATAAGGGATGATTCACTCATAAAAATAGCCCATGAAAACTATTGAGTGGCTAATCAAAATGTCCCCCAAATGAGCCACATGGTACATGTACTTGTAGGTTCAAGCCAATATATCTTAACTCCAAGATTAATTTTCTCCTCTACCCTCAATACACCACACAATTAGTGACCAACTAAATAGTAGTCTATTATTACCCTTGTCTCCTACTAGTTGGGTGACAAGGATATTATTAATGGCCTTCTATAGGTTTTGGATCATTAATTCTTCATCTTGATAAATCCTCACACCAAAAATCACACTCACATTAGCTATTTCAAAATCTCAAAATTCTCTACCCAACTCCAAGCCTCACAGTTATCAATGGTAACTCAAATAAATACTAATCAACTAGTCATAAAAAGGCCCATGATCTGGTAAACATAAATAAAAGTGATCATACACTTTCTTAGGGCCTATGAGAACATAAAAATGTTCTAGTTAGGATCCTAATAAGTCAAAATATGATAAATTAATTGGATAGAGATTATAACAATCCCCACCTACATAATCTGTAAGATCCCAACATGATCAAGGATGAATAAATCATTGGCCATCACAAATGCTAATACTTGGGGGATCCACTCCTACTCCCAAACTATACTTCAATGTATGTAAAGTCCCTACAACAAGGAAAAGACCCCAAGTCATCTCAAATACCAAATCAATCTATCAAAATAAGAAAAATTCAAGTTTTAGAGTCTAGTTCTATAAAGTAGAATCACTCGTATTTGTAGGTAGTAGTTACACAACCATTGTAGGGTTATGTAACTGCATTAAAATATGGTTAGTTAACCACCATAATAAATTATGTAACATTACCAAGGAAAGTATTTAAACACCCTCAGTGGTGGTTACAATACCACTTCTTTATAGATATTGGTGGTTACAGAACCACCATGGTAATATGTAACCACCAGATTGCAAAGGCTGATGGTTTTATCTCTAAGTAATGACTTCATTTTCTAGCTACATACCCTCCAAAACCCACAAAAAATACCAAAAAACTATCTTTATTGGTAAAATTTATACATTTTTATAGTCTACCCTTCCCTATAAATATTTTAAAGCTATTTTTTAAAATTTTACTAGATTTTTATCAAGATTTTATCAAAAATTATAAAAATGGAGCAAAGAGAAAAGGGGCACAAAAATTACATGATCCTACCCCATATCTCCTCCCATTATTTAATTTTCCATCCTCTCATCATCCACTTCTTGTTGAATATTTTTTTGTTTGAAATAGTCATAAGCAATCTAAAACTCAATAAATCTCATAAATGATTGACATAAATGAAATAGTTTTTGACAAGTTTTTAAATATATTGTGTCCTCAAATAGTTGTTTTAATTAAAAAAATTTCCCATTTTGGAATATTTTCACATTTTACACATATTTTCATGTTTACAGATCTTATTCTTATAAAATTATATAACTCATGTTTTAAATTGATATTCTAATGGCTTCCTATCTTTTTTAGAATGATTTATAGTTTTGTAGGTTCTTAACTACTTGGCCTTGGGTTTGGTACCCCAACATGACGGTTTAGGTAGTATGATATTATCCACATGTATAATATTATTCTTGTATGTAATTTGATTATGAAGTTTTTTTTCCAATTTCTTATCACATTTGAATTGATTATCATCTTTTGTTTATGGGTTGAGCAGAGTCTCGACTGGATTCACTGTGCCACCAAGGTAAGTAAGCTAATTAATTTCAATGTATTATTTCCCTTCTACACACCAATGTTGAGGACTATACCCTCATAAATTTGGGATAATTCATCCTCTTGAGGGGGAAATATGTATTCACCTATTTTTTTCATAATGCAACATTCTTGACATGATAGGTCCAATGATGATGTAATGACCTCCTAATAATTTTCAAATAGTAACTCTCTAATAATATCTCTTATTTTGCTTCCCTCTCTCTCTCTCTTATGTCCCTTAAAAACCCATTTTATTGTATCTTACAATTTACATGATCATATTTTCAAGAATTATCATTAATGATGTAATCACCCTATCAAGTGATAAATCCTCCCTATGAGGTTACAAAACTACCACATTGGTGATGGGTTTGTAATAGTGGTTGTGTAAATTGTTGTAGAATTTATATCCGAAGAGGGAAATTTTGTATTAAACTAAGGATAATTTTTTAATCTATAGTAGTGATTTTGTCCCCAAAGTAAGTGGTTACATAACTACCCCTGCAAAGAGGGGAGATTATGTCATCGTTATTCCATATTCTAAATTTAGCTTCTATGATTTATTATTTGATGGGTTTTACATGATTATTAGCGTGTTTATTTATTTTTAATCTCAATTCCACCTCTAATCTATCCCAATTCACTCCCTCTTTTATTTTTAATCATTTTGAGTCCCTCCTAAGTTCAACTCAGTTAAACTCCTTCATGCAATATCCATTGTTCTTATACAAGTAAACTAATTTTAATTTAATTTGGATCCAAAATTTTGAATTTTATTTTAATATATTTGAATATTTTACAATGATATCCTACTATAATTACTTTGGAGCTTTTGATTTGATTGTTTTCATGTTCAACTACATAGTTACAAACAAGGAGAGTTGTTATTATTACAATCAGGTCTTTGTAAAGAGTGTTTTTAGCCAACTAGAGTTAGTTGTTCATTGTTTAGAATTGTGTTTATTTTATTATCCTCCCATTTTTGGAATTAATTTATTCACCCTCATTTTTTTAGAGTTCCCGAAATCTTCATTCAATCAAAAGGAGCCAATATAGTGAGGACCACAATACAACAAACCTCTTGCCTTTAACTAGTCTATATCAAGATCAGGTTGGAGGTTCATAACTTAAAATTTATTTAATTAATATATTATATTATATTAGTATTCATTTTTTATTATCTTAAATAATTATTTTGGAAAAAACAAGTTTTGATAGGAAAATTATTTCTTCTCTCTCCCACCCTTGCACTAATTAGTTTTCCTTTTTTGTTTGTATTCATTTCAATAAAATCTTTCATACAAAAATCTTGAGATTTAAACCTTAGGTGAATGTTATAAATTATATCATACATTTACAACCATTAAAATAAATATTTTTTAGCTTTAGATTAAGTTATTTTACTCTCAAAATAAGCGACTAACGACTAGAAAAAATAGTACACAAACATAGGTGAACAAGAGGTGCCTCTATGATTCTAATTTTCATTACTCCAATCAATTGAGATTTCCATTTTAATCTATTTTATAAGAAAACTAAGAACTTATATCTTTTGTTTCCATTTCAAATACATTGCTCATAATTAGTATCCAATGCCTATGAATATTAAAACTTCTTCTTGACTTGTTTAGGTGAGAGAAAACACTAGGAACCTTATAATATTTTTTGTTTGGAGCTTAGATATTTTATTAAATAGTTTACATGTTAATAAAAAATAGTTTTAATAGTATATACATTCACATATCAATCAAAAACTAAAAAAAAAAAAAAACTTAATATAGTTTTCATCTAGAAAGGTTAAAAATGTGTGTATGTATGTATGTATGTATATATGTATATGTATATATACATACATATAAATATATATACATACATACATACATACATATATATACATATGTGTGTGTATACATACATACACACACACACACACACACACACACACACACACACACACACACACACACACACACACACACACACACACACACACACACACACACACACACACACACACACACACACACACACACACGCACACACGCACACACACACACACACACACACATAGACACACACACACACACACACACACACACACACACACACACACACACACACACACACACACACACACACACACACACACACACACACACACACACACACACACACACACACACACACACACACACACACACACACACACACACACACACACACACACATATATATATAGACACACACACACACACACACACACACACACACAAATATTAAGGTTTTATTTGGTTTGCACAGTTAGATTAGTCTTTTGATAATGTTTTTGTTGTTTTTTTTTTTTTTTTTTGTTTTATGAATGTTTAACTTAAATAAAAAATAACTACTTGATGAAATAAAATAAATGGAATTCGAGAACATTAAAAAAAAATGAATGAACACTTTTTATTGTATTTTTCAATTTTTTTTAATTCAAGTAAATTGATACATGTATTATATATCACTTTACATGCATTAAACAACATTTGAAAAATACAATAAAAAAGTGTTTGTTCATTTAATTTTAGTTTGTTTATTTTTATCTACTTTCATTTATTTTATTTCATCAAGTAATTATTTTTTATTTTAGTTAAACATTCACAAAACAAAACAACAAAAACATTATCAAAATCCTTATCCAAATGTGCAAGCCAAATAAAAACCTTAATTTTAATAACATAGCGAGTCCTCACATAATTTATCCAAATAAAATCATACACTTATGCATTGCTTGATATCTCTTGGATGACACTTATTGAAAGACATGACCTTGTTATAGAAGGTCTTTTTCCTAGGGTTAGATCCTTTGGTTCCACAATTAGCATAAAATCTGATATCAATATCGATCTTAGGAGAGAGCTATTCCATTCCACCACAATACCTCACCTCATTATTGACTCTTTCAATGCCTTATAGGATCAATAAATAATTCAGGATCCATTGATCATTATCTTCCCTCAAAATAGAGGCCATCATTACAACATTATCTAGGCCAAACTCCTCATTCTCACCTCCTTCTCCTCAGGTTTAGCCTCATCCTATATCATTCACATTTATGGATGAAATTGATTAGGAGTAGTCAACCTGATAAAGTATATATATTCCCATTATTTATTCATCATAATATCCTTTGTTTACCCAATCCTAACGTCGACCAATAACTTACCTCTTCATAATCTCAGAGTTTGAAGGACCCTATAGCCCTATTTATGCATAATTTAATTCTATAAATGAGCATCATGACACTATTGATGTACTTTAGTTCTATTATGAAAGCCCATTTCCATCACCCATTCCAAATGTTATTCCACCCAAAAACCAACCCAATCCATATCCCATCTATTACATTAGTTACCTCAGCCTAACTTTGAGGAGTTGAAGGCACGGTTTAACGTGTTTTATTCACATGTATGTAGATACACATAAACATATAGATGTTGAAATTTACTCTATATGGTTTCCATGTCAATATTGGGATAATATTATTCCACATTTTTCACTATTATAAGTTATATCTTTATATAACCTTATACCATGTTGAGCTATCTAGATTGCTTACACATGTCTTACTAGTTACTCATATATTGCATAGTTACTCAGTCATGATGGGGGTATGAGCATTGTTCATTATTGTGATAGATAAAAATTATAAGTTGTAAACAATAAACAAATAAGTAATTAGTTTACTATTATAAGACTAATATAAAACCTCATATAGATATTCAATAAAATAACAAGACAAACAAACAAAATAATTTTCTTTCTATCTTACCAATAAAAGTGAATGATTTCTCCTTTGATTGACTTTAATTTACTCTTGAAACTATGTATGTGGATGCTCAATTCATTCTCCAAATACAAAGTGAATCTCACTAGTGTAAGGACTTAATATTATTAATTTTTAATGGATGCACAAGGTCATTTTTATATCAATTCGATAGCTTGATGATGGATCTTGACAATGGAGGATGGCACTTCAATTTATAAGATTTTTAGTGAGAATATGGATGGTTGAGAAAAAAATATATTTATTATATAATCTTAATTTTGGATAATCAGATTTGAGTCCCCATTCATATGGAAGAGACAAATTCCTTGTGTGTTTGAGAGATTAGAGGGAAGTTAGTTGGTAGTTGAATTTTTTTTGTGAATGAGTCAAGGTAGTAATATGAGTTAACATGTTGGTTGAAAGTTTCAATGGTGACTCAATAATTGGCTGAGGAACTTAAGGAAATAGTTAGATGACTCAACGCTTGGTTGAGAGAAATGTGAAAGATGTTTGGTGACTTATAAATTATAGATTATATTAATTTTTTAGAATTATGCGTTCATGATTAATTAATTAATATTAATTAATTAATTAATATTAATTAATTAATTAATATTAATTAATTAATTAATTATTCTAAAAAGGGAGGGAAATGATATTAGTGAACTTTAGATGATGGTTGGATTTAGAATAGTGGTTGAGTTAGTGTGTCAATATTAAACAAAGTTAATTATGACACTAAATATGGTCAAATTTAGGTGTCTATATTTACCCCACTTTGAAAGAGTGTTATAATGAGGAGAATTAATGAATTTTCAAGTAATAAAGAAAAATAGAGTGGAAACAAATTTTGAAAGATGATGCCCCATGTGGCTTTAAATGATTATGAATGGTGCCCCCTCAAATGGTCATGTGGGGAGAATAAATGCGTATGAATTCTCAAAACTAATGAATGAAGGTTAAACATAAAATTATGTATTTGATACTATAATTAATATAATTACCACTCTTAGATAAAATTATTTCATGATTGGTATGCATATATAAAAGGATTTACCCTGAGTGGATAGTTGTTAGGGAGTCAATTGGAGAAATAATATTTCCTAAGATAACCTACATGCTTATATTTTAGCCCATGAACATATTTACATGTAAGTGGATGTAGGAGAAATATGTATCATTGATAATTTGTTGGATGAGAAAAGAGAAATATATTTTCCTTTGTTTTGTGATTAAATTGACTAGGTTGAGTTGCAATCAAAAAATAAATAAATCGAGTATTTTGATTATTTGGCTATAGGATGTGGAGATGAAAATGAGAAAATAAGTTTGTGCCAAAATAGGAAAAAAGGCTTAGATGTGGGATAAATATTGAATTGGGGGGATTAGGAGGTAAATAAATAGGGGAAGGGTAATTTTAAATTCATTTGTGTGATTTACCACCTATGGTTGAAATACTACTCTGGATTATGAGATGTGAGAGAGGAAAGATGGACCATATCAAGGGGTGGGTAATGAAATAAAAACAACTGAGATACACCATTATTTAATGAATGGATAGGAGGAAGATTATGGTATGGTTATATATGAGGTTATGGATGTTATAGTTGAATGAGGTTTTTATGTATGTTATTAACCCACTTGAGTTAATGCTTGCATATTTTGATTGGATTAGATGATGGAATAATTTTCCCTAAGAAATGATATATGTAAGGAGTGGATTGAGATTGATATATCTATAAATAATATACAATATTTTATGCACCCCATGCAATGATATATGCAAATGAGAAGATGTGGTAATGATATATCTTGTTAAAAAACTACAAGCCTGGATTAGGTAGATGGTTTTATTTAGTTTATCGATGCATAAGAATAACCCATGAATTTAATCAACTGAATGGATTAATGGTGATTGATAACATGGTTGGATAACATTGATTTGATTTATTTTTCTTAAATAGAGGTGATTATGGGATGTATGTTGAAGTTAGTTAGTTAGTATTTGAAAGGATTGACATGTGTTAGGGATGTCATTTATCTTTGTGGATGAGGTAATGATGTGGATTGGGTGAAGAGTTATTTTTTATAGTATTTACGTGGATTTACAACATAATTTCCAACATGAATTGATCAACCTTATTTTTTATTTTATGTATGAAAATATACACCAATGCTATGGAAAAACCATGATGTCTATTTTTTAATACACGTAAGGACTAACATAGTCATAAGTGCACAAAATAATGCATCATGATGTGGAATATCATAATAAAATAATTTGTAATGTACATATTGAATTGACTCAAAGAAAAAAATAAGACAAGATAAAATATGTAGAATAAACAAAAAAACACACAGACAAAAGTGAGTAAAAATAAACCGAAATCAAATGCATATTTTACATTAAGTTAGAAACAGTGTTTAGTGATTGATGGTGATAATAATGATTTGATTGATAGATTAAGGATTTTAAAAAGGCATACTTTAAGAAAAAGTGATGTATGGATTGTGTATTTTTTTATATTTTCTAAGTTTTCTAATGTTTTAAGATGAGAACACCAATGAACACATTGCCAGAAAAATAAAATGTCTACTCATCAAAGTACCATTGTAAGGAAACACCAATATGTTTCTAAGAAAATGTATCAAGACATTTCCACTTCCTTATCAAGGTCAAAATTGGGATTAAGGATGACGGTATGATGGAAAGGATTGGATTGATAAGGATGGGCTATGATAGGTTTTAAATGGGTAAGGATTGTGTATATTTGAATGTATAAGGATAAATTTTTGATAGGTAAGGATTAAATGAATAAGCATGGGTTTTTATGGTTTAGGATAGGTAAGAATGGAGGGATGATTTTATAATATGTAGGATTGATATGGAATGGGTATGCCCCCAAGTGTAATGTACTTTTAGACAACTCATTATTTTGCAGATGATACTAAAAATTGGGTTTTATCATGGTTTTTGTCCAAGGCACCATAGAAATGGTTCTCACATGTGGATGGGTTTATTTATCTCTCTCTATATATCTTTTTCAATTTTTTAATAATCTTAACTATGGAAGTGTTTTATATGTAAGATCATGTACCCTAGTGATCTGTTAGGTATGTGTACCATAGATATCATTGAAAAAATTGTTTATTTATAAATTGGCTTTATTCCAAACTTACCAAGATATCATCATAGCCCTTTCAATAAAGGGTCCTACCAAATATGGTGAATTATAAGGTGTGGTGGATGAAGGGTGTGTGTTGAATGAAAGGAGGATTTGGATGGATGGTGTGATTATGATGTGAAAAGGGATTGGGACAAATAATATCACATTCTATGGGACTAAGAGAAGTCACATGTTGTATGTATAGGAGATTTTATTTTGTATTGATTGCATCTACAAAAAATGAAATGAATTCATATTGTGATTATTTTAATTCATTGATTTATCTATTTTTGACTTTTATTGTGGTCTAATAGCACCCTCAAAAAGGTTTTCACTAAGGTATGATGATTTCATAATTTTGTGATTATTTGTATTTAAATTTTGATTTTTATTATATAATAATTACTTAATGAGGTTTTTACTATGGGATGATGCTTTTAAATTTAGATTTGCTAGATTGGAGGGTTTATTTTGATTGAGAAATGTGTGTTGTTCCCCATAATATTATGATGTTGTTTTATGCTTTTCTGGATGAATATGAGTCATGAATTCTAAAATTATTTAATTTTCATAAAATAAGGATGATAATATATAATATTATTAGTACCAATTGACAGGTGTGGGAGATTGATTGTCAAGATTGGAGGATGGATTGGTGGTGTTAATGAATGGAGTGGTGTTATCAAGGTCCTCATAGAGACTATGAATGGATCATGTTTTGATTATGGATGATGATTCCTTAGAAACTAAAAAAGTTTCACTAACATATTTACATTTATTTTAAAAAAATTGTATCCAATATCATACAATCCATTGGTTATGTTGTAGTAGAAGGGTTCTACGATTCCTTGCTCATAGAGGTTGATGCTTATCCCTTCATAGTTCATGATTTTAAGGATTATGTTTGATATAAGATATTTATTAATTTGGAATCATGACTCTAATTTATCATTGTATATGTATGGATTATTGGATCCATTTATGTGTTTAAATATGAAAAGACAAGATTTGATAAATCATGTGGTACTAAACTGATAGGATGTTATTATAGATTTTTTATTTATGGTGGTTTACCACTACTTTCAAGAGAAGTAGGTAGGTAAGCTTTATTAAAATTTATTTGTATTTTTTTTTCTAAAAGTACCTCTATCACTTGAAGTATATGTTGTGAGATGATGGAGTATTTGATGTGTGATAGTAGTTTGGGTGATTGGCCACTGGGTGGTGGGTTTTGTTGGTTAGAGGAGGATTGGTCAAGGATGGTCATTTGGTAAAAAATGGGATCTTGGTAAAAAATAGGTTTTTGGTTAAAAAATGGGCTCTTGGTCAAATATAATATTGTCAACTAGGGGATCATCAATTATGGGTGGATAGTCGAAGGTAGGTTAATAAAAAATTAGAGGTAGGCCATGGTGGCCAAACATGGGTTATTCAAAAATGGGTGAATCAAATAGAGGTATGTCAAATATTAATATTAGGTCATGACCTTGATTTAAAAGTGGAGCTTGATTGTATTTAAGAAATGCATTTTGGCATACCAATAAGCTATGATTCTCAGATGTGAATACACTTGGCTATAATTTAATATCCTTTTATCAATCAAATCTTGGATATAATTCTTGAATATAAAACATTTATGGATATAATGGACCTCAATCCTATGATATTTTTAGTATTCACACTTTTATACCAAGTATCCATTGGTTGGATATTATCAAAAATCTTAGTGTGTAAATACATGATCATGTTTGTAGTAAATATTTAGTGAAATATCATGTCCAAGGGAACCTTGATAGGAGTATATTTTATCTATTTATACATAGATGGATCTGATGCTTGGTCAAACTATGGTTCTTAGTGTGGTGATGGCAAGACATAGTTAGTTTGTTAGATTTCCTATGGATCAAGGGTAAGATTGGTATGATATTTAAGATTTTTGGATTTTGGATTGGATAGGTCATTATATTGATTATTTGATGAATATATCTATGTAAGAGGTTTGAGATAGAGATTTATATCTTCTAACTCTTGGGTTAATTGTTGGAGTTATTTAAGGATGGTTCAATTTTTGGATTTAAATGTTAGGGTAGATTTATTTATTAGTTTCCATGGGGGATATTTGGATTATAATAGAGTTACTAGTGGTAATTTTATGTTGACATCAGATGGTTTGGTATTCCATACTAATGACGTGGCATAAGTTATTGGGATCAAATTTAGAAGGACTATGGGCACCTATCTCTATAATTCATAGAAAGAGCTTGTCCTTGTTTGAAAATAAGTATTTTTTTAATGTGGGATCTATAAACATTGGTTTTAGGTTCAATAACCCAAGATGGTTTGACTCAATATTGGGTTTAAATTTAAGATAGCTAGGATTCAATGTAGATTTTTAGATTTTGACTCAAAATAGATAATGACCCAAATTAAAACTACCCTTGTATTTTAAGATAAGGAGTTGTTTTTTTACTAGTTTTTTTAAAAACATTTGGGTAAAATTGAAAAAAACATTATCTTGAAAAATGAAGAGCTTGGTTTTAGGATTTTATAAAACAAACTTTGATTTCTAACACAAAAGAAAGATTTTAATTAAATGTTTTTTACAAGGAGATTAAATCAAAGATAAAAAATAATAACTAACTAGATATAAAGCATGCCAACCATATGAAAAGGATAAAACTAGGAAAGGTTCTTGAGTGACTCGTGAGCTCTTGTGCATAGTTGCTTTCCCATTGAATAGCATCAGCCTAATATTTTAGAGCACTATCCATGGAGGTAGTACCATACCCATATCTCACTAAATTAATTTCAAGGGTAGCTTGAAAGTGACTTCCTTAGGTGATATGCCACTCTCAAGTACACAACAATTCAACTATCTAAATGGGTTCTTAAGGCTTAAGGTTTTCACAATCTTAACTAGGGGGAATCCTCTACATACCTTTTAGTATGATGAAGCCCAATAATGTGGAAGAAATTTATTAATGGGTTTCACAAAAGGGTCTAATCCCTATGTACCCACTTCATCCATAGTATTTTAGTAGAGTGCCACCAAAAGCCTAGACTTCAAGATAGTTATCAAAACCTTGAGTATTAGAGGATAAAACCCCCTCACATCATGATTTACTTAAAATAAAAAACTACTTAGGCAATTGAAACAACTAAAGACCCTATTGCATGGTCATAAAATTGGTACATGGGGTTTCACCTATTGCATGGTCATAAAATTTATGGTCGATAAAGACCCTAAAAAGGAAAAAAATGAGACTATCTCATTACTAATTTCTAAGAATCACCACCATCGAGTGTGATAAAAGATCATACATGAGATAAATTGAGAAAAAAATAGTTATAACAAGTTTTTTTTTAATTTCCAAGGATCGCCACCAGCTTAGCATGAGGAAATATCATACACAACTTCTTATAACATACACAAATAAATTTTCAAAAAAGGAAACTACTTAATTAATTAATTAACTTAAGTAAAAACTTTGAATGGAAGAAATCATTGAAAAAAAAAATGTATTTTGGTTTAAATTTATTAAGTATTTAGCTTGTGGTCCTACATAAAACAGTTAATAGTTTATATGTAATGACTTAGACAATCCAAAAACTTGTAAGTTATCTAAAATAAAATTAATAAAAAAAGATTAAAATAGAAAAATCAAATAATCTAGAACATATTTGCTATTAAACACAACAAATTTGCTACATAGAAAATGAAAAATTCATTAATTATCTAAAAATAAATATGAGAAAGCTATAAAAATATAAAACTGATTTTTAAAAAAATACCAAAATATAGAACAAACATGTCAAAGTTCATAAAAAATATTTCATCTTCTCTAACAATTTCACCACTTTAAAAAAAGGACAAAAATATAAAAGAAAAAGAAAAATATAAACATGAAAATAACAAAAAATTATATAACATAAAGATATCAAAGTAGAAAGGATTAAAAATAGAAAGATAAAACTAGAGACAAAGTCCAAAAATAGTTGAAAATGATTTCACCATTTTACATAGTAATTTTTTTATTCTCCATAACAAAATTTCCATTCTATACAAACTATACAAAAAACACACAAAATTCAAAAGTATACCTAAAAAATAAGAAAAACCTTCCAAACCAAGATTAAGATTTTATGTAGTCTAACATAATTCAAAAATAATTAAAAAACTCTAATAAAATAAAATAAGATGAGAAAGATTTGGGAAAAGTCCCATCAGGTGTGGCAAAAATGTGATAGCTAGAAATTAGAAGTTACAACTAAGAAATAAATAAACAATTAGTTTCTTATTATAAGTCTAATCTAAAACCTCATATAGAGATTTAATAAATCAACAAGATAAATAAATAAAATAGTTTACTTTCCATCTTACCAACTTCAAGTAAATGTCTTCTCCTTTAATTTACTTCTATTTTCTCTCACAAGTGTGTATGTGGATGCTCAATTCATTCTCCAAATGAAAAATGAATCTCAAAAGTGTAAGGACGTAATATTATTAATTCTCATTAGATGCATGAGGTAAATTTGATATTTATTAGATAACTTGATGATTTATATTGAAAATGGAGGATGAAATTTCAATTTATAGGCTTTTAGATGAGAAGATGGATGGTTGGAAAAAATCCATATTTATCAAATTATGTTAATTTTTGACAATCAGATTTGAGTCCTCAGCCATGTACAAGAGACTAATTCCTCATGTGTTTGAAAGATAAGGGGGAAGTTAGATTTAAGTCTAAATTTTCTCATAAATGAGTAAATTAAGTTAGATGACTCACCAAGTTGATTTAAAGGTTCAATGATGACTAAACAATTAGTTGAGGAAGTTAAGGAAATGGTTTGATGACTCAACACTTGGTTGAGATAAATGTGGAAGATTTCTAATGACTTGGAAATTCTATTTTTTATTAGTCTTGTGGAATTATGTGTGCATGAATAATTAATTAACTACTTTAAAAATGAAAGGAAATGATATTAGTGGATTTTATTTGATGGTTGAATTTAGGGTGGTGGTTGATTTGGTGTGTTGATATTAAAAGGTTAATTATGACACTATGTGTGGTATAATTTAGGTGTATACAATTCTCTTTTGAACATGCATTTTATTCTACATTGAAATAACTTGAGTGAAACTAAATAATCAAACCTTCATTCATGATAAAGGCATGAAAATTGTTCATTTACTTTTGATCATTGTATTTTTACATGGAGTGAACTTGTGTGAACAAGAGTGAAACTATATAAATGAGTTTATAAGTCATCTACAATGGCTTATTCAATTTAAATTTTAGTGAATCCATCATATATTTTCCATCTTTCTTTCCTATGTAGTTATTTGGGTTAATACATTTAGTATTCCCCCCCCCGCCAACATATATGAGGGTTGGAACATGTTGCCTTCCTAACTAGGGCCTACATAGTTAAAAAAATTTGGGGCATAGTCACCCCAAATATCCATGTGATTCAACAAGGAATTATAATATCTAAAAATTTGTAAGGGGAACATGGTTTTCACCAACACATAGGTGCACTATTTCCTTACTCATAAATATTCGAAATTTGAATTCATATTTCATATATTCAATTTATGGACATTGAATACTACATTTTTGTTGTCAGTTTTGCTATCGGGTGACCTGCACAATTAGAGATTCATACCAAAAACAAAGTTTTGTGTACATGTATATGATAAAAGATAGAGTTATAAAAGAAATTAAGAACAATAATAAGCTCCTAATCTAAATCAAAACACACCCTAGATTGAGTGAATAAAGGAGAAAAAATTACCTTCACTTACCAAGAAGATATATATTATATTGCATATATTTAATCATGATTTGTTTTGGATTTTGGTTTCTCTTAAATTCGTGTAAAATTTTGGTATCATATACTCTTACTTAATTTTAGGATGATAAATACTCTAATTCAAATGTCTGATGATTCATTCAACAAATGGATTTCATGATCTCCAAATGAAGGAATGAAGGCAAGATTTATAATTTTTTAGATGGGAGGATAATGGTTGAGATCACTTGATCAGATTGGAAACTTCAAATTTGGATGAGATTTGATTTGTTAGTTTTAGTTTCCATTTTATGAAAGAGTTAACTGTTTCATTTCTATTTCTTGAAGGAGTGATGGAGTTAACTAATTTTTTTCTATTTGATGAAGTAATGATGGAGTTAACTAATTTATTTCTATTTGATGGAGTTATTTGACTAATTGAGATTCAATTGGATGAATTTCCATTTCAATTTATGAGATGATTGAGTGATGACATGGAGTTGGACATAGGTGAAGATAATTAATATTTTTTATTTATTTTGTTAATTAATTATGTGTGCACATATTTAATTAAGAATTAATAAACTATTTAATTATTATTAATTAATTTATTAGTTATGTGGTGATGTTAGTGGGGTTAAATGGGGTCATGGTGTAATTAATTAATTATGTGATGGTGTTAGCGTGATTTTTATGATATTAGGGAGGATTAGTTAACAATTGATCAAATGATGGTAAATTGATAACAACATTAGGATGGCATAATTAAGATGTCTACAATACACACTTAGGTACACATTTAGCTTTTAATCTATCAAATTTATTACTAGAATAAAAGGGAGAATTTTTAGATAATAATTTATAGTATTAATTACTTGACAATGGCAAGTTTGACACACAATTACCATGTATGACTTGAGAAAACAAATATGTTTCTAACTCACCATTCTCTCACACCTACATGCTACCTTATGATTTTTATCATTTAATTCTACTTTAAACACCCAAAATAACCTCACTAGTTATTTCAAACCACATATTATCTTTCACAAACATGCCCAAATGCTTAATTTGGTCCACTTGTACATGGGTCAATGATGCTAGGTTAGTTAATATCACCAATTGATACTAACCTCATTTGGCTGGTACCAAACCTATCCCAACAATAACTAATTTTTAAAATCAAAACATTCCTTAGGGTTGACCCATCTACCTAGATTTTTGGTGGCATGAGAAATTACCCATTTGGACACATATTTAAAAATCAACGATTCACTTAATAGGAGACTTAAAACTTTTATGGTACCCATCTACATACTATTTTACCTATTCTTAGGTTACTCACACATGTTTTACCAAATTTTATCTCTATGATATCTATTTTTTAATTTTTTATCGAAGTCTTATTATTTTTTTATTTTACATCTCTTGATTATTATATTACCTTATCCAATTATTCACTCCTTGATATCAAATATAACAACCTACTTTATAATTCTAACTTTACCTAGTTTTTTATTTTATTAATATTTGAAAGTATAGGGGAAGTGTCTTCCATGGATAGATATTAGGATACACAATTTTATAGATTTGAATCATTATCACAATGTTATTTCTCATTCTCATCTTCTTGGTAGTCAACTATGTTCTAAATTTTTTAAAGATTTGGTTGCCTCTTAAAAATATAACTACTTATATCCACTTTGGTTTCCTCAATTACTTATTCACATTTTGATTTTTAAAACTCTTATTCTCCTCATATATACTCTCACTTTATTCCTAGTATAGTAAATTCATCTTGTACAATAGTCACAACATTCCTTTCCAATAGTGTTGATCCTTTTGATTATTCATTCCAATTTTATTTATCTCTACTAACACCTTTCATCAATCTTATTTCTTATTTAAGGTTTTATTCACTCTTATTATTTCATCATTTATATTGCATTTGTTCTCAATATATCTCATTAATTATTTTTTCCTAATCAAGCTCTGCATAAAATTTCTTCTGTTGTCTAGCCATGATTATTTAACTACTCCTCATTTAATTCTCATGACTTTAAATTTGTACCACTCAAGTGGACTACTAAATATCAGTTGGGATCAAAACCATATCATTTTACACACTAACATTTTCATAATAATTGGTAATTTTTGTATTTTTTCCTTTTATACTTCTAATGAATAAATCATATGCAATATCAAAATCTATGTATTGAGAAATAGTAAATTTAGAAATGTAGATATCCATAATATTATTTATCTAATTTTCTATTTTTCAATTCCATTTTGTATCAAATGTGTTATGTGTTTCAAATTTATCTTCATTCCATTCAAAGTATTCATTTCTACACAGTTGAAAACAATAATGTTTAAATATTTCCAAATAAACATATATTTTTTTATTAAGTCACACTAAAATATTTCATCTATATCATAATTATGTGGTTAATGTTACTTATTTTGTAGGGATACCTAAATTAATTTCCTCTTTTTTAGATTTTTTTCATCCCTCCCTCTATCCATCTTTCCATGTCATGTAGTTTGGGTAACTAAACAAATTTTATCTCTACAGGTTCATGCTCAACTAGAAACAAAACCATTATTATTAGTGATCCTAGTTAGACCTTATAAGTATATGTTAAGGTTTTATTCTTAATCCTAAATCATATTATTTTTAGGAAATTAATCCCTCAAACTAGAGCTCACATAGATTACTTGGGAAGTATGGTAACATTAAAAAAACATGCATTATTATACTATGAACTTATTTTATCCCATTTTTGATTTACCGTGTTTTAATGTTGTTTAATAGGTATGCAATTTTGAAAGATAATAATGCTAAAGATACAAAATTATTAATATTTTTTATTACAACTTTATAAATATGGAAACATGTTATTTTATCACTATAAACAAACTAACTTAGCTTAGATCTAGGTCCTAGTTGATTTTTTTGATGTATGATAGTGAAAATAAACAAAAGACATTATTGTGACTGCTTAAAATCTATAATATAATATAAAGATGTTTTTGGACAAGACCACACTCCCTAGACACTATCATACATCGATTGTGTCCTTTGGCTATGGAATTTTCCATGTTGATTATGAAAAACTAGTGAATGTTCCACCTTTTATGCCTATGTTTTTTTATTGGGTTGGTTTTATTTGATTTTTTTAGCCATTTAGAGATTTGTTTCATTATCTTTGCTTTATAAACCCTAGGGGTCTTTGCAATAACTTGAAACTCTCAAAAATAAAGAGGAATTATAATGGTCTGAGCTGACCCTAATTACCCCATATATGATTGATCATTTCCTATGTATCTATATACTTCAAGGAGGGAATCAATACACACGTAGTTCTCCCACCTTGAGTGATTGTGTAATTGTGTTCATTGAATATATTTATGCAACTATAAGTATGGCTTTGATACTTCACAATAATAAACCTTGACTTACTTTGAGATTATTCAAATATAGAGTATGAATGCTCCTTATGAATGATCTTAAATTTGGGTAGATTAAGACAAATTTTATTGATATGCAACATTGGTTAAGTGCTCATTATATATTTCCAAGCTATTAATAATGCATGGCCTTTGATTTTTATTTATAATGCAAACTTTTAATAATTTACTTTAGCATACTTTAAAAAATGTGTGAGGAAACCCAAAATAATATTTCAACATTGGAAACTATCCATTATTTGGTATAGGTTCAAGGATTATCTAGATGGATAGTTTCATGGTAGCAAACCTATCTACCTAGGGCTGACCTATCCTAGATAATCAAGGATAACTATACTCATATTTTTAGTAATATGAGAATGAAATAAAATAATTTTGAGTATTCACTTGGAAATTTTGTGTAGTAATGACAATGAATAGAAGGTCAATCCTGCATATATTTAGATTCATGTATTTAGATGCAAGTCAAGTGGTTTAGGATATGTTAATAATTAATGTTATAAAATATCTATGACCAAATTTAGGTGTTTACATTATCCCCCACCCCCACTTCGTTATTTTAATGAAAGTTATAGAGTAAAGGAGAAATAATAAACTTGATTCTTTACAACACACTTTCTCTTTGATATGATACACCACTTGCGTAGGTCACTCATTTTGGAAAACCCTAAAAAATACATGAAAAGGTCATTTGTCCATATTTTTAAATTTAAAAATTATGATCTTTAAAAAATTGAAAAATTGAAAAGAGAGAATGGAAGGAGTACACCTATAAGGGGATGAATTTATAATTCCCTACAACCAATAAAATCATGATGAGGCATTGAACTTATGCATCCCCTTATTGAAGAACTTGGAGAGATGGTTTTTCATGTTGAAACATTGGAAAGTTTAGAGTGGTCAAGTCCAAATTTTTGAATAATTAATTACGTCCTTGAGTTATAAAGATGCATGTTCAAACTCTCATAAATAGGAAAAAGTACCCCATGTATTAATACAAAGAATGTGGAACCATGATGTGTTCACTAGAAGTGATGCCAAGGCCTTTGAGTATCAATATACATGAATATACATCACTCATAAAAAAATATGGAACCACATGATGGGTTTGATATAAATATTTCCAAGGATATTGAGTGTCACTAGAATCAAATGTGCATTACCCATAAAAAAATGTATCACACTCCTATAGATGGATCTATATTCTATTTGCATGATCAAAAGAGATTGAATAATATTCATACCCTCATCATGGACTCAATGCCAATAGACTTGAATTGAATAAAAATATTTTTTCTTTGAATTTATAAACTATATTGTAGTTAACGTGTGTTTATGAATCAATATCATGCATTTTGAACTTTTAAAATGTATAAAAATGCATGAACAAGTATCATGCCCCTTGAACCTGTGCCAAATGATATAAAATTTCATACATATATATGCTCAATTTAACTATATGTGAAACCTATAACTTTTGTTCATGTAGCTATTTTACATATTCCCATGCATATGAATTCAAATGCCTATGAATATATACTTTGAATATTTTTAAATTTAGTATATATTCATATCATATACCCCTATAATATATATCATTATGCCAATATTTGTCATGTGTTTGATTTTTTAATTACTTTGAATCATTAAAATTGGTACTTTATCATAAGGTCTGATTTTTCAATTATTTTGATTCTTAAGATCCATATTTTGAGTATGTGAAACCTATTTTCTATCCCAAATCTAATTTTTATGTTCACAGAGGCTTGTATCTCTAATTAAATCACACCATTATTCCCCCCTTTGATATTATAGATGTATCATGAAAGTCACTTATCTCTAAATAAGACTTAACTATATCATGTGATAATGATAGAATCATGTAGCATCATGTCATCATGTGAAGAGTATGTCATCAAAGTAATTTAATCAGCATTGAAGCATGTATATATTATATTAAATGTGAGGAATACAATTTTCATGTATAGATAGATATATAAATGAGGCATGCAATAAAGTAACCATATTTAAATTAGAATACACCCTAAAAGTGCATGATATGAATCGTAGAACCACTAATCAAGATAAAAAGTACAAAAAATGCAACATGCACTATCAAACATAAGGAAAAGGGATAAATATAAGATACATGTTCAAATGTTTAACATAAAAATAAAAATCATACACATAGGGCCAAGGGACACAAATAATAGACAAAAATTTTACAAACAAATATTTCATACTTAGGTCCTAGAGCCACATACAATAAGTAACCAATGTCTATCCTATCATGCAATAAAGTAAACAACATATAAGGATCGTATAATAAATGAAACTAGTTTATAATATCCATAAGAATCAATCTCACATCATATAAAAGTAGTAAATCCATGTAACACAATGTAAGATATGAGTAATTATCAAGACACTTGTAAGATATATAGATCAACATGGTGAATAGTTAATAGATAGATACAGCCTGTAATAATGTAACATGTAGAATAATATGCCTTGGCATAGGCATGACCTTTAGGTAGAAGGGAATCCAATGCCTAAGAATCAATGTAAAATTTGTATAACATGCATCACACTCATATGCCTGGTGAAATGCATGTATATGAAAAAAAATATGTTATTCACAAAACATGTGATAAATAACATATGTAAAGAAAGAAAATAGTAGGTCATGTCATATTTAGTTATTGATTTTTGAATTTTTTTAGAATTTTTTTAAATTTTTTTGTATTTTTTGATATATTTCTTTATTTTGTGTTTTTGACATATTTGATTGTTTTTGTTTTTTTATCATTTGTGATTTGTTTTGTATTTTTGTATGTAAAATAACTATCATATGATCCCATCAATTTGAGGATCATAGTCTGTGCATGAAAAACATAATTGAAGGATGAATTTTTTAAAGTAAAAGTGATACATGTGTATGAATATGAAACTAAAAATGAATCAAGTATTGTAATGTAATTATCTTAATCAATACTCATATTATCTTTTACAAAATGTGTAACTCCAAGAGGTGCATGACTCAATGGAGTTTTTTGTATAGTAGGATAAGGTAAAAATGAATCAAGTATTGTAATGAAACTTTCTTGATCACTACTCATATTATCTTCTATAATATGTGTAATCAAGGAGGTGCATGACTATATGGAGTTTTTTGTATAGTAGGATAAGGTTTCACTGCTTGTGTTCGATGTGAAGCACACTAATTATCTAAGGTACTGCCTTAGGATATACTATAGAAGATGTAGGTTGATTTGAACTTTTAATAAATTTTTAATGTGAATCTTGATGTCTATGAGGGTGTATTTTTCTCCTATAAATTGAGTGTGTATATAACTTATGTATAGGTACAAAAACTAACTTTTCACTATGCTCTTAAATGAGTGAAATAAGTATATTTGTACCATGATCTTAATTAGGTGTCATAATTATCTTTGTACAATTATCTTGAGTAGGTTACATAATTGTCTATGTAGTATTCTATAGAATAGGTGTGATAAATTATTATGGTGTTGGTGGTGGGGAGGAGGAAATAGCACTGGTTTTATAAGGTACTCATATCGAATGCCTAAAGCTTTGACTTCTTGATTGAAATGTATATATTTGGGAAATTTATGTACTATGGATAGTAATGTGCAAATATTTTTAATCCAATGGCATGAAAATAACATGTCAAATACCCCTATGCTTAATAAGCCTAAAAATAAAGTAGTCATTATTACTTAATCAACTTGAAGAAGTAACACTATATCCCAAGAGTATTATGTGTGTATCCTATTGAATGATTTGAGTATATTTGATGTAGATTGTGAATCCTAATTTGTTTACCTAAGAGTGAGAAGAAGAGACATTATACATTATTTTTCACTTGACCCATTATCCATCATGAAACTGAGTATGGGTTGTTTATTGATATAATATATAATAAAGAGTGAATGTCTATTTGAATCATCATTGAAAATCTCACTATCATAAAATTTAATCATGGGACATGGTGTTGTGTTGTAAATAAGATGAATAAGAGAGGGGGTGGTGAATCAGTATTCAAATTTTTTTCATTCAATTCCATTTAACCATTCATGAACCATCTTACAAGCATGTACATGTAAGTAATCATAAGCATCAAATCATAATATCATGAAACACATGAACTGATGTACTGTCAAGACTGCAAACAGGGCTTAACTATTTGTCTAGGTTTTGCTTATTTTCAACATACAAAAAAAATAGGTGTTTATCTCTAATAACTCGTGACGTAGGACACCCAGTTGTCAGGTAAAAATAAATTATCTTTCATTGTATCTTGACTTCTCCAAATAGACTGATGGTACGTATCTTTTCATCCTTCTCAAAATGCTCTAACTTTATCAGTCATCCTATCTAAATAATCTATTGAATATGTTGAGCAACAATTATGGTCCAACATAGATTTTCCTATTGCAGGCAAGCCCTTAACTTGATCGACATTGACAATTTTGAAAGGAACTTTCTCCAAAATAGAGATTACCTTATTGTAGCTGAAAGACCTCCTCTCATCACCCAGTGCATCTTTGTAGATTTTGTGAAGCTTTTCAAATGGTTCTGTACTGTTTTTGTTTAAGTTAGGCAGATTGTACAACATTGATAACTTCTTGTCCAATGCATCTATAGAAGTATTACTACCAAAAACCAATGCGTTAGATTTTAACTCATCACCATCTTGATTACTAGAATCAGTCCTATCACTTGAGTACTCTTTTCGGGGATGATAAGTCTCTTAGCATGGAATTATATCTTATATAGATAAAAACATTTTGAGAACAACAAGAAACATATTATAATCATTTTATGTCTAAGGATGAAAACAAGCATTACCTAAATACGCTGATGCAATTGCGGGAAAGTCAACTTCTGATATGCCATTACCCATGCGGGCTCTTTCCAGGATCCCCATTCTCTTTCCATCATTCATATCATTATTCTACGCAGGCTCTGCCTTGTCCAAATAAAATAATATGTAAAATAAAAAAACATAGGCCTCAGCGACACAACCACCGATCTAGTAATGTTTATTATGTGGCCTCCTTGCAACATAGTTTGAAGTTTGAACACTATATATCGAACCCTACATGATGTGACTGTGGGGAATCATCCATAGAGATCGTGCACTATGCATTATTCTTATCTTGGCGGACTCTACACTCCTCCAATAATAGGTGGTCTAGATAGGTCAATGATTTACCACCGACGCTTCTCCATTAAACTCTGCTTAGACTTTGGTTCAACATGGACATTTTGAGTATTTACTTGTGTTTTGTTTCACCTGGTGGCTGTGTATAATCATATATAGAACTGGCATCTCCTAAAAATCTATCATGCAACCTCCAACAGAGCACAATACATCGACGATCTCCTTTACCCTGCAGTTGCACAGACCGGTCTAAACAAAATAATACAGGCTGAATGGCCTTCTTGATTCTTCTTCTCCTTCCTGGAGATCCTCCTCTGAATCAGCTTCCTCTCCCCAAGGATATCCTTCCTCTTTTTCCTCTTCGTCCCCTGTCCTCTTTAATGAATTCACCTAAGGTAGGCGCCAGCTATCCTATGCTTAGAAAGTCTTCCTGGAATTTTTCAACAGCTTCAATAGCCTAACAATATCCTTCAATCCAAGAATCCAACTAATAGACACTAATTATGTTTTGATTTTCCTTATTCCATATACAGCTTATTTTTCCCAAAATATCATTTTTTTAACAAATTACAATTTGATTTACAACTGTTGTAGGAAAACTCATTCATTAACTTGAAATAAAATGAAATATATTATGCACCCGTAGATGCTCCTGCATCATGAACAAAACATATACATGGGAAAAACTCAATGGTACAAAATCCCATTTATGAATTAAATTGACTAAAGTCATATAATACAAACATCAATATTTAGTTAGGTACCAACCTCAACTAGTTCAACACCAACTCAACTAGGCTTTAACCAACCTCCTAGATGACTTAGCAGCAACTTAGCCAACCTCCTAGATGACTTAGCACCAACTTAGCCACTTGATTATTTTATCACATTCAAAAACTCTTTTTGATTATACAACAAATTATGATCTACTCCTTCAAATCCTTGCTCTCTTTTATCCCTCTCAAACTAGCCTTCAACATTCTTCGCTCAACTAGCCCTCTTCATGGTTTAATTAGGTCTTTTGACCTTGATTATTTATTTTAGAACCTTTTTTATATATTCATGAATTATCTATGATATTTTTCATTACCTCATTATGATCACCAATGATCTATATCATTTGATTATCCTCTTCTTCTCTCCCACACATAGCAATCTCTAAACATTCCAAATAGACCTAAATTTCCTTGCTTTTATACAAGTTACTTGATCACATATTTATTAGTTTAATATATATTCAAATAATTTAATTTTTCCATGAATAAGTCTTTTCATATTAAAAATAACATGCTTTAATCATGAATCAATCTATATAATAGGTTGACCATACATAAATTTAGCCCTTACTCCTCTTTTAGGCTTATGGAGACCTAATAGGTCTTCTTAACAACATGTTACCCTTTGATATCTCTTGAAAATATCAAAACACATCAAACGATAATAAAAAGTCATACACCACTCTAATATACCTTATCCAACTCCAATTTAGGTGTATAACACCTTTTAGGTCCAACTACCACTTGAACCTTTATTCAAATCACTGATTATAAAAGTCCTGCACATATACAGAAGCTTTGTCTTGAAAAAATGAGGCATATACTCAATTTTGATAAAAAGCATGGAAAAAAAATACATATTAAAAAACCTCATGACCTTAATGTCATCACAAACTTCATCTAATGCTTCAACTTAGGGTAAACAGGCTCGGACACTTTTTGTAATATGTTCACTCAGAATTGCCAACTGAATCCAAAACACAATCAAGAAAACATGAACATATGACACATGATTGAATATATTAAAATTATTTAAATATATGAAAAATATCTTATATCATCCTTAGATAAACCTTAACAAATCAGATCATGAGCTCTAATGAAAACTATTGATCTTACAGACTAATCTGGTGACCTTCTCTCTCACAAACTCTACTCAATAAGATAAGCCATTTTGGATTTAATGTTTCAACCTCTTAAATAAAATTTAAATATTATAAAAATCATGTATAGATCATTCAAGACCCAAACACCATCATCATGCATTTCAATTCATCACTCTTACATGAAAACATATCAAGAAATATTTTCTAACATCTGTCTGATTTCATTATTGTTTGCACCACTAGGTCTATTAGCAACTGGCCAACTTGGATCAAAAAAAATTTGCACCTAAGATATATAAAATATTCAAAAATATTCATGAATAACAACTAAAATTATCACACTTTTATCTTCATCTACTGAGTAACTTTAACTCAATCAACTCTTTTTGCTACAACAAATATCCAAAAGATAAACACTTTCTTGTAGGATCTTCTCACTCACCTGAGAAACCAATCACAAATAAAGATGTTTTAGAGATTTTAATTCAACCTATAATCACTTTTCTAATTATATCAAACCATTTTGATCTTTTTAGAATAATATCTTTAACATCGGGTCACTGTTAGGGTTTTATGAGGGTTTACACCATCTTCCAGTCTTAATGATCATTCATAAAACTTATCTCCTTTTTATAGAAAATAATTATCATAAATTTTAATTATAACCCTTCCTCATCTACCATGATTATCTTATGTTCTCATGTAAATTATGCGCATGCCAATGAACACTGAGAAAACCTTCTTAGGTAGACAACTCTTCATTCTGTACACTCAAGAAACCATAAAATGCTTATCAATCCTTTTTTTGCAAACAAAAACCTAAAAATTCATACACATACTAAAAAAAACATGACTCACCTCTGTAAATTTTCACCTTCTCATTCATTCCATAGAAACTAATCATGTTACCTCATCTAGCCACCATCTCTTTTCTTATTTTCTAAGCCTTGGCATACAAGTCTTATTAAGCCTTGACTCTGACCTTATATCCACCCTATAGACTTCACATTAGAAATTTCCTATGTTTCAATGTCTCTTGTGTATTCTCAAGAAACTTCATACACTTACTCTTCTTTGGAGCTTCAATATAATTTCATCAAATCTACTTATAGATCTTTGAAGCTTGACTAGGATCTTTGTAGCATATTCATAGCTACAAACATAGATCTTCAAATCTGATATTTTAATCAATTTCAAGGTCCTCAAAACCTCATGTATAATTTTAAATAATCTCTCTCATGTTAAAATAATGTCAAGTATTATTTAGATCATTATCTTCAGAGCATTCTCATCTTTGTAGTTCATTTGGAGCATCTTCAAAAATGCTTACATAGATCTTCAGAGCATATAACCTCTTTTTTATAACTCACTCATTTCATCATGATATCTAAAAATAATATCTCACAAGGTATATAAAAATCATTAAAATATGCTTTACACTTGTTTTATTGACTTGTATTTACTTAAAGATCTTTTCAAAGATTTTAGTCAAGATGACATTAAAACATTCTTCAAACAATATTCTTTCATCATAGCTATCTTACAGCAACAAAGCTCATTGTGATAGTAATCAAAACTCCTCATATACATACCTAAACTTTTAATTGACCAATCATATTCAAAATAATATTTGACATCAATGATATTAGATTGACATCAAAATGAAAAAACCATGCATCTTCATTAAAACCTTTGACATCAATGACAACATTAAATATAAAAACTCAACACTCAAAGATAATGTTGAAAAAAATATCCTTTGATCAATGAAAATGTTCAACAATCTCCCCCCTTTTGTCATTGATGGTAGACATACTCAAAAAACTCTGTCAACCACTCTTGATGGCAAACATCTATTAGACCTAGTTCTTGCCTTTTCTTTCTCCTTTTCTAATCTTTTTCCTTTTCTCATATTTTTTTATCTTACCTCTTATTTATTCCATATTGTATAATCTTTCTCCCCCTTTGACATTATTTAGAAGGGCCTTCCGTAATTATTATCTCTTTTAGAATGAATCTTCAAATTACAAGACCACTTCAACATAGATCAAGCTCAATTAATAACTTGAATAACTCACCCTCAAACAAAGAATCCATCATAATTATGTTATAAATAGAAATAAAATATCATTTGAAACTAATAAAATCATACTCTTCTCCTTATGAGCTGATACTATCTCTCAAAGACACTAGATGACACACAATATTTAGAAACTATGGCAACCAATTATGACAATCATTCTTAGAAACTTCTCAATAAGGTCACTCTCCCAGATTACTTATCAAAATATCAACAAATAAAGTGTATGAAACATTTTATACACAATCTCTCCTTATCTCCATGCATATAAAAAATCAATCACTTTTTTGATAAATAAAATAGAGCTCACTAAGTTCCCCCTTAGACCAAGAATATCTTTTTTTATAAAAACTAAGAACTCAAGATCTCATACCTTTATTGATAGGGATGAATGATATAAAACTCTTGAATACACACAATTTTATCCCATACTAGATACCAAATATAATAATATATAATCCCCCTTTGTCTTCATAGATCTAGATAAATTACTCATAACAAACAAACCTAATAAGCTTACTTCTTATACCAATTTTCTGCACTTTGACTTCAGATGCCTAATACCAACCTTAGATCTCTCATCATGTTGCTACTTAAAACCATATAGATATCAACATAGGAATGAATAATATCCATCTTAATATCCTTATTTATAGCATATAAAACTTGGAATATTCTCAAAATAAACCTTTTTTATCTGCACCTTCATGTTTTTGTGACAGAAGAATGTCTCCATGAAGCTTAATGGAGCCATCCCCTTTTCATAGGGAATGAAAAAAATATGAAATAAATATATTCCAAGATCTCCATATAATTACAAGATTAAATATTCTTCAACATTCTTTTGGGCTTGTCTATCAACTTAGGCTTGACCTTGATTTGACCTTTTCATCATCCACCTTGTCATCCTTATTCTTTTCTTTGATTGCCTTGTCAACACATGTAGATAACAAGTGTTCTTGAGATTCCTTACTTGATTTCTCACCTAAGGTATGATATATCTTAGCAAGTAGTCCACTTTATCTTGTAAACTGATCATGACTTATCTTGTCATCCTTCTTCTTCTTAGCCATCTCTTCATTCTTCTTTGATCAATCATATGAGAACTAATACCTTTTTTATCTCCTAATATGTGACTTGAGAAACCACAATCTATACTCTAAGTTTTCATAGAATATTATTATTTAGTATTTTAATCCATCCTTACCTTATCTATTGAGTCTAAATTCTTGATCCATTTATTTGTGACATTATTATGAACCTTCTTGACTTGATTAGATGACCTTCTAACTTTGTTAGGATAGAATCTTGCAAGATGTCCTACATTATCATAGTTGTAATAGACCACCTTAGGAATACCATTTAACTAATGATGACTATGATCTCTCTTTGAAAAGTTTATTCTTCTTCCATATTTCCATTAGTACTCATTCTTGGAGGATCTTCTACATTCTCTTGCTTTATGAAAAAACTAACTGAATGTAAAATAGTAACCATTAAAAGAACTAGCATACCTTGTATCATTGGGTTGTCTAATAGGTATTTTCATGTTAAATTTATCTTGAAAATTATTATTTTCAAATTGAGGTGCATTATTTTAGTCTTCTTTGAAATTCAAATGGAATCTCTAAGAGCTAACTAAATTGAAACATACTTAATAACATGTTACCCTTTGAAAATATTAGAACATGTTACTCTTTGATCTTTATTGAAACATATTAGAACACCTCACATGGTAGTAAAAATTCATATTCCACTCTACTAGACCTTATCCAAATCCAATTTAGGTTTATAACACCTTTTAGGTATAACTACCACTTGAACCCTTCTTCAAATCACTACTTATAAAAGGCTTGCGCATATACAAAAACTCTATCTTGAAAAACTAAGACATATACTTAAATTTTTTAAATAACCATGTAAAAAAATTACATATTTAAAAACATCATGACCTCTAATTCATGACAAAATTTATATGATGCTTTAACTTAGGGTAAATAGGCTCAAACACTTTTCTATAAGATATTCACTCAAAACTGCCAACTAACTCAACAACATAGTCAAGGAAACATGAACATCTGACACATGATTGAATATATTAAAAGGATTTAAATACATGAATAGGATCTTATAAAAAATTTATATAAACCTCAAATAATTATATCATGAGCTATAATGAAAAATATTGGCCTTATAAATCGATCTATTGACCTTCTCTCTCATAGACTCTACTTAGCCAAATATGTCATTTTGGCTTCAATGTTTCAACCTCTTACACAAAATTAAAAGATTATAAAAATCATGGATAGATCATTAAAGACCCAAAAAAATTATCATGCATTTCAATGCATCACTCTTACATGAGAACATATCAAAAAAACATCTTCTCACATCTGTCTGATTTCATTATTGGCTATACCACTAGGTCTGTTAGTGACTGGCCAACTTGGATCACCAACTTTGTGTACCTGTGATATGGAACCTATCCAAAAATATTCATGAAAAAAAACTAAAATTCTCATATTTTTATCTTCATCATGTTATACCTTTAACCTTTGACATGTCTCAAGATATGTGTGGCTGACTTGTGGCTTACATACCTCTTTTATATTCTTCTTACATTTTTATATGTTCTTAGTTAGGTCAGCCTATGAAATAACTATGGCTAAGTAGACTATATATAGGAGGTATTAGTTAGTATTTGATCATCATATTAATTATTATACTCTTATTTCATTATTGTGGAAGTTACCCCCTCAAAATGGCTCTATTATATTATTTAGGATTCTACTCTGTTATAATTATTATTATGTGATATCTTATCTTTGATTATTCTATGTGCTATATAATTATTTTGTGTGAACATCTAAGTAATTTACTTACAAGTGGTATCATATATTTGATTTGGGAAAGTTTCTTATGGCATTATTTTGGATCTGGTGAGGCATGACTTCTACGAGTGGAAGGAGAGAAAAAACATAACTTACAATTTGGGAAGGATTAATTTATTCTATCAGTTTAGTATTATTTGAAACATTTTTTTGAAAAAAAATAAAAAAAAATCTATAATTTTTTTTGCCTTTGAAAAATTTTAGTAATTAGATTCATCTTGGTGAGATGATCATAGTTGTATATTCTATCAGTACACTTTTTTGTGACAAAATGGTTCACCCTAGTGCACAAAAGCAATCATTGGATTCATCTTGGTGAGGTGATAGTAATGGTACCATCTCTTAGTACACTTTTTTTGGAGAAAAAACCCTCATATGGTTTGTGCATGGTTGGTCCTACTACTTAGGGAAAAAAGGGGGGAAATAAACTCCTAAGACTCCTTCTAGGGAGGACATGGTATCTTGAATTTCAGATATGATGATTTCTCAACTTTAGGCTGATATAAAGGATGGATTTTTTTTAATTAAAACTAATGTTTTAGGGAGGAATGAAGATATTAATGGGGTAAAAACTCAATTTCATCACGTAACTATGAAATTGTCTACCATTTCAGCTCATTTATAGACAAATAACCCTCCATCTCATCATTTAGGTCCTCCTCCTCTCAATACTAACAACTCCAATCCTGGTGTGAAATTGATGTTACTAAAAGTGGACATGTATAAGTTTGATGGTAAGTATATTCTCACTTAGATTACAAAAATTGAGAATTTATTTGATTCACACCAAACTCCTAGTTCTCAGGAGGTAATAGTGGCATCTATGTATCTAGAACCTAAGCAGTTCATTTGGTATCACTAGTTATGTGCTCAATAAAAAAGAATGGGGCTCCTATTACATGGTTTGTTTTCACTAATGAGTTGTTGGTTAATTATTATAATAATGTCTTTGAGAACTAATTCAGTTATTTAACCAAACTAAATCAAATAAGAACTATGCAAGATTATATTCATCAATTTTATAATCTATCCTTATGGGTGGAAGACATCACTGAGGTAAATTTGATTGATCTTTTTCTTGGTGGACTCAAAGATAGCATATAATTGGAGGTTAAAATGTGTAATCCATCATATATATTAGAAGCTATCCCAAAGGCACACATGGTAGAATAAAAAGAGATGGTCAAATAAAAAACTTTCACTACTGGTCATGATCATACTTTTCCAACACCATCATTTCCTCAACCCACCATATTAACACCTCAGCAAATTGAAGAGAAGTAAGATAAATGGGTGTGTTATGGGTGTGATATCAAATGGAGAAAAGGACATCACTATAATGAAAAGAAGTTATTTTACATCAAAGGTTTCAATGAGGATGCAGATGATGAGGCAATTAGTGAGGATGTAGAAAGACCTGAGGAGGAATCTGAAGCCTCTTAGCCTACTATTTACTATCATGCCCTTTCAGGTATTAGTACTCCCCAAACTCTTAAGGTGGTGGTTTTATTTAATAAATATAAGGCCACTATTTTTATTGATTCTGGGAGTACACATAACTTCATCAATAGTAAGTTGGCTGCTTGTTTGAACTATTTCATTTATCTTGCACCAAAATTTTAGGTCATAATTATAGATGGTGGTACTGTCAGTTGTTTAGGAAAATTCCATAGTATTAAGATGGCCATTGGAGACTACCTGTTAGATTCTCCTATGTTTATTATTCCCATGGGTGGAGCTAACATTGTTCTGGGAATATAGTGACTTACCACTTTGGGCACTATTGAGATGAATTTCCAAGAATTATTCATGCACTTTCATTCCAAGGGAATGACATTTGAGCTAAGGGGATTAAGGGATAAATCTCCATAACTTGTTATCTCCAATAAAATGACCAAGATTCTCCAAAAGGGTGTTGAAGGATTTATGGATCACTTATTTTCCATTAAAGTCTAGCCAACTTAGCTATATACACCTCTTGATCTATAATAAGTGATTGACGTCCTTTATTTTATTTTTGGTGACATGTCAAAAGGACTTCCACCTAGTCACATGCATGATCATGCCATAAAACTTATTCCTATTAGTAAACCACCCAACATTAGTCTGTACAAGTATCCTTACACCTAAAAAAGTGAACTTTAACAGACGGTATAGGAGATGTTAGACGTAGGAAACATTTGCCATATCCAAAGTGAATATTATTCATCGGTTGTCATGGTGAGAAATAAAGATGACATTTAGAGGATATGCCCTGACTACAAAGAGCTCAACAAGTATACAATCAAAGATAAGTTTACTATTCTTATCATTGATTATTTCCTAGATGAAAATGAATGGTGCTCTTTATTTTACCACGTTAGATCTGTGTTATAGGTATCATCAAATCTAGATCCATGATGAAGGCATACCCAAAATAGCTTTTAGAACTCATGAGGGCCATTATGAGTTTATGGTTATGCATTTTGGTCTAACAAATGCACCATATACATTTTAGAGTTTGATGAATACTATTTTTAGGCCATTTTTAAGGAAATTTATTTTGGTTTTTTTTTATGATATCCACATTTATAGTAAACCTGGGAAGACCATTTACAACATGTAAAACAGGTACTCTCAATTTTGTAAAAACATTAGTTTTATGACAAACCTTCCAAATTTAATTTTATATCTCATTAGGTTGAGCATTTGGGTCATATGGTTTCACATGGAGTGAAAGTGGATCCTAAAACAATCCAAGCAATGGTGGACTTGCCAGTTCCTAAGACACTTAAGAAACTATGGGGATTTCTAGGGATAACTAGTTACTATCACAAGTTTGTCAAAAATTATGGTATCATTTCAACTCCACTCACCTCTTTTTTTAAAAAAGACTCCTTCCAATAGAGTAATACAACTACTAGGGAATTTGAACAATTGAAACTGGTTATGTGCACCACTCTAGTGTTGGCCACTCTTGATATTTACAAGACTTTTATGGTTGAATGTGATGCATTTGGATATGGTATGGGTGTTATGCTCATATAAGAAAGTAGACCAATTGTATTTTAAATTTTCCAATTGAAGGGTAAAAATTAGCTCAAGCCCATCTATGAGAAGGAAATGATGGCTATTATGCATGTAGTCAAATAATGGAGACCTTATTTTTTGGGTCATCACTTTTAGGTAAAGACTAACCATGATAGTCTCAAATATTTTTTGAAACAATGGTTGTCATCATATGAACAATAAAAATGGGTAACTAAGATGTTAGGTTATGATTTTGAAATAGTCTACAAGAAAGTCAAGGAAAATGTGGTGGAAGATGCACTATCCAATAGGGATGGATTAGTTGAGGCATTACTATGTGCCATTACCATTTCACAGGTATAATAACTATAAGAAGAAAGACTAGAATATGAAAATGATAGTGCTACGCATGATTTGATTTAGAATCTTCAATAGGGTTTGGGTGGATTTGAAAAATTCACATGGAAGGGTAATGCATTATGGTGTAAAGATAGATTATACCAATGTAATAATTCTCTTCTAAAATAGAAAATCCTTCAATAACTTCATACAACTCCACTTGGGGGTCATTCAAGATTTTTGAAAACCTATCATAGAATCAAGTAAGATTTTTCTACGAAGGACTCAAGGGGGACATCCATGAATATGTGGTTGAATGTATGATATCTCAAAAAAATAAATGTGAAACCATCTAAAACCTAGGTCTTTTTCAACCTTTATCCATTCCTAACTAGAGTTGGGAAGAGGTGTCTATGGATTTCATTACAAGGTTATCAAGATTTGATGGTCAAAATGTTATCATGGTTTTTGTGGATCATCTTAATAAGTATGTTCATTTTTGTTCTTTATGACATAACTTTGTTTTTAGTATTATAGCTTCTACTTTTCTCAATGTTGATGCAGTGGATTGCACTCAGGGAAGGAAACCTAGCTCCTTCCTTTCACACGTCAAAATGGAAACTCCCCTCTCACCTATGGGACTGGCAAAGCTGAAGGGGAGAATCTCTAGGTAAGGGATAGCTCCCTTTGATGCATCTGAGTTGTTCCAATAAGCGCTAATACATATATATAGATATATAATGGGGGGTGAAAAGGGAGAAAGATTGTAGGAAAATAGAACTACTCTAAAAGAGGTGATGCACCAAATGATTTGACCTACTCACACTCACACTTGAAACCATACAAACACATACATACACTTTAAACTAGCAAAAGGACCAGGCTATAGGAAACTTAACATGGAGGCTTTAATGGAACACATAGAAAATAGGGGCTCACCATAGGTACTATGGAAAGGCACACTGTATAGTAGCTTCTTCTATCTCTGCACTTCCAGGTGTAAATCTCCTTATCACCTACAAGAATGGAACCTTACAGACACTAGGTGCATTGGTGTTAACCCTGTGAAAGCATTAGAAAGAGATGACTAAACACAAAACTAACATTCAGACACACACAGAGATGTCTAACCCAAATAGAGGTAAAAGTGCGTTTATTGATTTTAGGTGAAAATTTTCCATGGCTTCACCTTACAAATATGACAGATGCCTTCTCAAATGAGAAGTTTCCCATAAATAGTGGAATAAAAGGGCCTTTTGGCACCCCTGTTACAAGTGACCCATGTGCACTCTGGGCATTGGAAAGAGGAAAGCTGCTCAAAGGTAATGTTGTGTCGGCCCCTTACTTCAAGGTGAAATTATGGGCTGCACCATTTGTCTGCAAAAGACTACTCCTTTAAGGAATTTCATGGCTTGCCTACTCATTAATGAAAAATGGGGAAAGATGAGTTGCATCGTTCATCACATATTCACGCCATTTGTAATCAATTAGTGGACATTGTTTCAATTGTAGATATAACTCACCTCCTTTTTACCACCTGGGCTGCCTTCTCAGTTCCTACTCCATCTCTTGGGTTACCTCTGCTAGTTCTTTAGCTCTCCAGACTTTAGTCTTTGAATTCCTTCAAGTTCACGCCATTTGTTTGAAAACCAATGGTTATTCATTCCTATAAAGTTGACATCTATGTGCCCATCATTTTAAAACTCATAAGGCACGTTAGAATGTAGATGCAGCCACTTGTCAAACTCTATTGAGTTAGAATGGGACACATGGTAGCATCTATTTAGCTTGAGATGTCTCTTGAGGGATCTGCAGAAGGTGACACTTGGCACACTCTGCTTACTCCTTTCCTCGATGATTCCTCTACTGTAAAGTGTGATGTCTATGCACCCATCACTTTAAAACTCATAAGGCACTTTGAAATGTAGATACCAATGCATGGAAACTTCTGCTAAGTTTATGATGGGACACATGGTAGTATCTGCTAGCTTATAGAGACTCTCTAGTTGCCTTAGAAATATTTGGGACTCATTTGATTCTCACAGACAGTGACACTTATCATACTCTGCATAGCCTTTAGCAGCTTACTCGAGCCCACCACAGTCTTCTCTTGAATAACAAAGTTGAAAGGAGAGACCCATAGAAGTTGACATGTGGCCACTTCTACTTGCTCTTTTCCTTGTTGATTCCTACGTGCCTTTTGTTTACTTGATCAATCCCTTTAGCCTTTTCTTTGGGTGCCCTTTGCAAGGGTTCTTTGCCCTCTACAAGGGCACTCATCTTTTAGCTTTAGGATGCTCCCTTGAACCAAGCCATTAAACTGATTGATTAAACCAAAAATGGTTCAACGGTTCAACACTATGTGCCACTCATTTATTGAACTGAGCCTTCAAACCTGTTGCTTGAACCAAATGCTGAACTAAGGCATTGAACTGGTTCAATAGTTCAACGGTTCAAAGATGCTAACTTTGGAAAGGTCGTGTTGTTGAACCACTTTTATCTCTTTTCCTTGCAAATTTCTTCTGACAAGAGTTCGAAGAAGCTTTGTAAAACCTTGCACTCTTTGAACTGGTTCTTCACCTACCGAAAGAAAAGCCTACAGAGTCCATAGAAATTTCTAGACTCATGCAAAATAAAAAAAATGAACTAGCTCAAAATAGCAGGGAACGAAGGGGAGACCAATTTTTGCTTGCTAGACCAAAAATGGTCAACAAATTGGTGACTCCCAGGGGAAGCATGCCTGCTATGCTTAAAGACCAGTTGCCTTAAAATCCATTGGGCACAGAGTCAAGATGCAATGTGAAAAGATTAGCAATAGCCCCAAGATATCTGAGAATCAATCATGAAGATTTTACCTCAAAAAGGAAAATGAAAACACACACAAGACTAAGAAAGCTACTTGTGCAAACAACACTTAGGGAAAATAGGGAAAGAAAATTGAAAGCAAACTACTATATATAGCTACCCAGGTATTTTTGACTCCCTCCTAAATCAAAGGGAAAGCTTCTAAAGTATCCTTCATCTGGCACACCCAATATTGATAATGGATCCCACAAGGAAATATTTATGTGTAGCTTCTTCACCTGGTCTGCTACTTTGATCTGAGGATTGGTCCCTTCCATATTTTCTTTGGGGTCACTTGCAGCCTTTTGAGGCGTAGGCTGGGGAGCTGAAGGTATGACTGGTGGCTTGAAATTTGGGAATTTTTGGTTCACCTCTGGTGGAAGAGATGGTGTGGACATTTGAACACCTGCTTGAGCTTCTTCCATAGCTCTCCCTTTGGATCTTGTGTTGGTTGTAACACAGTCGCCCTGATTGCCTGCAGTGCCTACTTAATTGATTGCACAAAACTCACCTTCCAGGTGATTCATAAGAGTAGAATCAAGCTGAATACAACTACTGCTCATGATAGGTTGCATTGAAGCCTCAAATCTTTGGGAATGGGTGGCTACTTGATCATCTTGTACATTGGTGTAGTGACCCGGCATTTCATTTGTATAAACAGCCTGCTCCTGACCATATCCCATGGTTGAACAACTTGGTTGTTCTTACACCAGATTGTTTTGAATGGGCACCATAACCTTAGATGATGAAGGGGTGCTTGGGTTGTAGCCTTTAAAGGGTCTGGTCTAAGTAAGCTGACCCTGTCCTTGATTGTGATTTTGGAAAGGGGGTCTAGGAGCTTGACCATACTATTGGTATCCTTGGTTTGGTCGGTTGCTTTGAGCTTGCTGCCTTTTAAGAGCCATAAGTTCATTTGACATACTTTGAAATAGACTCTTGACTTCATGAAGCTCATTGGATGGAGTAGTAGCTAGCTTTTCTATCCTGGGAAAAAGAGCTAAGGTGGGAGCAACAGTCTATATTGGGGGCAACATTTCAGGGAGAAGCGGCATAAGAGGTCTCAGAGCTATTTTCCCTACCTACACTAGGCAATTCTCAGCTACTATAGCTATGTCATAGGCCATAAGTAGCACATGTCCTCCCATGGATTGTATCATAATAGTGATATCACTATTCAATGCTCTTAAGTAATACATGAAAGCATAGCTAGGAGTAGGTTTTACTAGAATGGGGATTCTATCCCATGTCTTCTGAAACCGAGTGTTGAAATATTGCATGTATTCATGTGGGGCTCTTTTCACGTTAGTTAGTTGCTTGGCAAGTGAGAGGTGATCACTCTTTTCCCCAAAATGGTACATCAAGTGAGTGCCCAATTGATTCTAGGAACTAATTGAATTTATAGTCAAAGTCCCATACCAGTCAAGAGCTTTTTCCTTGAGAGACAATGCCAGCAATCTGATTGCAATATTTTCCTCAGTGACATTGTGAATATTGTAGAGGTTAGCAATATTTATGATGTGTTCAATAGCTATAATGAGCCCCTCTCCATTAAAGGGAGGCACACTTTTGAGGACTGCTCCTGAAATTGGGTCATAACGCTAAAGGTTCAAGGGACTCTGACCATAAAAAGTCACAAAGGGTAATGTCATAGCTATGACGAGATGAAAATGAGGTATTTCTCCTGTGAAGGAGGAAATTGTAGCCAGACTGGGAAGTCAACTCACTGAATAAGGATGAGTCTTTTTGAACCTCAGTCTCTTTGATGAGTTGAGAGGTATTTCAATGAATTCAAAAGGGACACCCTTATTAGCAGATCATGTGGTGATTTTAGGCATAGGATATCAGACTGATCTCTAACCAGAGACTGATGTTATTACTAGTGGAGTTGCCAGATGCTAAAAATAGTTGATTTTGTTATAATAGGACCAGCATCAATCCTGAAACTTTTACTAAGTGTAAAAAAATTGAGTCCCATTGGGCGTGCCAAAAACTATTGACATAGTGGATTGCACCCGGGGCAGGACGCCTAACTCCTACCTTCCACACGTCAAAATGGAAACTCCCCTCTCACCTGTGGGATTGGTGAACCTAGAGGGGAGAGTCTCTAGGTAAGGGATAGCTCCCTTTGATGCATCTTAGTTGTTCTAATAAGCACTAATACATATATATATAGATATATAATCGGGGGGGTGAAAAGGGAGAAAGATTGCAGGAAAACAGAATTACTCTAAAAGAGGTGATGCACCAAATGATTCAACCTACTCACACTCACACTTGAAACCATACAAACACATACGTACACTTTAAATTGGAAAAAGGACCAAGCTACAGGAAACTTAATAGGGAGGCTTTAATGGAACACACAGAAAATAGGGGCTCACCATAGGTGCTATGGAAAGGCACATTGTATAGTAGCTTCTTCTGTCTCTACGCTTCCAGGTGCAGCTCTCCTTGTCATCTGCAAGAATGGCACCATATAGACACTAGGTACATTGGTTTTAACCCTATGAAAGCATTAAAAATTGATGACTAAATATGAAACTAACACTCAAACACACATAGAGATGTCTAACCCGAATAGAGGTAAAAGTGCATTTATTGATTTTAGGTGAAAATTTTCTAGGGCTTTGCCTTACAAATGTGACAGATGCCTTCTCAAATGAGAAGTTTCCCATAAATAGCAGAAGAAAAGGGCCTTTTTGTGCCCTTGTTACAAGTGACCCATGTGTGCTCTAGGTATTGATAAGAGGAAAGCCACTCAAAGGTAATGTTGTGTTGGCCCCTTTCTTCAAGGTGAAATTATGGGCCACACCATTTGTCTATAAAAGACTGCTCCTTTAAGGCATTTTGTAGCTTGCCTACTCATTAATGTAGAATGGGGAAAGATGATTTGCACCATTCATCACCTGTTCACGCCATTTGTAATTAATTAGTGGACATTGTTTCAACTATAGATATAACTCACCTCCTTTTTACCACCTGGGTTGCCTTCTCAGTTTCTACTCCATCTCTCAAGTTACCTCTACTAGTTCTTTAGCTCTCCAGACTTTAGTCTTTAAATTCCTTTAGGTTCACGCCATTTGTTTGAAAACTAATAGTTATTCATTATTGTAAAGTTGGCGTTTGTGTGCCCGTTGTTTCAAAACTCATAAGGCACCTTGGAATGCAGATGTAGCCACTTATCACGCTCTGTTGAGTTAGAATGGGACACATGGCAGCATCTATTTAGCTTGAGATGTCTCTTGAAGGATCCACGAAAGGTGACACTTATTGCACTCCACTTACTCCTTTCCTCAATGATTCCTGTACTACAAAGTTTGACATCTGTGCACTCATTGCTTTGGAACTCATAAGGCACTTTGAAACATGGATGTCGACATGTGGTGGCTTCCACTGAGTTTATGATGGGACACGTGGCAGTATCTGCTAGCTTGTAGAGACTCTCTAGTTTCCTTAGAAATATTTGGGACTCATTTGATTCTCACAGATAATGACACTTAGCATACTCTGCATAGCCTTTAGCAGCTTACTCAGGCCCACCACAGTCTTCTCTTGAATAACGAAGCCGAAAGGAAAGACCCATGGAAGTTGACACATGGCCACTTCTGCTTGCTCTTTTCCTTGTCAATTCTTGCATGCCTTTCATTTACTTGATCAATCCCTTCAGCCTTTTCTTTGGGTCCCATTTGCAAGGGTTCTCTTCCCTCCGCAAGCGCACTCATCTTTTGGCTTTAGGATGCTCCCTTGAACTAAGCCATTGAACCGACTGATTGAACCAAAAATGGTTTAATGATTCAACACTACACACCACTCATTCATTGAATCGAGCCTTCAAACCTATCGCTTGAACCAAACGTTGAACTAAGGCATTGAACTAGTTCAACGATTCACTAGTTCAAAGATACTAACTTTGGAAAGGTCATGTCATTAAATCACTTTTAGCTTTTTTCCTTATGAATTTCTTCTGACAAGAGTCTAAAGAATCTTTGTAAAACCTTGCACTCTTTGAACTGGTTCACATGCTGAAAGAAAATCCTATAGAGTCCATATAAATTTATAGACTCGTGCAAAATCAAAAAAATGAACTGGCTCAGAACAGTAGGGAAAGAAGGGGAGACCGATTTTGGCCTGCTAGACCAAAAATGGTCAACACTCAATACAGTTCAGAAACTGCATGGTACTCCTAAGATCATTATCAGTGATAGAGCTCCCATTTTCATTAGTAATTTTTGGACTAAATTATTTATATGTTTAGGCACCAAGTTTGCTCATAGCTTATCCTATCATCCTTAACTAGATGGATAAACTAAGGTAGTCAAAAAATGTCTAGAAGGATATATCCATTGTTTTTTTTTGATAAATAGGATAAATGGGTTCATTGGTTACCACTTACTGAATGGTGGTATAATACTTCTATTCATAGTTCTTATAAAATATCTCCCTTTGTGGCCTTGTATGGATACCATCCTCCATCCATCACTTAAACCTTAAAGGTCTATCCTAAGGTTCATAAGGTTGAGGAACATATTCACCGTCAATAGGACATCCTTACAAGTTTACATGAAAATTTTAGTCATGGCCTAGAATTGTATGAAGGAGCAGGTAGATCAACATAGGAGTGAGAGGAAATTTGACATTGGTGATTGGGTCTTTTTTATTGCAACCATGTAATCAAAATCTACCCTTAAAGTAACATAAAAAAGATAAAAAAAAAATTCCCCTAAGTATTATGGGCCTTATCAAATCTTGTAGAAAATTGGTAGTGTGGCCTATGAATTAGATTTCCTTCATCCACTCAGATACATCCATTATTTCATGTATCATGCTTGAAGTCATTGGACACAAAGTTGCTACTCAAAATGATTTACCAAAATTGGATGAGTAAGGGAGAGTTATTCTTGATCCCAAGGTAATCCTTCAAATATGTACTAAGTAGCTACAATTTAGAGTGATTAAGGAGTACCTAATCAAATAGAATAATCTATCGTGTGAAGATGCCATATGGGAGGATGAATCCTTTGTGTAGCAACATCTAGAGTTGATTCAACATTGAGGACAATGTTTTTTTGAATGGGAGGGTCATGCTATGCCCTTAACCTTTAACATGTCTATAGATATGTGTGGCTAAATTATGGCTTACATACATATTTTATATTCTTATTAAATTTATATATGTTCTTATTTAGGTTGGCCTATGGAATAACTATGGCTAAGTAGACTATATATAAGAGGTAGTGGTTAGTATTTGATCATCATATTAATTATTATGCTCTTATTGCATTATTTTGGAGGTTTCCCCCTCGAAGTGGCTCTACTATATTATCCAATATTTATCTCTAATATCAATTATTTTTGTGTGGTATTTTATCTTGGATTATTATATATGATATATAATTATTTTTTGGGAAAATCTAATTAATTTTATTACACGTCCACTTAGCAACTTTGACTTAGGTTACTAAAAGATGAGAACTTTCTTGTAGGGTCTTCTCTCTCACCTAAGAAAACAATCACACTTGAAGATGCTTGGGAGAGTTTAATTTAACCTCAAATAACTTATATGATCATATCAAACCATTCTGAGCTCTTTAAAACAAGATATTTAACATCAGGTCACTATTAGGGTTTTATGAGGATTTAGATCATCTTCCAATCTTAATGATCATTCATAAAACTTAGCTAATATTTCTAGAAACTAATTCTTATAAATTTGAGATATAATCCTTCTTCATCTATCATAAAAAACTTACACTATAATGCAAATGTTGCATGTGCCAATGAACATTGAGAAAACATTTTCAAGTAGACAACTCTTCATTATGTGCACTTGAAAAACCTCAAAATACTTTTTAAGCCTTTTTCTTGAAAACCAAGACTTGAAACTTCATGAACATAATAAAAACAACTTCACTTATCTCTATCAATGTTCATCTACTCACTCATTCCATGGAAATTGATCTTGTTACCTCATCTAACTGCCATCTCTTTTCTTGATTTCTAACCCTTAACATGCAAGTCTTATTAAGCCTTGAACTTGAACTTCTAGCCACCCTATAGAATTCACCTTAGAACTTTATTATGTTTAAATTCCTCTTGTGTATGCTCAAGAAATTTCATATACTTACTCTCCTTTGAAGCTTCAAAAAAACTTATATAGAGATACTTACAGATCTTTAGATCTTATTAACATCTTTAGAGATGCAAACATAGATATTCAGAGGTAATATGTTAATCAATTGCAAGGTCCTCAACACCTCATGTTAGGAATATAAAACATAGATCAATATTAATGAATTGAAGACAAAAATAAAATGCAAAAAATACAACACAATAGAGAAATAGAAATAACATGGTTCACCCAATATGGGCTATGTCCACATAGAAATAACTAGTCCTTATTATTCAGTCCAATAAATGAGGGGGGGAAATGCAATACATCCACTACAATATCCTCTTCACTCATATACAACATAATTCCATAATTAAAATTCTCTCATATAAAAATAGGGTTACATATTAGAGAAAAAATGCGCAAACATAATTTTTACCATTAGATTTATGACCTAATAGTGAACGGTCTAGATTTACTATAAAATTACAATATTTTACAATGCATTTTTAACAAAACATTTATTCAAAGATTCTATCCCAAAACCCCCACCAAGGGGGATTCCAAGTATCTCATCACCCCCTAGACCCCCATGGCAAGCATAGTGGATGGGCATTATCCCCACACACCTCCCTATCGGGGATTAGGCATTATAATAAGATTAGACTCCACCATCCAACAATCTCCCACTTGGAGATTGATTGTTGTAAATCCACCACTATAAATTTTCCTTGGAATTTTATTTGAATTTTGACCCTAACATGTTTCTCACCTTCCTTGTTATCCTTGAAGACCTATTAAATTTGAACAACTCTCTAGCTTCTCCTTTATGACTATTTTTGTTAGCATGTATAAATATTTTCCAACTTCAAGTGACCATCCTCCAAAACTAAATGAATGAATCGATACTTGAGTTATATATGTTTGGTTCTTGAGTGGAATGTCAAGTTATTTTTTAAATGAATCACACTCTGACTATCACTATATAACCTTCAATATTCCTGCTTATTCCTCAACTCTTTCATGAACTGTTGCATCCATATCATCTACTGGCTAGCTTCTATAGCTACAACATACTTTGCCTCTATATTTGACAAATCAACTATCTTCTACAATTTTGAAATTTAACTAACTGTTGTATCACCAACTATGAAAACATAACTTATGGTGTTCTTCATGCCATCTAAATCTCCATCCATTTTTGCATCAACATATCTTTATCAGATAACATCTAAACCTTCATAGCACAATAGTCTATTAGTAGTCCCTCTCAAGTGCCTAAGAATCCACTTGACTTAATCTTAGTGCTATTTTCTTGGATTATTCATAAACCTGCTAATAACTCCCACTTCATGAGAAATATTTGGTCTTGTGCACACCATAACATACATTAAAATTCTAACTATTGAATCATATGGAACTTTAGACATGTAATTGATTTCTTCCTACATTTTAGGATATTGTTCATTGCTTAATTTGAAGTGCCTCCCAAATTTATAAGTTTTGCATCTTGCATATTAACCCTGACTAATAACTTCTTGATGTACTCTTATTTACATAATGTCAATTTTTTATTTTTCCTATCTCATATTATTCTCATACCAAGAATTTGCTTTAAAGCAGCCAAATCCTTCATTGTAAATGAATTTGCTATTTTTATTTGAGATCATTTATATCATGCATGTTACATCCTGTGACAATCATGCCATCTACATACAATAACAATATAATATATATGCCATTATCTAATCTCTTAAAATAGATATAGTGTTTAGAGTGACATCTACTATAATCTTTTTCTATCATAAACATGCCAAATTTTAAATACCACTACCTTGGAGCTTGCTTTAGACCATACAAACTCTTCTTCAACCTGCACACCATTTTATCTTTACCTTTTACTTTATATCCCTGTGGCTACTCCATGTATATTTCCTCCTCTAAATCACCATGAAGGAAAACAATTTTCATATCTGACTGTTCAAGGTGCAAATCTTCTACTACTACCAAACTTAAAATTGTTTTTATGGAAGTCATTTTTACAACTAGACAAAGTATTTCATCAAAATCAATACCTTTATTTTGTGCAAACCACTTTACAAAAAATCTATCCTTTTACCTCTTTTTTCCTCCATCTTCTTTCTTCAACCTAAAGCAATTTTCACATCTAACTATTCAAGGTACAAATCTTTTATTGTTATCAAACTTAAAATAGTTCTTATGAAAGTCTTTTTATAATTAAAGAAAATATTTCATCAAAATCAATACCTTTCTTTTGTGCAAACGCCTTTACAAGAAGTCTAGCCTTGTAACTCTTTTTTCCTCAATATTCTTCCTTCAACCTATAAACCCATTTATTCTACAATGATCTTTTACCTATAGGAAATTGAACCAAATCCCATGTTTAGTTATGTACTAGGGACTCTATCTCCTCTTTCATGCCTTACTCTCACTTATTTCTGGTTTCTACCTATATTGCTTCTTCATGTCTTTTTGGCTCACCACCATCAAATAATAATCAATAATAAAGTGAAGGAGATTATCATTTAAGAAGTCTACTTACTTTGGTAGATCTTCTAGCTTCACTTTCAAGAGTTTGAGGTACTTTTTGTTGGTATTTTAGTTGTTTCACATTCTAAATTTTTGGTACTTTTGGAATTTCATTTTCTATGATTTTATCATGTACACACCCTAAATTGGTCAAGCAACCACACATATCATGTCATTTTACATTCCTTGTCATAAGAGACTCTGACTAGAGATGATTCTTGTTCACATTAGCCATGTCTTTTGTTTTAATTATCTTGGTCTTGTTTCATGCTTGAGTCACCTTTTTGTCTATAACCAATCATCTATACCTTATAAATGATCATTCTAGCTCATCTAGACTCTATTTCCCATGTTAATTCCATCCTCCCAGGTCTCGAGCCTATAAGATAGGAGCATTGGGATTGGACTATAGTGTTAGACCCTAGGGTATCCCATTTTTTATGCTCATATCCTTTTGCATTTTGAGTCTCAATAGTCATTTTTATTCACTCAAGAGGTCCTAAATGCTTCTTAGACATTTTCTTAATTTTTTTTTTGTATTTTGAGCATCAGCTAATGTAAATAAAGTTCCCAAATTCAAAATAAAGAGTCTCTTATATAAAGGACTTCATAAAGAATTGTATATCTAGTACTTACTACTTTGGCATAGTACATAATTAAAAATTAGTTAATAGTATGGATTAGTATTCTGCATCACACATATATTTGCATGCTTGATCAAGGAATAGCCTAGGAAAAAGTTCATTCTTGCATCTACCATGCATGTTGATTATGCATGTTCCCTAAGGGAGAACCACATTTGATCTGAGACCCTAGCTTGAGGTTTAATGTAGGAAGTGATTAGGATAATAAGGGTTTTAGATCATGTGATCATACTTCTCCTCACCCAAATTTTCTCCCTTTTACTTTTGATGTATTTGTTGTTTCATGTGTGTAGATAGACCCAAGGTTTTGAAGATTAAAACCAATCTACAAAGAGATGTATCAACATTCAAAATTAAAAATTTCATAGGTAGGATCATACAAGGATAATGAACAAAACCCAGAAAACTAAAATCTCTATGATGAATTTGGACAATAGTGGTAGGAGTAGACAATCGCATTGGACCCTGAAGTGTCCTAATTTCAACACTCCTATCCTTTTACCAAATGAAACCTAGATCCATGTTCCTAACATCTTCTTAGTCTTATGCAGTAGTTTTTAGGCTTTGAAATAGTCTTCTTAGTCTATTGTCTAGATAATTTACTTCTTTCCGTATGTAATTAATTTGATAAAATCTATATTTTACCATATTTGATTAGATTTTCCCCCTTACTCTAGACCCTTTATTGTTTAGGAACAACATACTAGATTTCAAAAAATAATAAAACATTTGGTGAACCCAAATTACTTTGAATAAATTTCAAACCCTAGGTACCCTTAGGGTTTTTCCTTCATATTTTTTTTTTAAAATTCAATTTCAAATTTTGATTTTTGTATAAATTTTTGTGCATGTATTTTTTTCAAATTTATTTTATAATTTAAATTATATCAATAATTTTCAAAATATTTAAAACCCCAACACAAAACCCTATATTTCCAAACTAGCTCCTCCAACCCCAAGCCTTCCTTACAATTTTTAGATAAAATTTTTAGAATTTTTGCAAATTGTTTGGAGTGTTAATAATATTTTCAAAATCTCTATGTTAGTAGTTATTTTTTTCAAAAATTCAATTTAAAATTTTTGATTTTTGTATAAATTTTTATGCATTTATTTTAGAATTTAAATTATTGAAATAATTTTCAAAAATTCTAAAAACCCAACCCAAAACCCTAGATTTCCAAACTAGGTCCTCAAACCCCAAGCTTTCCTTACAAATTTTAGATGAATTTTTTGTAAATTTAAATTTTTTTTTGGAGTGTAAAAAGTATTTTCAAAATCTCTATGTTGGTAGTTATTCTTGTATTTATTTGCTTAATAGTACTTGTACACATTCTCTTTGGTGAAAGTAATAAAATGGTCACTAAGGCATTTCTTCCCTCTCATCCCATAGATCAATTTCTAATTTTTTTTTCATAATTATGACAATTAATGGACAAATTTGAAAATTTTCACATTAGCTAAAAATGTGGAAAATGATTTCATTTGAAATGAAGATAATTACTATTATTGTAATGAGGAATATGATGATACATATGAAAGTGATATTGAAGAAAAAGTAGATGCATCTTCTTCTCTCAAACCTATCTCTTTTCTTCCCTCTTCTAAAGAAAATAATTTTGATAAATGAGAAAGGTAACTTTCACCTCATTCTCCTATGAATAATGCACCAAATAAACAAATTAGTAATGCATTTCCAATATAATCTCTCATTGGTGATAAATTTTTTCCCTTTAAACCTACTCTCTCTCTCTCTCTCTCTCTCTCTCTCTCTCTCTCTCTCTCTCTCTCTCTCTCTCTCTCTCTCTCTCTCTCTCTCTCTCTCTCTCTCTTGCTACTTTTATGTTCAAATTACAACAATATAAATGCAATAGAATCATAATTCCAATGCATAGTTCAAATGATCCATCTCATGCTCTTAACTCTACTTTTTCAAAAGAATGTCTAAATGATAACTCTCTTTCTCTTACTTCTCATATTGCAAATTAAAGGAATGCATACACTCCAATCCAAGACAACATATATACACATAAGGTTCCAATTTCACATAAAAATTTATTGTATATTAGAAAATCATTAAATTCTTCCCTTACCCCTCTCCCTAGTGATGATGGAAGTGATAATTAATATGATAGTGAAAATGCCAATGAATATGAAAATGAGAATGAATATGCAAAAAACTATGATCATGATAATACATGGATAAATGATGATTATTATACACATAGTGAAGAAGAGCATGCATCTCATGCTTCTAACTCTTCTCTCACTCCTCCTCTCAAACATAATGCACTAAAAATGTCATTTCTACTTCCATGTATGATTCTATTTCAAATAATGCACATGTTAATGATAACATCACATCCTCTACTTAATTAGAATGTAATTCACTAAATAATAAAGATACCAATGAATCTCACAAACCATCCCCTACTACAGTAGCACCTATTTCTCACTCTTCACCTAAAGAGAATGGTATCCCACATCCCTCTATTAAGGTCCAAGTTACCACTCCTCCAAAGGTTAAAGTGAGCACACCCCCTCTCTATGATCCAATTTTTAAATATAGCATTCCCATGGCTAAAAAAAATGATCAAATTCAACAATTAAATGAACCACTTCAAGATACTAATATACCATCCCAGGAGATTATTTATTTGATGCATGTAATTGGTGAATTACAACACCAAGTACATATCCTTACCTTGGAAAATAAGGATTATATGTCTTCGATGGATTCCAATTAATTACATGGTAACCCTCTTTTGGAGACATTTTTCAAAGATTCATTACCTAAACATATCTAGATTCCATCATTACCTCAATTTGATGGAACTAGAGATCCATTCATACACCTTAAATCATTTCCAAAGGCTTTTCCATCTCATGTGAGTCCTTTGATTCTACTTAAGTTGTTCCAATAGACACTAGTGGGTAATGCACATAATTGGTTTTTTTAGCTACTCCTTTTTGGTTCCTTACATACATATGATGATCTAGAGGAGGCATTTATAAGATATTACATAGAAAACATGGGCCCTTATGTTACATATGAGAAACTTACCACATTGCATCATAGTACTTCAAAGTGAGTTAGTGATTATATCTTATGATTCAATATACACATGTTAAGATTTATCTATAAACCAAAAAATTTAGAGATTCAACATATCTTCATTAAGGGGCTTCACCAACCTCTCTTAGAGCATAGATTATATCAGACAAAGTCCTCTTTTAGGAACTTATGTTATATAGTTCTAGCCTTGGAGAAGAAATTGGGATTGATTGAGTCGGATTCAATTGATCAGATTACTCTATATTTCACAACATAACTTCCATCTACAGTTCCTATCACATAACATCCAGCATGTCCAAAACAAGATAGACGACCACAACTAAAAAATCAACCAGTTAAGAATAGAGATCCAGTTTATAGATTACCACCTACATTATGAACTACAAATAATAGTAGTAGGGAACAACTATAGTTTAATTCAGATCAAGATAGCCCATATCTCATATTATTATCACTACTAGATAGGAGGTTAATCACATTACCTTTTACTCATCAATGAGATCCACATCTCTTACATAAATAGTTGTATCAACCATTTTGTAACTATCATCATATCTATGGACATAGAGATAATGATTGTTATGGATTTAGAGATTGCATTAATAGATGTGTTGATAATGACATCGTAACATTCACACAAGGGGCACTAAGATATCCTCCATCATGGAACCATAGACCTCATTCCTCCATGACTGAATCAACTTAGGAAATTTCTTCATAGGAATCATCAGTTACTCATCATGAGAGTAATGAAGTTTCTATGATAGAGCCTTAGAGGAGATCTCCTATCCAACCTACTCAAAAGGTTTGGATACTAGTACAACAAGAGTAACCTATATATAGTAATGTAGTCTGAGGAATGCATAGTGCAATTTCATATACATATCCATCACAATCATAGGCACCATAACAAATTACTACTCTAAATATATATTCACATGGATGAGTTTTATGGGTCCTATCTCACATAACAACCTGCTATGGTTAAGATTAGATAAACCCACATCATAGAGTATTGCTCTTGATTGATATTCACTATGGTCAAATTTTTAGGGGATTATTACACATAGAAACCTACTAGGATTGAAATTAGATGAGCCCCTATCACAAGTTATAGTTCCATCTTGATCTATTGCTCAATCATACACATCATAGCAGAGGTCATAGGATGATATTTCACATAACAACCTATTACAATTGTAGATAGATGAACCTCCTTCACATCACATAGTTTTATTTATGCATTCATTGAGATTGCATCTTATAGAGTCTCCATGTATAGCTACAGTCAGTCCACCATAGATAGTATTAGATATAGAGCATGTTCCTACATAGCATGAGCAGTATGGGCACTTATTCAGTTGGCCATTAGAGTTTAGATAAAGATACAACACACATAAAATACTGGTATCAGTTCATAAAATTCACTTAGTGGGCAACAATGGAGCTAAAGGGCCATCTTTTATATTCTTGAGCCACCTACTCAGAGGGATTAGACACACAATCCAAACATCGATTAACACATGCATGATTACATAGCTTCACTTAGTGGGTAATGATAGATCCAAGGGGCCAAACTTTATATTCTTGAGCCACCTACTTAGAAGGATTAGACACATGGTCCAAACATCGATGAACACATGCATGATTACATAGATTCACTTAGTGGGTAATGATGGAGCCAAAGGGCCAAACTTCGTATTTTTAAGCCACTCTTGAGGAAGTTATACACACATAATGCTATCTTACATCCCCTTATACTAACAACTAACATTCCTAGTTCCAAATAACCATCCATAACCAAACCATCTTATCAAAATCTTGATCTTACCAAATCTTATTTTGTAAATCTTAAACCAACTCACTTTATCAAATCAATTTTAAAAATTAGAAAAGAAACAAAGTTTTACTCACATGTGATTCAAAATCAAAACTAGCATCACATTTATCAAAAACAATCAAATCATATCCCAAATACCATTTTACCAAACATATAAAACATTAACATCAATACCAAATTAGTTGCTTCTAAATCAACCATTTGTAATAAATATACCAATATATTCTAAAATTCATAACATAGTATGCTTGAGTCAAAATCAAACTAGTATCCATATATATATATATATATATATAACAATTTTTTCAAAATAGATACATCATATCAAGTACAATCAATCATAAATGGGTATCATACCCTCACTCTCAATTTCACTCTTCCCACCAGTACTAGTCCCATAAACCACCCTAGTACTCGATGGCCCTACACCTCCTCAAGCTATTACATGCATTTTAAGATGACTTTCTCACTTCTGTAGATGACCATGCTCCTCATCCAAGTCTTTGTATAACCTCTAAAGGTCTGTGTACTCATCCATGAACCTCATGCTAATAGAACCATAATCAAGCAGAGGTATCCTATGCCTATCTAACTTATCTCTCATTTCATCTCTCTCTTTTGTTTCCATAACATATGTATCTGTCATTATATTATCCCTATCAAATAGATGAGCATGAGTATTAGCTATAACTGTTGCTCATTCTATCAATCCTTCCTCCACCATATTGTCAGGAACATGTTATGTGAGCTCTTGGAGTGTCGACTCAATGATTGTCTCCCAATAATCATCATCTCCACTCCCCACTCTATCATGTTGCTCATCTTTTGCACCTCCTAATCCACTTTCACACAAATTATGATACTACATTATCTATATAATTTAAAATCAAACTAAAATTACAAATTTGTATATAATTCAAATGAAATTGTTGCTTACCTCCCAGCATCTAGATTGGCTGAGGATCCTCATACTTTGGAGCATCCCCTCCATCAATAAGGTATAATGGATCTGACTGATGCCTCATTTACCATGTAGTATACACATTTTTACATCTAACATCATCCACATCAAGAATATCTATATTTTTATCCCATACATCCAAAGGTAATGGTGTTAGCTCAGCCTCCATAGGCCTCGCACAAGCTCTTGCCCTCACTAGTGCTCTTATACTACTCACCCACACCCATGTTGTTGGGATCACATCTTGTGGTACCCAAAACTATCTATTCACATGCTCATACTAAAATCACTCATATACTCCAACCCACTGGTCATGTATCCAGCAACTAATTCTCAAGTATCATAATTGTACTTCATTTTTGACCCATCCAAGAAATCTTTTATACAGCCTCTATATGATGTCACTAGCCACCAATCTATTTATCCCTTATCTATAATGATCTATCCCATGGGATAAAATAGCTAATGTACACATCCACCATTCCCCAAATTGTTGTATAGGTGCTGAGTTCTCCCTTAGTAATCCTATCAATCACACAACCACTATGTGCTTATAAACCCAACAATGCAATAATGTTGCTACACTCAATTCACCACTAAATGCCTCTTGTGTAAACCTATACATATCCTTATAAATGTGGGTAAGAATAGTCCTACACCACAATAATATAGTTCCATCCTATGCATCTTATATTAAATCAACACTCCACTCCCATCCATGGCAACAAATGAGGACAAAAAAATAGCCAACCACTTCTACAAGAATGAAACACTAGACTATATAATAATTGATAATAATACATCACTATCGCTCCCTCTCTAATGTATATCTAAGAGAACACCAACAAAATAAAAGGATGCATGATCAATAACATTGACACCCATGTCATCCTGTAATGTCACAAGTTGTCTACTAACCGGTAAATGTAAAATGTGATACACATCCTCCAAAGTCACAGTAATCTCCCATATAGGAAGCTAGAAAGTACATTTATCTGAATTCCACCTCTCAAATAAGGTGGTAATCAGATATCTATTCCACTACACTATGTTTATGTCATACACATGACCCAACCCCACCCTATCCATGACAAAACTCTCATCAGTAGATAATGGTAAAAACCTCAATATCTCCTTTACTTGGCCCCTATAGAACACTCTCATCCACACCTCACCCTAAAAACATTGTAAATAACATATATATCAATCAACAATACCAAATCAAAATCCAACACAAAAAAAATACCAACTAATAAAGTTGTGTCTCAAAAAATCTTGCATACAAGACAACAGTGTTGGGTATAGGATAGCAGTGTTGGATATGAGTGTTACAACTTGGATAGGAGTAATAGAACCTATACAAGAGTGTTGGATGTAGGATAGGAGCACTATAACTAGTAAAATTTTTCCTAGGCTACTAAAGAGCTCAAAACACCAAAAATAGGCTTCAAAATAGATAAAAATCAAGTATTTTAGCTGCTTACCATGGTAACATTACCACCAACCTGAACCTAGGCTGCCAACTACTCAAAATGGGTCATGGTAGGTGCTCATCTCCTTAGCATATCTCTCACTTTAGAGCTCCAAATCTAAACCCAGTAAATACACAAATGAATCAAGAATCAATTCAATTTCCTATATTACCCAACTTTCTCAATCAAAGAAAAATACCATTTTTCTCATAACTTAAACCCCATAACACCATTTTTCAAACCATTTTCTTCCATAGAATCGTGATAATGATACCTTTGACATCACTCAAGATTTTATCTCTTATTACCTTGTCTGCATACTATGGCATGAGTATCTCTATATATTTTTATACTCAGACACACACCTTGATCATCAACAATCAAAATTTATTCCACTTTTAACAACTCAGTCTAATCAATCAAACAACCTCTCAAGATATTCATAACAATCCAACCTTGTTTCTATTTATGCCACTAGTCATCACTTTTAGTTGGATCTCCTTTATCAAAAATTTCATCCCTCTCCCTAAAAGGGGGAATCATTCCTATTATTCTTATTTGTACACCTACCCAACATACCCACCCACTCTCATAAGTGGATACACCATGGTTCATACACATATAGTAGTTAGATTTTCAAATTTAGCTCAGATTAGTTGAGATATATAGTGATTCAGATAACATGGGTCACTCAAAATTACTCAATACATTTAGAAGGATATACCTTCAGTTTATAGGTACATAAACTATTTAGATAGAGTGGTTTAGATTATATGGATTTATAGTGACTTTGATATAGATTCAGACTCAAATATCAGACTTGGGGGCATGTATATTACTACACATCTCACACATATACAACATGACATAGTTATAGAATCAGATAGCAGACTATAGGCATAATATAAAGCATAGTGTTTTGGCCTTTAATTTTGTACATGAGGCATGGTAAGATATATCATTTCACATGTGGTTATATATATTACTAAATTATATAGATGCATACCAGATTTGGGGGCATGACATGGATTTTCATGTTCTTCATCACTTAATATTATACAGATGGAATAGAAAAACATGGCATTCTCTTCTTTCACATTGACCAAAGTTTTGTTGACACTAGGTTAGACCATACATCCATGTGCAGTAGTTGGTCCATTACATTACCTAGACCTAGACTACACAAGTTTGTGTAGGACAGAGGATAGACATTGGTTTTGGGACTTCAAGCATTTTTTAGTTCTAGTTTAGATATTCATAGTTGGGGCATGATATATTTTTCTCTTCACAACATAAAAATTTTATAAACACATTATAGATTACATGAGTTTATGTGGGACAGAGGATAGACATTAGTTTTAGGGCCTCTCAGCATTCCTCATTTTTATCCAAATTTAGCATAGGGGAAATCATTTCCCTCCTTATCCATGTTACATGGATTCCATTTTTGTATTTAGTATAGGGGGCATCCATCTCAAGGATTCTTTATTTTTCTAGACACTATTTGGCTTTCCATCCACTTCCCTAGCCAAGAAGTGAGTTGGACCCTTTGCAACACATTTATCACCATGAATGTAAGTTTAGTTATGCATATTATTTTATTTATTTTACTCTAGTGCTTCATTTATTTACATCACTAGAATAAAATGGGGGCAAATGTATACACCCTAAGGTGGTCAAGCAACCACACATTCATGTCTTTTCATAGTCCTTTTCACAAGAGACTCTGAATGGAGAATATGATCCTTGTTCACATTAGCCATGTCTTTTGTTTTACTTATCTTGGTCTTGTTTCATGATCGAGTCACATTTTTGTCCATAACCATTCATCCATAGCCTTCCAAATGGTCATTATAGCTCAACCAAACTCTATATACCATGTTAGTTCCATCCCTTAGGTCCTGAACCTATAGGATAGGAGTGCTAGGATTGGACTATAGTGTTGGACCCTAGGATGTCCTATTTTTGGCACTCTTATAGTTTTTCATTTTGAGTCCTAATGGTAATTTCTCTTCACTCAATAGGTCCTAAACCCTTCTTATCCCTTTTCTTAAGTTTTTCTTGTCTTTTTAGCACCAACTAATGTGAATAAAGTTCTTAAATTCAAAACAAAGAGTCTCCTATATAAAGGAATTCACAAGGAATTTTATATCTAGGATGTACTAATTTGGAATAATACATAATTAAAAATTATTCAATAGTATAGATCAATATTATACATCACACATAGATTTGTATTCTTGATCAAGGAAGGGCCTAGGCAAAAGTTCATTCTTACATCTACCATGCGTGTTGATTATGCATGTTCCCTAAGGGAGAACTAAATTTGATCTGAGACCCCAGCTTGAGGTTTAATTTAGGCAATGATTAGGACAACAGGGGTTCTAGATCGTGTGATCATACTTCCCCTAACCTAGTTTTTCCCCCTTTTACTTTTGATGTATTTATTGTTTTGTGTGTGTAGATAGACCTAGGGTTTTGAAGATTAAAATAGATTTATAAAGAGGTCTATCAACATTTAGCATCTAAAATTTCATAGGTGAGATCACATAGGGATAGAGAACAAAACCTAAAAAAAATAGATCTCTATGACTAGTTTAGATAATAACAACATGAGTGGATAATAGCACCAGACCCTGAAGTGTCTTGATTTTGGCACTCTTATATTTCCACTAAACAAAAGCTAGATCTAGGTTCTTGACATCTTTCTAGTATTGTATAATATTTTTTAGGCTTTGAAATAGTTATCTCGATCTATTTTCTAGATAAGTTACTTCTCTTCATTATGATGTAATTAATTTAATCAAATTTTTATTTTACCATATTTGATTAGATTTTTCCCCTTAATCTAGACCCTTTATTATTCAAGAACTAAACACTAGATTCCCAAAAATAATAAAACAAAGTACTATATATTATGTATTTAGCTTTTCTTGTTTATTTCTCTACAATTGATCTTTGTACATGACTTTCTCATTAAAGATCACATCTCTACTCCTAATGATTTTACAATTTTCAAAATTTCATAAATGGTAACCAAAATCATTAACTCCATATCCAATAAAAGTACATTTCTTATATTTTGCTTCAAGTTTGGTTCTATTTTCTTTATCAATATGGACAAATGCTTCACAACTAAAAGTTTTTAAAAAGGAATAATCTACCTTTTTACCTATCCATACTTCCTCTAGAATGCTACCATCCAAAGGACTCAAAAGACCTCTATTTATTAATTAAACAACAATATCCATAACATCTACCCAAAACTATAAGGGTAACCTTGCATGCAATCTCATGATCCTTTCATGCTCCATGATTATCCTGTTCATCCTTTTAGACACACCATTTTGTTGTGTTGTTCTTGGAACCATCTTCTCTCTACAAATCCCATGGGATGAGCAGTAATTATCAAACTCCTTACTATAGTATTCACCTCCATTGTCTAATCTAACACACTTCAAATTATTTCCTATCTCATTCCCAACCAAACTTTCCATTTCTTAAAAGTATCAAAAACATCTGATTTTTTTATATGAAATAAACCCAAGTTTTTCTCATTGCATCATCAATAAAAGTAACATAATAAGAAGATCCACCAAAGGATGATACCTGAGCCAATCCCCATACATTTGTATACACAAGCTCTAACTTTTTATCCTTCTTTGTCTTCCTAACTCTAATAAATTTGACTCTATTCTATTTTTCATACACACAATGCTCATATAATTCCAAATCCATCTTCTTAAAATATGGAAAAAAAGTTTTTAAGTGGAGAACTTGCATCCCCTTCTCACTCATGTGGCCAAGTTTGTGGTGCCATAATTTTGTATCTACTTTTTTAGAAGCTAAAGCAATAGAAGAGTCAACATTACCATTAAAATAAATATAAATTACCTACCTTCTCTCTTTTTGTTATTACCATTGATCCTTTAGTGACCTTCCATGATTTTTTTGTAAATGTAACTTTGCAACCCTCACTTCCCAACTACCTTGCTAAAATTAGATTTCTTCTCAACTCAGGAACATGCCTCACCTCTTTCAATAAACATTTATTTCCATTTTATAATTTTATCTGTATCTTACCCTATTCTATAATTTTATAGGGTTCACTATTAACCAAATAAACCTATCCAAAATCACCTTGAACATAGTCTTAAAAATATTTCTTATGGGGTGTAGCATGAAATGAAGCCCCTAAATATAACACCCAAAAATCATTAATGTTATCTAAATAAATGATTAAAGCATCTTGTAACACATCACTTACTACATTTACTTCTTGATTTTTATCTGGTTGTCCATCTCCTTATTTTAATTTTTGAAACCAACAATCTTTCTTCAGGGGTCCTTTCTTCCCACAAATCTAGCATAACAACATTCCTCTAGATTTGGATCTATCCTTCTTAGACTTACCATGATTCCCTGGGCCCTTTCTTCTATCCTTTTGTCTTTCCCTGTTCTCCATAGTCAAAGCATTGCCTGATGTCTTGTGTTTTCTTATCATATTTCCTCGCTAAGAATAACACCAATAACATCATCAAAATTTAAAGTGTTTGAATAAGAGACATAATTACTCACAACCATGACCAAGATATTATAGCTTTTTGGTAATGAGCATAGAATCAAAAGAGCCCTAACCTCATCATCAAAATTTACTCCTATAGAGCTTAACTAATTAATGACCGTGTTAAATTTATTTAAAAATCAGCAATAGACCCACCTTTTGACATTTTTAGATTAAATAAATACTTCATAAGAAATACCTTGTTAGAGGTTGAGGGATTTTCATACAATCTATAAAATTCCTTTATCATATCCTTTGTTGCCTTTTATTTTGAAATATTAAATGCCACTGATGTTATCAGGCACATCCATATTATTTCTAGTGCCTTTGTGTCAAGAACCTCCCAATCTTCATCTTCATAGTCATTGAATTATTTACTATTCCTCCCAATGGTAGGAAAAAATACTTTTGATATAGATAGTCCTCCATTTGCAGCTCGTATAGCTAGTAGTTTTTTCTATTAAAATTTTCAACCTTAAACTTGCCTTCTTTTACCATTGCTCCCACTTGAATTAGGAACCCTCTTTTCTTGCAAGTTTATCTACTAAATAAACCTTCATCTCTTATACCAGTTTTTAGGAATATAGAACATAGAGAAATATTAATGAATTAAGTATGGAAATAAAATGCAAAAAATATAATACAATAAATGCATAGATTTAATGTGGTTCACCCAATATGGGCTATCTCCACACCAAAACAACCAATATTTATTATTATTTAGTCCAACAAATGAAGGGGAAAACATGTAATACATCCACTGTAATATCTTATTCACTCACATATAACATTTTTCCATAATTACAATTCCCTCATATCAAAGGAGGGTTACATATTAAGGCAAAAATGCACAAACATAATTTTTACTATTAAATTTGTGACGTAATATTGAACGATCTAGATTTACTATGAAATTACAATATTTTACAATGCATTTTTAACAAAATATTGCTTCAAGGGCTTCCAAGTTGGTCATTGCCCTCTATACCCCCATGGTGACCATTGTGTGTGTGTGTGGGGGGGGGGGGGGGGGGAGGGGGGGGGAGAGGGCTTCCCACACTGCGCGCCCCCCGCCGCCCCCCCCGTCCCACATACACACACCCTATCAGGAACCAGGCATTATAATAAGATCAAGATCCACCATCTAACAAAATCTTCATGCACATACTAAAAACAACTTGACTCATCTATTTCAATTTTTATCTACTCACTCATAGTATGGAAACTAATCTTGTTACCTCATCTAACAACCATCACTCTTATTGATTTCTAAGCCTTAATATACAAGTCTTATTAAGCCTTGAATATGACCTTCTAACCACCTAATAGACTTCACCTTATAACTTTATTATGTTTAAATGCTTCTTGTGTATGCTCAAGTAATTTCATACACTTACTCTTCTTTGGAGATTCAATAGAAATTATTCATATCTACTTACAAAACTTTAGATCTTAGCTAGGATATTCTTAGCATCTTTAGATCTTCAAACATATATCTTTAGCTAATCTTTTAATGAATTTTAAGGTCCTCAACACCTCATGTATAATATCAAATAATCTCTCTCATATTCAAATAATATAAATTATTCTTTAGAGAATTCTCTTTAGAGCATTCTCATCTTTGTAGTTCATTTATAACATCTTTGAAAGTACTTACATAGATCTTCAGAACACACAACTTCTTCTTCAAAGCTCACTTATTTCATTATGCTACCTGTAAATACTATCTCACAAGGTATAGACAAAGCATTATAAGATGCTTTACACTTGTCATACTGACCTATATTTACTCAATGATCTTCTCAAATATTTCACTCAAGCTAACATTAGAACATTTTTCAAATAGTATTCTTTCATCATAACTCTCTTATAACAATAACACTCACTACGATGGTAATCAAAACTCCTCATATACAAACCTCAAGGCTTACTTAACCAAGCAAATTCACAAGAATATTTGAAATCAATCATATTATATTGACATCAAATGAAATAACCATGCATATTCATTAAAACTTTTAACATCAATGACAACATTAAATATCAAATCTCAACACTCAAAGACAATGCTCAACAAACTCTCCCTTAATCAATGACAATGTTCAACATGTTGATATTCTTATAAACATACAATACCATCTATTGTATGTCCATATGTCAAAGGATGAGGATGTACATTGTAATCATGGTGTATATATGAATTATTTATATTTTCTATTGTACCTTGGTTTGGAAATGGATTTACTTAATATTTTCAACTTTACATTGTCATTTTATTGTGTTCTAGTTTCTCTATGGGTGTGATTAGCTTAATATTATTTTCATTAATAAGATCATGTATCTTATGCCTTATCCTATAACATTTATTTTTAGAATGTCTAATAAATATATGGTAGTCACAATATGGGTTAATATCAAATAATTTATGTTAAGTCATAAAAGCCTTTAATGATGAAGAGAGAGATATGAGACTACAATTAAGTAATTTTTGTAACAATAAACGAGGAGATTATGGTAAAATTGAAAATTTTATCCTTGGTGGAGATGTCAATTAAATCTTATGTGTTGGTTGTCATACTACATTGATTTGTGGTATCGATTTAATTCTTTCCTTCACTAGGTTTGACATTGGAGCATTTTTTTATTTGAAAATTAATTTTTGAAGTAGATGGAGCATTTAGTGTGTACTTAATTTTTCTCAAATATATGAGCTTGAATTATTTTTCTTTGATTAAATGACATAACTCATCAAAAAAATTTAATTTATCAAACATGATAGACTCATGAAGTGGTGCTAGAAAAATTTTCATGTAAATATCTTGTAAATCATTATTTGCCATAGAATTTGTCATCCTGGCTAGCATAGTCTTGTATCGAAGAACATATTCATTGACTAAACATTGAGATAGTTTTGTGTAAACATATCTTGTAAATCATTATTTTCCAAAGGATTTTTCATCTTGTTTAGCATAAATTTTATGTGTATTATGTCTTGTAAGATTCAAAATGTTAAATTGTTCTTGCTCCCAAGTCATACTATATTTTATAGAGTTTTTATTTAATGGTGATTGTATCATAGGAGAAGCATGGCATGATATAATATTGTAATAATATGAGTTAAAAAAATATTGAGATTTTACATTATTCATTTTAGCCTTTTTAGTATCAAATTTTCATTTATTAACCTAAAATAAAGCAAATTTGGTAAACACCAAACCTACTACTAATGGACAATCAACCATATCAATATGTATCATTAAGCAAAGTGTGTTTGATTTATAGGCTTTTAGATATATTGATCCCATGCATAAATTGTGAACAAGTCCCAAATGGGCACTAACTATAGAGGATTCCAATATTACATACCCACAATATGCCATTTCCAAGGTACATTAGGCATAACTTTTAGAGGCTTACCATTTATCAATGTACTATAAAAACAAATGGCCAAGAGGCTTCATATGGTATAAAAAATTAAAAAAATGAAGCTTTTCTAATATATTGAGATGTACGTGGAAACCAAAGTTAATATATAGTGTTGTATAATGTATTAAGCATTAGAACATTACCCATCACACCATGTCTTTGGTAAAAATGAAGACTACTTTACATAGAATGTCATCTCCTATTAGTTCTAAAAATTTCTAGAGACATAATTTTTAGAAAGAAAGAAAAGAAAGGAAAAGAATTTTGAAGACAAAAAAACAAATATTTTTGTCCATCAAAATCAAATATTCAATATAAAACCCCTAGATCAAAGAGAAATCATAGAGCATATCTAAATCAAATTTAGTAAAATATGATCATATTTCTCTTTAGTGTATATGAATCATGAATTCAATTGAAACCCTACAATAAAAATAATAAAAACAAAATAATATTGGGGGTGTACAGGTTCACCAATATGTTTTACCATTTTTTTAATTTAATAATTAAAATGTTGTTTAATAGGTATAAAACTTTAAAAGATTAAAATGTTAAAGATAAACAATTATTAAGAATTATAATTACAATTTATTATATATGGAAACATGTTATTTTTTTAAAAACACTATAAATAAATTAAATTGTCTTAAATCTAGTTCTTGGTTGACTGTTTATGATGTTTGACATTAGAAATCAATAAAATTTTGAACTATGAATGTTTAGAATTAGGAACAAAATTTGAAGATAGTTTTGTACATGACCATGATCCCTAACTAGTAACACAGACTGGTTAAGTCCTTTGACTATCAAATTTTTTTGTGTTTAATATGATGAAAGACTGATTATTTCTCCTTGTACACTTATCTTCTAATTAGGTTGAGATGATTCAATTCTATTTGTGCCATGTGGAGATAATTATTTTCCTTATCTTTTATTTGGAGACCTTAGGGGTATTTATGAGAGCTTGAAACCTTGAAAAATAAATGGGGAGTGTAATGGGTTGATTTGACCACAATTACCCCTTGATGACTAATTAATAGCTAAGTATCTAGATACTTCAGGTAAGGAATCAAGCCACACAAATTTCTCCTATCTAGAGTGGCTATGCAATTTTACTCTTAGACCATACTTATGGAGATATAAGATGGATTTGATACTTGAGTCCTTGCATGTTTTGACATGAATGGATTAATTAATACTTACTACTTTAAGGTTTTTTTCACATGTTTTGACATGAATGACTTAGAAGGAAAAATACTTAGCACATTTATATAAGGGTTAGCTTTCATGCTTTTTGTTAAAAGACTAGTCAAAAGTTTTATTTCAAAAAAAATTCATGAAGACTTCTTTGGGGATTGTTATAGTATTTAGGTCTTTGTTAATATTATTTATGACTATTCAAAAATTTTATGAAGATAAATTTTACAAAGACTAAGTTTGAACAAAGGTCATAAAGATTGAAAAAATATTGAATAAATATTCATGAGAATTTTCTAAGTATTTTTGTCTTTGGATAAAATGTTATGAAGATTAGTCAAAAATTTTGGCCCTAAAAAAAGTTTTGAAGACCAATTTATGAAAAAAAATGTTTCAAAAGTTTAGAACAAAAGTTATGAATGAAAGTCTACAAAAGTTTTGAATACCAATTCCTAGATGTAAGTTACAACAAAAAATTTGAAGACCCATATCTGAGTGAAGTGCATGAAGACAAAAAACCCAAGTTCCAATTGTGGCCCACTATATGGAGGTGGTAATCCCATAATTTTATAGCTTCAATAATAATCGATAGACAAATGAGAAGCCACCATGTAGCCCAGATGATAGACCCACAACACAGAACCTAGTCAGGGATCTGAAGGAGATGACATGTGAAATGATGTGGAATCTATAGTGAATGAGCTTATGCGATGTGTCTACCCTAGAAAATTCCACATCATCAATGCACCAAATTAAATTTTATAGCTTATCCAACCATTAAAATAGTCAAAGGCATGAATATTGTAGGAAAAATGGGCAGCTATCATTTGAAAACTTTGAATATGGACAAGGTGTTAATAAGCCTGAAAATAGTTAGATTCAAGTGTGGATTTGTAACTCCCCAATAAATAAAGGATGAAAATTTCAAGAGATAAATAATGATTCATCCAAGACAATGGAGAGATCCTACACCACCTTTCAAGAGAGTATGATCAAAACATTCCAAATCATGTAGGAGAGGAATATATGACTATTTTAATGCATTTCATTGATATTGTAATTGATCTCATGATTAGATGAGAGACATCATAAGGTTTCTACACATCTTCCTTCTCTCTCTCCTTTTTATTCTCCTATATGTACTATTTTAAGTGAATTTGAAATGATCCTCTAGCTTCTTATGGTTTAGCCCTACAAAAATTGATATTGATTCTTGATTTTGAATTGAATATAGGCTAATCTATGCCTTTTCTATATTGCATCTAGTGTTCTCATAATGAATTATTGATGAATAGTAGTGATAGCGTTCAAGTTCCTTGTATTTTTCCTCTTCATTCTTGCCTCTTTTTGAGTAATTCATCTTCTTGTAGGTCATATAAAGTGTTTCAAGTAGTTTTGAAAGATTAAGTGTGGAAATCTTCACTATTATCTTATTTTAGACCTATTGATTATCCTTCTTAATTAATACATTATATATAGCCTCCATATTGAAATGCTTATGTTTGAAGGACTATTTAGAGTTGTGAAACCAGATTTTAGTCCTATTTTATTCCATAATAGTAATCATAAACAAGTAGAGGATAACTATAATTTGGTGAATCACTCCTTTATTCATTGCTTTCATACTTTCAATCTCCCTTGCCCTTACAATTTGAGTAGGTGTAGTGTTAGTATAGGTTTATCATCAAGGGAGATATTCCTCTATGGATGTTCTCTTTATTCATAGGCCACCCATAGCCTTAAAGAGTTCCCATTCTATCAATTGAGTAAGGAGACTTGAAACACCTCCTCAAAAGGTGAAAATCAAAGTGACAATATTTTTTAACATGCTTAATGGGACCAAAATTCAATAAAATTTCTCAAGATTAGTATTGTTCTTGACATAATTTCATCTATTATATCATCTACATTCAACATTTAGTGACTCCAAAAATCTTACAAGCATCCTAGTTGTAATAGCAATGTCTAGTTTTCATGCCACATGTAACTACAATATCTTCTGCTAAAGGTACTCCTTTTGAGTTTGTAGAATTACCTTATCATTTAGCTAATAAAAATATATTTTATACTACACATCCTTATCTAAAAATGTCTTTTTCTATAAATTTATCTATTAAAAAGTTTTATCTACCTCCAATTTTCTAGATGGTAGCACCTAAAAATCAAGTTTTTGTTCTTTTTGATGGTGGTGGCCCTCTCAACCTAGCTCAATATTATTATATCTCTATTGTTTCCCTTAAAATAATCCCACATTTTACTAGAGAGGATTTCACCACTCCTATTAAGCATATAAGAGACATTTCTAATATATGTTCTATACATCATGTGATATAAGAGAATGTGTTAATCATATTTCTATACACTTCATTCAAATGGAAGGATCTTTAGTGGTATAGAGGTTTGAGACCTAATTCTATTACTACTTGGGATGAATTAGGAGAATAATTGTGCAAGCATTTTGAGGATAAGAGTGATCAATTATCCTTGGTGGAGTAATTAACTATTATAAATATGGATCCCCAAGAATTCATGGTTAATTTCAACTATAGATTTCAAAATAATTGGGATAGGATCTCAACCATATTTAAACCCACTAAAAACTATGCATTCTTGTATTAATTTAGGACTTTGAATAATGATATAGCAGTAATGATCTAATCAATAGGGGAACACACTATCTGATGTATATTAAGTAGAAATAAGGGATGAGAATTATCTCATCCAAGATGGTAATATTTATCTAAGGCCTCACATGAATTTATTTATAAAATTACAATCCCCTACTCTTTGTACACTTCTTACATTGCCCACGTTGGCTCCTATTCTTTCGCTAAACAATTAAGAAAAGGCTACCTCTACCCATTCTAATGACTTAAATTAAGTTAAGAGTATTATATAAATATTTATAAATGATATTGTTAGAATAAATAGGTATCAAGATACAAATTTTAGGCCTTACCAAACCTAAAACCAATTCAATTAAGCCAATAGACCTCCTTTCTAGAGCAAATTCCAAGGCCAAGGGTCAATCACCCATACTAAGCCTTATACTAGTTATAACCTAAATGTTTCTAGATATTCAAATGACATTTTTCTTTCTAAAAATAATCTATTCTAAGATGAGTCATGGTGTATTCCTTATGATCAGCTCCAAAAATAGATTATGTACTCTAATGGTATGTCCAATCAAATTCCAATGGTGTAAGGTGTTCAAGATTCTCAAGATCCACAATTTGAAGTGCAACCACAAGGAGAATATAATCAAGGTAAAGTGCAACCTAATTCCACACTTGTAAATTATAAAGGAGATTATGGTGTAATGAATCAGTTTGGAGGCATAGGTAACATTGATACTCATGGGGCAGCCAACACAAGGGCTAAAAAGAGAGCAATAGAGGGTAATCAAGAGATAATTCAAGGACCTATCCTACCTTCTCAAGTGTCTCAAGGGACAAGTAGACCTAATACATCACTAAATTTTAGGAATTACAAAAAAATTAGAATGTGAAGAGTGTTCCTCTAACTCAATCTTCACAAACTCAAGATAGTGTTGTTGTTCCTAAAGGAAAACCAAAGGTTGGTAATTTTTATATCAAATTTTTTGATCAAATTAAAAAGAACATATGAATATTTCAATGTGGGAGACATTGGCCCTACTTAGACAAAAGGATCTACTTCTAGAGGATTTTTATAACTTCAATCTTGCAACTAGACCAGTAATGAAAGAGAGATCAACCCTCATGAATGAAACTCAATCTAAAGGAGGGAAATAATTGAGAAGTTATAAGCCTCCTCCTTTATACCTTTATCTCATTATAGGTGAGCCTTTGGTTCAAAATTGTATTATTTATAGTGGTTTTAGTAATTCTATAATGCCCAAGCAAGTAGTTAATAAGTTAGGTATAAAGTATAATCCAATCACCAAAGGAGTTTTGCAATTAGATGGGATAGCCACCAAGACCATATGTATCATCAAAGGTCTGAACTTAAATTTTCATTCTTGTCCCACTTTTTCAATTTCCCAATATGTTGTTATAATATACCTATCACCCTATTTTTCTCTATGCCTATCTACGGAGTTCACAACTAATATTGGGGGATACATATCATTACATTGGTCTTGCATGGTGTTTAGGACTAGGTATGGTACCCAATTCAAGATAGAACTAGAACCAATTTCTAAGATTCATATAAAATCTTATGTTCTTAAGGTGTCTAATGTTAATTTTACTATTCTTGATGAAGGAGATCTCCATGTTTATCAAGTACCAATTATTTCCATTGAAGGCATAGCTGATATCTTTATTAATGAGTGGGGAGCTAAGCATCATGAACATGATCCCTATAAGTTCATAGAAGAATCAATCCTAGGAGTATATTGTTTACATGAAGAAGGTTCTTTAATTCCAAATTTGGTGAATCCTATTCATCTCATGGATGGTCTATGATAGCTATTCTTTGATGGATATAGAATCAAAATTGGTGTAGGAGGTGGTGAAATTTCGGTGTCTCCCTATAAAGAAAAGTCATATACTACTTTCATATTTCAATTTAGTTTTATTTGCAATACAATAGAGCATGAATCAATTTTACATGGTATTAAATGGGATAGGAAAAGGGGAGTGGAATGATTATAGGTATTTAGTGATAGTTCGATGGTTATTTATCAAGAAAAGGACCAAAATGTGTCAAAAAAACCTTACTAAAGTCCTACAAGCATAGGTCATGAGTTCTTATAGAATATTTTGAGGATATCATTATAAAATCCATTCTAAGAGAGGAAAATAATCATGTTGATAGGTTGTCTATATTTGGATCTTAGTTTGATATCCTCAATGATGTAAAGAGTCAAATATGTCAACCACATATAAAGGTAGTGGTAAGGCCTTCAATTCCTAATAATGATGTTAATTGGCAAGTTTTTGAGAATGATAAACAAATATTTTCCTTTCTCCAAGAAGAGGCTAAGTTCTCTTCAAGAAATAAGACCAAATTACAATAGCAATATAGTGATAAGATTGTAAAATTGAGGTCAAACAACATCCTTAAAGGTCTAGTGACACTTGAAATCATTTTCAGCAATGATGATAAAATGAAGAAAGAAAAGATAATCATATCTACCAAGCAAGAGGATTGTGAAAGGGTTACCATATTTAAAGAAGAAAAAATCACTTGGAAAGGTATGTAGTAAATAAGAGATACTTTCATCCATTGAGTTATTCAAAGAGTTTTCTAATGTATTTACTTGGGAGTATAGTGATCTGAAGGGTTCTAACCCTAGACTAGCTCAACACACTATAAATATAGATGCAGATGCTAAACTAGTAAGGCAAAAACAAAGACCTATCAACCCAAGAATAGAGCCTCTAATGAGAAAGGAATTGACTAAGTTGATAGAATCTAGCATAATCTTCCCTATCAGTCACTCCTCTTGGGTTGATAATTTAGTCCGTACAAGAAGGAAGAATGGAGAGATTAGATCATATGTAGATTTTAGGGACATAAAAAGAGTTTCATTGAAGGATAATTATACTTTGATTTCCATATAACAAATATTGTAGATGGTAGTAGGTTCTAAGCATTTCTCTCTCCTTGATGACTATTCAAGGTATAATCAAATTTTGGTACAACAGGGATACTAGTATAAGATATCCTTTACCACAAAGTAGGGCACATATTCAAATATTAAGATCCTTTTTAGATTGTTCAATGCTGGACCTAGTTTATAAATATCCATGGACATGGCATTTCAAGGTTTGATAAATAAGATAGTGTTGATTTATCTTGAAGATATCACTATTTTCTCTAAGGATGCAAATGATCATTTGAATCATCTTAGACAAATATTTTAAAGGTTTAGGCATTTTGGTATATCTATTAATCTTAAAAAGTGTGTATTTTTAGTCCATGAAGGAAAACTCTTAGGCTACATTATCTCCAAGAAAGGTCTCTCCATAGAGGATAAGTGTTATCTTGTCCTTATAATTGCCTAAACACAAGAAAGGTATGAAAGTTTTATTTGGAAATATCAACTTCATTAGAATAGTCATACTTGAATTTTTTAATATTTTCAAACCTCTAACATCCATGTTGAAGAAGAATCAGGGTTTTATTTTGACTAGAAAAAGAAGGGATTGTTTTGGTGCTATCAAACAAGCCATAGCTAAAGTTAAAACAATTTCAAATCTTCATTTCACAAAATACTTCACCTTGTATTCTCAAGTAAATGATTAAGTCATCTCTACCATGTTGACATAATTAGATGAGGAATATCTTAAACAACTAATTGATTTCTTGAGCTAAGCGTTGGAAGACTATGAAGTAAGGTACACTTTTTTAGAAAAGAAAGTGCTTACTATCATGATTTTTTTTATAAATTTAGACATATTCTCTCTAAAAACAAATTTCATGTGATGGTGTCTCTTCTAAGCATAAAATACTTCCTTTTAAGTAGAAACTTGAATGAGAAAAGATCTGGTTGGATCACCAAAGTAATGGAATATGATGTAGATATCAAGGTTACCAAGTTAGTGAGAGGTAAAGGGTTGTGTGATAACTTAACATCAGAATTGAAAGAGAATAAATAGGTTGTACTAACACTTAAACATGACACTCAAATAATTTTACCTTCACCTACCATGAGCTAGACACAAAACATGATCAATTTTCTACAAACATTGAGTGTCCATTAGGTTTAGATAAGGCTAACAGGAGACATTTTAGATTACAATATATGTGTGTGTGTGTGTGTGTGTGTGTGTGTGTGTGTGTGTGTGTGTGTGTGTGTGTGTGTGTGTGTGTGTGTGTGTGTGTGTGTGTGTGTGTGTGTGTGTGTGTGTGTGTGTGTGTGTGTGTGTGTGTGTGTGTGTGTGTGTGTGTGTGTGTGTGTGTGTGTGTGTGTGTGTGTGTGTTATTTTATATGGAATACACTTTAGGAAGGACCTTAATGGAAATATCATAAGGTGTGTAGACGCTGATCAGATTGAGAGAGTATTGGTAGAATTATATGATGAGCCATTAAGTGGTTACTTTACATAAAGAAATATAGTATAAAAAGTGATGAGAGCTAGTTATTATTGGCCTAGATTGTTTAAAGACTCATATTCATTGGTGAGGAAGTGTAATAAGTGTGTTTTACTCATAGGAAAACAAAATATTTTATCCCTCCCTCTCCATCCCAGTCAGGTATACTGACCTTTCATGTAATGGGGTTTGGATTTCATAAGTATGATCAATCCTCCTTCAAGTTTTGGTCATAAATGGGTGTTGAATAAAATTGAATACTATTATCTTTCTAAATTTCACACCTAAGAAGGTTTTTCAAGCCTTATTTATTTATATGATAACATGGAATCAATTCTAGGCTATGGGTAGTCTAATTGATGAGGTGAATTTGTAGATTGGGTTAACTCCCTTGATGCTTCACCCAATAATACTCACTAACTTACTTATATTTAAAGGAAAAGAGGGAAAAAAGGAATAAAAATATAAATAAAACATGTATGTGATGCACCAAATTTATTTTCCTCTACTTTCCTATGATTGTATTATGAAATGACATTATTACAACTTGATTTTCACAACCCCAAAAATAGTTCTTCTCACACAAGTTTTAATATATAAAGGTTATAGATCATATAGTATCCAATGTCAATGATAAATAGGTCTTTGAAATAACACTAATGACACTTATACACTTGAAATCATCAAAACATTTGATACACATCATATGACCTATGGAAAGATAACCAAATCACATAGAGGAAAGAAAGAAAATGACAAATGCAAGGAAGTAATATAACTATCACTAAAATCCACCAAAAATACATATAAAAATAACTATATTCAATATGGAGATAGCATAAATCAGCTTGAATTAATTTCAAAGGCAACAAAAAGTATTAAATTTGGAAGGGCTTCACCATACCAACTTTGAGGATACATACAATGCCTTTCAAGTCTTAATTTATAACAAAAAGAAGAGAAGATGGGGAGATATGAATAAATATTCCCATCATGGCTGTGATAAAATCATATAATAAGTTTTAAAAATAATTAAAAAATACCACCAAGTCTTTAATTAATGTGTTGGCTTCTTGTTCTCAACACTCTAGGTCATGTGTTGATGAAGTTATAACTAAAAAGTGGTATGGAGATCATCTTGGTAGGTTAGATTCTCCTTAAATATAAATAAATTCTCTTAGAGTTACACCTTTAATTCCTTTAATTTAAGTTACAAGTTCACCATTCTACACCTATATTACTTGAGAACCTTATACACCAGCCTTGCCTCTTGCAATGCTTCTCTACCATGTGAGATTTGAACTTAAACTTCAAACTTCTTCTCATACTATACTTTCTGCCTACAGGGTTTGATTTCTCAAGAAATATATATTATTTTTATTGAATTTATATACCATGAATTTATACTTAATTTAAGTGTTTTATTAGGTCATGGAGTCTTTGTTCAAGCATTACAGATCACCTTGTAGTTATGGTCTTCAAACTTGTTTGACAGGAAGGTAGCAAGAGACCTTCATATTATAGAGGTTTAATATGACCTTGAGGTCCAAGAAGGGATTTTGGCCTATGTTTTATCATTTAATAAACCATCCATGCATGGAATTTGTATATTAATATTATCTAAATGTTCCTTGATCGTTGAAGTCTTGAAACATGTCTATAATTTTACCTTCTTGATGAAATAGTGGTCACACTCCTCATTTATGCCTAGTTAGTGATTTAAATCCTATGTTATCATTATGAAAAATTATTTAATGAATTTTAAAAGAAAATAATAACTATTTCTTGGCTCGAGGATCCTCTAAAAATGGTTAAGAAGAGTTGTTTAACCCAAAATCCTCCAAATAGGCTCAAAAAGGTAACTTCTAGGATAATTTTATGTACTCTTATCCTCACATGTGCCAACATCCTAATCTATCAGATGATTAAGATAGGAATATAGGACATACAATTATTTTCCAGTACATCCCAATTCAATTGAGGCACCTATAAGGCTAATTTGTTCCATTGGGCTTCTTAAGATGTTTTAGCAAGGTTTTAGGGTCTTAACTTGTTAAAGATTGTTCATAAAAAAAATATCCTTGATCTCCCAAATAATGAAACAATATTATATTATGTAAACCTTAATAACATATCCAAAACCCACTTTTACCCATGTAACTTCTCCTTCAAGTTCCCTCATGATTAAATTGGGATTCTTGAACAAGACATCCATGTTAGTGAACTCGAGAAGGCCTAATTTGGTAACAGAGATATGAATGTTATTTTTTTTGTTGGTAATACCTCCTTGAGGTATGTATATAATCTCATGATTTTTTAAATTAGTTTTATAAACCCATATAACCCTCAAACTTCTTATAAATTGCACTAGGCCATTGTTAGGGTTTATGGACAATCTCATGTAGATAACCCTAACAGTCTTTATTAAACATTTTACTTCTTGTAATGGGTTAAAACCTTGTGGGATATTATAATAATGTCATATGAACCTCCTAATATTCTTAATTTCTCAAAATTATCCAAAACATGTACATATTATTCATGTTTTATGCACAAGCATATAGGTGTTATTTAGGCTTCTTGGTTGTTCTATTGTGTTTTTATCATCTTTAGGCCTATTTGATCAGTGGTGTTCCTATAGACAATGTGATATAATATTTGAATATATATTCCATGTCTATAATATATTTAATTTACCTTGGATGTTCATTTGAACCCATCACAGTCATGTTCTTGGTATTGCACAGTCTTCTTATAAGGTGCCTATTTCCTTCATGATTGACTGTACACAACTACATGCATTTCATTATTCAATGAAACATGTTAATCAGTGTGTGAGATCAATTAGATTTAAGATAAATTTTTTAACCATTTGTAGTGTTGATAAACTAATCCTATATTGGTTTCTCTAAGATAAACCCAAAGGCACTATTACTCTCCTAGGCCTTCAACAAGCCTAAAACACTCTTCAGTCCAAGAAGCTTGATGTTTTATAATATTACCTTAAAACTAAGAATTTTCAAAATTATTAAGGATTTATTTATTCCCTCTTCACTTTATTTGATTTTTTATAACATGCAATCAATATAAATCTTTCTATTTTCTATCTACTTTCTCAAAACAAACCTATGGTTTCCTTTTGAAACTAACTTGGCCATTTTGGTGTTGTTTTTGCTTCATATAGCATCTCAACATTTCCCATTCTTTATATGAGGTCTCACATACCTTTTATAACCTTTTATAACTATTTTTTCATCACAAAAGATACCTCATTTATCTTAGTTCATAAGCAAACCTATAGGTCACTAGTTTAGGCTTGAAACTCTCTTTCTCACCAACAACATTATTCCGTTGATTTGGATTATCCAATGAAAGGAAAAGTGAACTCAATAGTTATATTTGAGTACATTTCCAAGTATGAAATTTTCATATTTTATCAAGGATTATAATCCATTTATAGACCTATAGTCTATTGATATGCATGGATACCTTAGTCTTTGGTTACCCCTTCTCTTCACTTGCTTAGAGGAGGTTTGATGATTTAACTCATATAACTCACCAAAAGGTAAACCCTAAGATATAATATTATTTTACCATCAATATAACCACATAATATTATATTGTATATTTCTCATGAGTTCAAGCTTGCCTTCATATTTTTACCAAATAGCACTAAAACCTTGTTGAGAACATTAAGACCAATGACCTTCATGATCTGCTATCTACCATTTGAGAAGATTTATAGGAGGAATGAAAGGTTACTATAGGTTTCTTTAGGACCAATTGAAATAAGGAAACATGAAAAACTGATTTAGGTCCTATGCCTAAAACTTTCTTATTCATCACCTTGGCTTGATTTCTTTATTTAGATCCTTCTTTTTATCTCTGATCTCTAATTTTTCTTCTGGGTACTTATAATTTTAAACTCTCTTGATCAATTTCTCTTCTTTAGGCTCAATATAATTTTTTTGTATATCCTTCTTTTTATCTCTGATCTCTAATTTTTCTTCTGGGTACTTACAATTTTAAACTATCTTGATCAATTTATCTTCTTTAGGCTCAATAGAATTTTAAAATCTCTTGATCAATTTATCTTCTTTAGGCTCAATATCTCTCTCTTGATCAATTTCTCTTATCTCTCTCTCAACATCATAATATTATTTTTCAATTGTCAAGACTGCCTTCTCCATTTTTTTAATGACTTGCTCAAACTTATTTAACTTCATATGTCTCAAGGCCTCTTTCATAGTTCCATGGTTATGTAGATCTCAAAAAATATCTCATATTCATCTCTCTCTCTCTCTCTCTCTCTCTCTCTCTCTCTCTCCTCTCTCTCTCTCTCTCTCTCTCTCTCTCTCTCTCTCTCTCTCTCTCTCTCTCTCTCTCTCTCTCTCTCTCTCTCTCTCTCTCTCTCTCTCTCTCTCTCTCTCTCTCTCTCTCTCTCATCATCATCAACATTATAATATCATTTTGCAATTGTCAAGACTACCTTCTCCATTTTTTTATTGACTTGCTCAAACTTATTTAACTTCATATGTCTCAAGGCCTCTTTCATATTTCCATGGTTATATAAATCTCAAAAAATATCTCATATTCATTTATCTACCTCTATAAATTCCTTTTACATGTCCAAACCAATAACCCAAACCTCAAACAAAAACTCTTCATACAATACACTTTTCCTCTCTTGAAGGTTTAATCATTATAGCCTTATTTTTATTCTTATCTTCATGGTTTGAATAATATATAGGGTTTCATGATGATATAAACATATTTTTTTATAAACTTTATCATTATTCAACTCCCCCTAAAATTTAAAGTCTCAACTCCTAAGGTAGACCCCTTAACTCAACACACCCTTCACCGAATTAGGCCTCTTTAGCCCTTATACAAGTACACAATTCAAAAATCCATATTATATGGTCGAGTGATGTCTTAAAACTATTTAATCCTATGTTTCTAATTAAAATATAATTTATTACAAATTTTTAATATTTTATAAGGGTGGGAACTCAAGGTAAATGATTTGCAAGATTGGAAACCCTAATTAGTTGTAGACAGGTATGTACAAGACCTAGAGGGAATAAAAATGATTATAATGAGTTTTAGACATTTTAAATTTATTTAAATACCTAAAATATGTCTTCCCAAATTTTTTACACCTTATTTAATGGGTATTTATCTTGAATCAATCACAAAATGTCTTTAACAAACAAAGATACAATATTTTGGCTTCTCGTATAGGACTGTACAGGTCGAGGGCTTACTAAAATGGATTATAAAGAGTTTCAAGCCATTTAAGGCCAAAATAATATTTATATAAGTATTTTATTGTATTCTTAAACCTTATCAAATAATTATTAGACTTTTTTCAATCATCAAATGTTCTCCAAATGTAACTAATCAGAGTTCTAGGAATAATGGAAGACTATATACATGAGAATAGAAGTTTAAAGTGATTATTGTAATCTATGTGTAACCTAAACATATAGAATTATTATTATTTTAAAAATATCACAAACACTATATAAGACTCCAATACCTCTCAACACCTCAAATCATTGAATGAAACTCACAAGAACTCTTGGTTATCTTCCCTTCTTGACTGTGTTGATAGAGTTTTCAAAATTTGTATTTGAAATCCTTCCATTGTACATAAGTAAAAATGATCCAAAATATTCAAAAAGAACTAAAATCGGTAATTTATTACCTATTAACAAATTTTTATAGTCCAACACCCTCATACATTCATCAAGTTCTTGATCTTCTAGATTGTGTATACACAACATTCTTTCTTATGGATTATGCAATGTATCAATCCATTATTATTTTGAAAAATATTGATAGGAACATATTATATTAAAATTAATCATAGTATAATATTGATCATGTGCCATAAATCATAAAAATAATGTTGTAAATCATTCTTTTTATATTTATCTCAGTGCATACAAAATAGACATGTACAAAATTTTAACAAGAAAGTTTGAGTTTCTCAAAATTTTATATTTATTGTTGTTTCATACATTTTAACCCTACCTATTTACAATATTTTAATCCTCCGCTACCCTAATCTACACACACAATAATAAATTCATCCTTTTATTCTTCTTGCCACACTAAAACATGCAAATAAACATCTTTTTTTTGTTAATTTCATGAAAGTGGTAGTTACAAAATGCTATATTCTTGGATTTACCTTTCTTGGACAATTATTTTATTTTAGAAAACATTAAAACACATTCCTATACCCTATATGAACCAAAGGAAAACATTCATTAACATTTTTGTACACTACAAGATCCAAATTTCCATTCTATCCTAGTTAGGAAATTCAAATTTTTAAATTTGGGAATTTGTGAGAAAGATATAAACACACATTTAAAATATATAAAGATTTTCAAACACCCTAAATTCCTCTCTAAGGACATATAAAACCTATCACAAACCAAAATTTATAATAATGAATCCATAAAACATAGTTACATGCTTTGTACCTTGTGATGCTCTACATCATGCTCCCCCAGTAGGGAAAATTTGGAGCTCCTACTCAAATGCTCATTGTCAAAATTCTTTATTACTTTATAATTATTCATTTTATGCTTTTATGATATATATTATTGTTTTACCTCTTTTCCTTTTCATTTATCCTCAGTTGATGCCTTAGTCTTCGCCTTATTATCTTGTTTAGTCTATTTTCACACTCATATTATTTTTTTTATGAAGTGTATGACCTGTTGTAACTCCTTATTTACTTCATCTCCTATCTCCTCCATATTTGACTTCTCTCTATCATGATCTACCTCCAATTTATTATCCTCATTCTTCATTTTTTCTCTTAACTCATAACTTTCTTCTTCAATTTCTATGATTGGTTCTTGCACTCTTGGCTGATCTTATTTCTCAATCATGTTTTATCCTTCATTATCATTCTATAATAGCTTCTCATACCTCTGTTCTTCCTTACTTCTTAGAAAAATATCATCCATATTCTCTTTAGATTCCTTCTCATGACATTCCACCTTCTCATGGTGAGTCAACTCATTACCTTGCTTATCTTTTAATGACATCTCATTATCAAGTTTAGATTCATCATACCACAATACTAATTGGAAAATTTTTACCTTTATAATATTATTTATTCTTCCAACTAACTCAACTACAATATTACCCATTGAATATGTCAATTTCTCACCTTGTTCTTTTTTCTTTTGATTTTTCTCTAACTTGTTTGCTTGTGTCTCTCCTTTCATGATCCCTTGTCCTTCACTTCTTATCATGCTTCTTGGGTTGATTATTGGGATAAGGCTACCTTTTATTTTCTCTCTCCATGCTAACTTTATATCATTCCTTCTCTAAATCTCCTCAGGACTAATATTGTCCTCCTCCAATTATACTTAATTCATCAACCTACCCTCTTGGCTACTATTCTCTCTTTCTTTCTCAATCATGAGCTCTAATGCTTACATGATTATTTTATCCATATGATCATGGATTTAATTTTTCCCTTTCATCTCCATACCTGAAACATATTGTTTTGTAACTATTAAATTACCATCATGAGACTTTCTAGACTCTTATACGACCTCTTTGTCCTTTTCATCATCTCTTGATTCTTTTTTATTCTTCCATGTCTTTATAGAATTATTTCACATCTCCTTGAATCCCATATATTTTCCTTTATACTCTTCACTTTCATGATCAACTACCCCTACATGTTTCTTAGCTAACTCAAATAACTATATGGCTAGCTTATCTAGGCTTTGCCACATTGTTTGCACTACTTTGTACCATATCTTGTACATATATTTGGATTTAACTCATCACTTGGTTGTTTATTCCCTTATATAACCTATATTTTTTTCTTATTGAAGTGTTTCCATAAGCAACATGATCCTTATCTTGGACATCTTTCCTCTATCTTGTAATTCTGCCTCTTGTTCATTTATGATAACCTTCATCTTCTTCCCATTTTGAATAAGGAGCTCCAATAGGTTATCTTTAAATTATTACACTAATACTTCCCACATCAAATCTTTTTCCCATTTTACTCTCTCAATGTTTGTACCTCATCTTGTCTTTGAAATCTATCCTCTTCTTGTGTCAAGATAGACACTCTTCCATTCTATAATTTAGCTTGTATAACATGTTGTTCTATGATATATGTTCCCTTCTCTAGTACTATTTCCTTATATTGAGACTCCATTATCTCATGCCTAATGTCCACCTCTTCATATATTATTATAGGATAGATTTTTTCATTCTCTTCATCATTGATGGCATCCCCTAAAGCTACCAATTCTTTTTTCAACTGACCCAACTCTCATATACAAATTGTTGGTCATGTTGCTCCTCTAAAAAATCATCATCACCTATCATATTTATCTCAAACTCTTTAATTAATTCAAATAATGTAAATTCAAAATTTTGATCTCATACCTCTTAGTCTCATCCTCTTGATTCAATATTTCTTCTTTGATGTCTTTCATGACGCATCCTCTATACATGGATTTCTAATTTGCCTCATATTTCACATAATCATGTTTCTCATGTTTGTTTTCTTTCATTTTTTCAACTTTGATGTCCACAACATGGAATTATTCCTCCTTAAATCTTGTACCTACATTTATACATGAAAAAAAAATCATTAAATTAAAACTTGAGACTTGTTTGCCTCCATTTTCTCCTTAGGTTACTTTATCTCAATGACCATTTCCTTATTCACAAGGTGATGCTCACCTTCCTCATGTTCACCTCTCATGAGCTTCGTCATCTCCTAGAGTTTCCTACATATAAAATTCTTCTTATTTTCACCATCCCTCATGATAACCTTCCTCCTTCTCTCCATGAGTAGCTTATAGGCCACTCAACCCTCTTCTTTTTCATAACCCATCCATATCATTAACTTTATTCTTCTTGCATGATCTCAACCATGAAATTTATCCTCTATAACCTTTTTTATATCTCACTCATATCTTCTTCAACATCTAACCCTCTTCTCTTTGGGTCTTATTTCTTATTTTTCTCAAGGTGGTAGTTTAACTCATCCATGTCCTTCTCTTTTACCTTCTCAACCTTTATCTTCATTTGTCCAAGTCTTTTTCACCTTAGAACTTATGACTCTCACCTATATTATCTCTTATATCTCTCTTTATCTTTTTTTTATATCTCTTCTTATGGTTTATCTACCACCATTATTTAATGCTTTCTCTTACTATAATCCTGAAACTTAGCTTCATGCATTTTCCCTTTCAATCTTTAATAAATTTAAATAACAAACTAGAATAATTCAAAAACATAAACTCTCTAAGAGCTTACCTGATCTAATAACCCTTGATGTAGTTCATATGAATAAAACCTTATTGTTCATCACCTTGGATTTATTTATTGATTTATATCCTTCCTCTTATCTCTAATCTCTGATCCTTCTTCCAAGTACTTGCTTAAAATTTTGAACTCTCTTGATCAATTTATCTTCTTTAGGTTTAATAGCCTTATTTTTCATATGGTATCTCTCTCTATTTTTAATAACTATCTCCACTCAATTATAATAATATTCACTCTCTTTATCCTTATCTTCAACATCATAATCTCATTCCCCAATTGTCAAGACTAGATTCTCTATCCTTGTTTCTAACTTGCTCAAACTCATTTAACTTCATAGGTCTCAAGGCCCCTTTCATAGTTACATGTTTATATAATTCTAAAAAAATATATCATAGTAATTAATCTAGCTTTGTCAACTCCTTTTACATGTACAAACCAATGACCCAAACATCAAACAAAAACTCTTCATACAATACTTTTCCTCTCTTGAAGGTTCAATCATTGTAGCCTTGTTTTTATTTTTATCTAGATGGTTTGAATAATATATATAGTTTAATGATGATATAAACATATTTTTTGATAGACTTTATCCTTATTCAACTCTAGCTAAAGTTTAAAGTATCAAATCCTAAGGTAGACCCCTTAACTCAACACCCCCTTCATCTAACTAAGCCTCTTTAACCCTTATACAAGCACATGGTTCAAAAATTCATATTTTACAATATATTAAGGTTTATAAAATATTTAATCCTATATTTATAATCAATATAAAACTTATTACAAAATTTATTAACTTTATAGTGGTGGGAATTAAAGATAAATGAGTTTCACGATTGGAAACCCTAGTTAGTTGTAGATAGGCTTGTACAAGGCCAAGAGGGAATAGAAAATGTTATAATGAGTTTTTGACCTTTTAAAATGACTAAAATAAATTAAATATTTCTAATCCAATTTTTTACACCTTATCTAATGTCTTTTTTTCTTGGATCAATCACCAAAGGGCTTTAACAAGCAAAGATGCAATATTATAGCTTCTCTTATAGGTTGATGTAGGCTGAGGGCTTACTAAAATGGATTCTAAAGATTTTTAAGGAATTTAATAGAAAAATAATGATTGTATAAGTTTTTTATTTTATTTATCAACATTTTTAAACAATTATTATAATTTTTTCAATCATCAAATTTTCTTCAAACATAACTAGTCAGAGTTTTGGGAATAATGAAAGACTGTGTACATGAGAATAAAAGTTTAAAGCAATTATTGTATTTTAATTTTAACCTAAACATAAAATATAATTATTAGAATTTACAAAATATCACAAACACTATATAAGACTCCACTACCTCTCAACACCTCAAATCATTGAATGAAACTCACAAGAACTCTTGGTTATTTTCACTTATTGATTGTGTTGATAGAGTTTACAAAGCTTGAATTTGGAATCCTTCCCATGAATATAAGTAAAAATGATACACACTATTCAAAATAAAAACAAAAATTGGGAATTAATTACATACTAATTTTTTTTGATAGTCGAACACCCTCAAACATTCATCAAGTTCTTGATCTTCTAGACTATATACAAAACATTCTTTCTTATGGACTTTGCAATGTATGAATCTATTTTGATTTTGAAAACTAATATTAGGAACCCATTATATTTAAATCAACCACAATATGATATTTCTCAAATTCCATTAATCATACAAATACTTCTACAAATCATTATTTTTATATTGATCTCAATGAATATAAAATAGACATGTACAAAATTTTAACAAGAGAGACAAAGTTTATCAACATTTCATATTTGTAAGGAAATTATTTAGAATATTTGAAATATTAAAATTATATATGGAAAAATTAAGAGCAAAATAAGTAGATACACAACAACAATTGGTGAAATATAAAAATACTTGAATATTATGACTGAGCCACTTTGAGGGGGCAACCTCCACAATAATGCTATAAGAATAGAATTCACAATATGATGATAAAATACTAACCAATACCTCCTATATATACTCTATTTTTCCATGGTTATTCCATAGGCTAACCATAATAATATCTATAAATGCAACAAGCTAATATGAAAATGTGTAAGCCACAAATCAGCCATATAGATCCCTATATGCACTATAGGTTAAACACATAACATGACCCTACCCTTCAAAATAAAATTGTCCTAAATATTGAATCAAACCAAGATGTTTCTATAGGAATGCTTCATTGTCCCATATTTCATCTTTATAATGCATGTTCTTCCATTTGATCAAATACTACTTAATAGCTCTAGTCCTTAGTTGTTTTGTGTGCATGTGAAGGATCTCCTTAGGCTCGAGAATGACTCTACCTTGTTCATATAATTTAGGTAACTCAATTTGAGTGGAAAATTTATGTCCAATTAATTTTTTAGGAAATATACATGTAATATCTAATGTATGCGAGTGGATGGGGGTAATTCTAAGTTGTAAGCCACACTACTAATTTTTTGTAAGATCTGGTAAGGACTATAATACTTAGGTGATAATTTATTATCTTTTTTCTATTACTTAAGAGAAATTTGATTAAATGGATATAAATTCACAAATACCCAATCACCTATGTCAAAATGCCACTCACTACAAGTTGATCTATTTTATACTTCATTGGATTTTGGGTTCATTTCTAAATTTTCTCATAGATTAACTAACACCTCCTATTGATGGTGAATGTGTTCCTCAATAGAAAAAACCTTAGGATGCACTATAAAAACTGAAGTGATGGATAGGAGGTGATACCCATACAATTCCATAAAGGGAGACATATTTGAAGAAGTGTGAAAATAAGTGTTATACCACCATTCAACAAGTGGTAACTAATGAACCCATTTATCCTATTTGTCAAAAAAAAAAAAAAAAAGATACCCTTTGATATATTTTTTGACTACCTCTATTTATCCATTAGATTGAGGATGACATGTGAGCCAAATGGGTACCCAAACATGAAAATAATTTAGTCCAAAAATTACTAGTAAATATGGGATCTTGATCACATATATATATAGTATCATGCAATTTTTAAACTGTATTGAGAAATGTAGAAGCTACTATACTAGAAACAAATGGCTATGATAAAGAGAAAAAATGAGAATACTTGGTGAGTTGATCCATAATTATCATGATAACATTTTTACCCTCAGACCTTAGTAACCCTGTAGTTAAATACATGGAAATGTCTTCCCAATACTAGCTAGGGATGGATAAAGGTTGTAAAAAACCTAGGGTCTTAATGGTTTCACCTTTATTTTTTTGGCATACCATGCATTCATCCACATATTTTTAAACATACCCTTTGATTCCTTCCAAAAAAAATCTTCAATGTCCTCCAAGTGGAGAGGTATGAAGTTCCTGAATAATTTTATATTTGAGGAGAGAATGCTTACAAATGTATAATCTATCTTTATACCATAATGTGTTCCCCTTCCATGTAAATTTTTCAAATTTTTTAGAACCCTATTGAAGATTGTGAATCAAATACTTGGTAGCAATGTCATTCTCCCATCCTAATCTTGCTTCCTCTAGCTATCTACTTGCCACATGGTCATGGTGCATAAAAATGCCTCAAATGATTCATCCCACCAAGATAGAGCATCTACTACCACATTCTCTTTTCCTTTCTTATATAATATTTCAAAGTCATAGCCTAACATTTTAGTCCCCCACTTTTTTGTTCTTTATATGACAAGCATTGTTTCAAAAAATATTTGAGGCTATCATGATCAGTCTTTACCTAAAAGTGATGACCTATTAGATATGGTCTCCATTACTTCATTGCATGTAGAATAGCCATCATCTCTTTCTCATATATTGATTTGAGCCTATATTTTCCCTTAAGTTGGTGACTTTCAAATGATAATGGTATGTCTTCTTACATGAGTACAGCCCTCATGACATATCCTAATGCATCACATTCCACCAAAAAAGTTTTAAAAAAATTAGGAGTAGCCAAAATTGGATTTGTGCAGATAACCATTTTCAAATTTTCAAATGCCTTGATAGCTAAATAAGTCCACTAGAATGATTATTTATTTAATAAATAGGTGAGTGGGGCTAAAATGCTACCATATTTTTTGACAAACATGTGATAGTAACCAGTGAGCCCTATAAATCTATCGAGATTCTTAAGGGTCTTGGGAACATACCATTCCATCATTTCTTTGATTTTCTTAGGATCAAATTTAAATCCTTCATGTGAAACAATATGACCTAATTACTCCACCTATAATTGATTTGATTTTCTTAGGATCAAATTTCAATCCTTCATGTGAAACAATATGACCCAATTACTCCACCTCTTGGACACCAAAAGCACATTTGGAAGGTTTAGAAAAAAATCAATGTTGTTCCATAACTAAAAACACATATTTTGCATGATTTAAATGGTCTTCCAAATTTTTTCTATAGATGAGGATGTCATCAAAAAACACTAATACAAAATTTCTCAAGAATGGCCTAAAAATAGTATTAATCAAAATATAAAATGTAGATGGTGTATTTGTGAGGCCAAAAGGCATGACCATAAATTCATAATGGACTTCATGAGTTTTGAAAGATAATTTATATATTTCCTCATTGCAGATGTGAATTTGATGATATCTAGAGTGAAGATCTAACTTGGTAAAATAAATATTGCCATGCAATTCATCTAACAAATCATTAATTACTAGAATAGAAAAATTATCTTTGATTGTGTATTTGTTGAGTTACTTGTAATTTGGGCACATCCTCTAACTATAATCCTTCTTCTACACCATAACCATTAAGGAGGAATATCCACTTTGACTATGTCATATGATTCCTACTTCTAACATCTCTTATACCATATTTTCAATTTCACTCTTTTGGGCATATGGATACTTGTAGGGTATAATATTGGGTGTACTTCCTAGAATGAGTTTGATGGCATGATCATGTGTATGACTTGGAGGAATTCCTTTTGGAATGTCACTAAAAATAATATAATGGTCATCCAACACATTGTTTAAATCAAGATGTTAGACTCCTTGGTTGGTTTAACCTCCATCGAAAGTAAGTGTGTCATAAAAACTTTTGCACCTTTTCTAAAACTCTTTGTCATCTAATGAGAACTAACCAATTGTGGATATTAGGCCCATAATCCATGTAGTTCAAAATTCCTTCCTTATGAATGGAAACTCATGAATAATTCTTGGAAATTCATCTCACTAGTGCCCAAAGTGGTGAGCCATTGTACTCCCAAAACAATGTCATATCCTCCCATGTGAATAGTAAACATAGGGGAATCTAACAAATAGTCTCCCATAAAAAGATAAATACTATGGAATTTTCTAGAATAGTTGACCATACCACCATATACAATCATGACCTAAACATTTAGAGCTAGGTAAATGAAATAATTCAAATGAGCAACAAACTTATTATTGATGAAGTTATGTGTACTCCTAGAGTTAATTAACACAATCAAACTTTGTTTCTTTAGTAACCCCACCACCTTAAGAGTTTAAGGAGTACCAATGCCTAAAAGTGTATGATAGGAAATAGTAGGTTGAGAATATTCAAATTTTTCCTTAGGTTCTTCTAACCCTTCCCATAAAGCCTCCTCATCTTCTTCCTCATCATTTGCATTATCAATGTAAAACAACTTATTTTCATCACATCAATGCACTTTTCCCTATTTAAAATCACATCTAAAACACAAACCTTTTATGTGATTTTATTCCACTTATTAAGGTGTCAATCTAGTAGGTTGATGAAGTAATGGTGCTAGAAAGGTGTGTTCATGAACATTGATGAAAGGTCTTCATTTGATCAACTCTTTTTGCTCAACCATGTGTGTCTTGGGTATGGATTTAGATACAATACTAGGATGAAACATGTGAACCTCCAATTAGATTCTATCTTTGAGACCACCAAAAAATAGGTCAATAAAATTTTCTTTAGTGATGTCTACCACATGTAAGGAGAGATTCTAAAATTGATGAGTGTAGTCCTTAATAGTCCCAGTTTAGAGCAACTTGACTAGTTGACTAAAGTAATTTTTAGATACATTATTGTGATAGTGGAGGTGAAAATCCTAAAAAAATACTGACCATGAAAATAGGATACCCTTATTTTTCTTGACCACATAACCAACAATACAAAATGAATGGCTCAAGTTCTAGATAGAGGTCATAACCAATTTTTGTGAACATGGAGTTTGATGTAAATCAAATGATTTTTTAATTTGAGTGATCCAAGTGAGTGGATCATTACCATAAAACTTTCCAAGGTCAACTTTTGGCAACATTGGCTTAGGTCCAAAATTGGTATTGATATTGTTTGGAGTAGAAGAACCAAACTGAAGTGGTGGAGGATTATTTTGTAGTGGTTGAGCTGATAAGTTGGCCAATTACCCATATATATGTTTTAATTGATCATTCATACTATCCAAGTCCCCTCTCAAACTTATAATGTCCCTTTAAACCATATCAAAATCATATGTTTTCACCATGCTCTACAACTCTGACTTAAGTTACTAAACTACCTTTAAAAATAGATAGATCAGAAGTTTTAGATTTCATGTCATCCTTGTGAGGTGTTTTTGGAATTTCTTGACCTTTCTCACGCCTATGAGTGTTTATACTGGCATGTGAAAACCTTAGGAGGGTTTTAGCCCCTAAAAATATATACCAATGGAATACACTATTATGATCATCTCATCAAGATGAATCCAAATACTACTGTTGTGCACAAGGGTGCAAATTTTTGACCCAAAAAAGTGTATCGATGGAATACACCATTGTGATTGTCTCATAAAGATGAGTCTAACAACTTCTAATTTGCACAAGGTAAAAAAATTTCCATACTTATTTCATTTTTTTCACCCAAAAAAAAGTTTTTTATTTTTTTGTAAAAAATCCTCATGAACAAAAATATGGTGATAAAAAATTCAATTCCTCTTGGATCACAAGTTATGTTTTTTCAACCTATTGGTGCTCAAGATGTTAGATTCACAAAAATGCATCATATAAAATTGCCCAAATAGATGATTTAGTACCACTTATAAGGAAATTTCTTAGATTATTCACCACAATAGAATTATATATGGCAGAATTAAGAGTAAATTAAGTAGATACACAAGAACAATTGGTGAAAGAGAAGAATACTTGAATATTATGATTGAGCCATTTTGAGGGGGAAACCTCCATAATAATGAAATAAAAATAGAATTAAAAATATGATTATATAATACTAAAAACTACCTCTTATATATACTATACTTATCTATGGTTATTCCATAGGATTATCATACTAAGAACATCAAGAAATGTAACAAGCTAATATGAATATTTTTAAGCCATAAGTTAGGGACACATATCCCTAGATGAACTATAGGTTTAGGGCATAGTAATGTTTCTTTTTGTTTCATCCATTATAACCCTACCTCCTTCTAGTATTTTACTCCTATACTACCTTAATATATTCACACATAAATAATTAATCCTTTTATTCTTCTTCCCAAGCCAAAACATGCAAACAAACATCTTTTTTTTTTCCAACTTCATGCAATTGGTAGTTACAAAATTATGTATTGTTGGATTTACTTTTATTGTAAAATCCTTACATTTTGGAAAAGATTAACACACATTAATAGAACCTATATGGACCCAAGAAAAACATCGTTAACCTTTGCATACCCTACAAGATCCAAATTTCCATTCTAGTCTAGTTAGGAAATTCAAATTTTTAAATTTGGGAACTTGGTAGGAAAACTTAAAAAGGATAGAAACACACACATTCAAAACTTATAAGGACTCTCAAACACCCTAAAGGCCTTTATAAAACCTCTAACACCTATCACAAACCAAAATTTGTCATAATGAACCTATAAAACATAATTACATGCTTTGTACCTTATGATGCTCTACATTAAAAACCAAACAAAGCCCTATATGTAACCTCTCATATAAGCCTACAACTCATTCAAAATGGAGATTTTGCTCTTTTTATACTAGAACATGATAAATTGATGATGAGAGACACATGGGAAGATTAGTAGAATCCTACATAATCTCATACAATCTTCCATTTTCACCAGTGAGTTCTTAAATGACCTAAAACCTTCAAAAATTGAACTTGTAAGGTTTTGAAAGCTTGTAGGACATCTTATCTTCTTAAGGATGATTCATAAAGATCAGGGCCTAAATGTCCTAAATCCTATAGTGAATTGGAAGGTCAAAGGGTTCCCCTCATTCCCATAAGAGCACTGGCCTTGATCTTATCTCTCCTCTATGTACCAACATCAAACTATTGGGATTTCTTGAGTTTTCACGTAGACCTATAAACCCAATGGATAAATGGGGTATGTTTTTGCCTCTTTTATATCTATCACTTTCTTCCAAGCATGGATTTGACTATGTGGGGTATGGGAATATCCTTGGAGAGGTTTAGAAATGGATCTTCAATAGAAACCCTTTGCAATGAGATCCTCACAGGCTTGTTCTCTTCAAGAAACTACTTTTTCTACCTTTCAAACCTATTGGAGTTGATGATCTAGGTGATTATGAAGCTTTTATTAACCTGTATAGAGGTGTAGAAATGTTCCAAAGCTTTTCCCACCTTTCTTTCCCTATAACTTCTTCATTATCCCTCATTTAGATGTTAGAAACTGATGAATAAGAAGTTAAAAAAGTATTCCAACATTGTAAAAGTAGTCTTAAGACATATTGGACTATGTGTATGGTTGAGTACAAATACCATGACATTACACAAGTTTTAAATGACATAATAGACCCTTATTTAATGATATAAGCCTTAAATTTTAATCTTATCTTAAAGAGTCATATTAAAACATTGCAATAAGAAATATAAGGAAAAGTAAATAAAACCTTAATCTTTCCAAAAAATACCTTAGTTTCTCCAAAATATTGAAAGTGTAATGTTGTCAACTCACCATCTTTTCTCTTTGGTCTACTTGCTTAGTTTGGATCAGATTTTTTCTTGGAGGGTCACCATTATTACTTTTTAACCATGATTCAAGCTTGACCTTTACTTCACACTCAAACCTAAACTTTTTAAAAATTACCTTAATCTATTCTAAACATATTGAGGGTGGCCATATTGACTGACTTTGATGAAAAGACTAGGTGACTTGACTCCACCTCTAACTAGACTACTATAAGAGATTTTGAAGGCTTCTAAGAATGACATAATGCTTTCTACCATGATACTAAACATGACAATAAAAATACCTTTAGATATATCAACAAGGTTAGGAATATGATGACCAAAGTTTTGAATGCTACTCACTTGTGGTATCTAATTTTGGCTAACATCTTGGGTGACCTCCTAGGATTGCATGCTTGTTATGTATCTGAACTAGTGGCCTTAACAATCCATTAGGATATGGGGTTATAAATTCTACTTGACTTGAAATAAAACTAAAAATTAGACTTTATAATAGCTCTGAAACAATATAAAAACTAAGGAAAAGTTAAAACACATGCCCTACACACACGTGTCATAAGACACTTCGGGGAAGGACAACAATGAAAGTAAATAAATAAACTTGTGCTCAATCACTTAGGGAAAATAAATACCTATCATACAATGTACAAGGATATAAATTAACCTTAATAATATTATTTAAAATGTATCCCATTGACTATAATGTTCATCTCCTCTCCATCGAACTTTGTAAGCTAAAATGCATTATGTTACTTGCAGTTAATGATAACATATGGCCTACTCCATAATGTACCAAACTTGGTATGCTTACTATGTTTATACCTATCCTCATCCCACTTTAACATAAGGTCTCCTTCTTGATATGATCTTTAAATATCTCTTCTATAAAATGTCTTATTTACTTGGGCCTGATTGCACTCCATACTATACATAGCATGGTCTCTTATCTCCTCCATTGCCATGAATTTTGTCAACCTTATATCTATGGAATAACTTTTTGGAATAAAAATGAATAATATGTGAGCAGGGGGGGGGGAGCGGGGTGGCGGTGGGGTGGAAGGATTAGTATTTAAAAAAATTCATATCAATTTTACTTAATAAATCATGAACCATTCAAGCAAACATATAGATATAACAAGCATAAGCACCTATCCACATAAGCATGGAACATAAGAACACATAACATATGTGGGAAGCCCTCAAGGTCCATTTATATCTATAAATGGAATAAAATACTATAATATAAACACCAAATTTAGTGAATCAAAAACTTCACATGGATCACCAACCCCAACTAGCTAAGCACCAACTCAGCTAGGCTTTAATAAGCACCAACTTGTAAGGAGGAACCAACCCCATAGATGACTCAGCACCAACTTAGCCACCTAATTTATTTGATCATATTAATTAGAGATTTTTTCTTATATATTATATGATGATAATGTTATTAAACTCTTTTATCTCTTCTATACTTTTCAAAATATCTTCTATCCTTCTTTACTCAACTAGCCCTCTTCTTGACTTGATTAGGTCATATGACCTTGTTTTTCATACAAGTAACCTCTATCAAATATTCATAATAGTTTATATAAAATATTAATATGTTTTAAAATACCTTATTATACTTACCAAGTGATATTTCATTCGTTTCTCCTCTACACTCTATTTCACACATATTAGGCCTAAAATTGCCTTGTATTTATACAAGCCTCTTTCGTATATCCCTCTTGGTCAGACATACACACATTTACACCTATATTACCATTTTAATAGGTATTATAACATGTTTTATACATTAATAAATAATTAAAATAGGTCATACACAACTTTAATGACCAAAACCTCTTTTAGGCCCTAAGGAGACCTAATTCAATTAGGCTTTCATTAGCACACACTACCCTTTGATCTCCTTGGAACACTTTCATACTCCACACATAGAAGTAACACTTCATATGCCAATAAAATATACCCATACTAATCTAATATTAGGTCCATGAATTTTTTAATCTCCAATCACCACTTGAAGCATGTCATTGGTATTTTTCACAATTAGGTCTACAAACCTATAGAAAGTCTATCTTGAGCTATAGGAGATTAAACATAAATTAGTTAAAAAAACATGGAAATAAATATTATATAAAAAAATTATATGGTATCATAGTGATCACCATATGTTTTATACTTCATTAATTACAACATAATGACTCAAACACTTCTCTACAAATAACCCACTTAGAACTGCCAAAACACTCCAAAAACCTAATCATGAATAACTTGACCTTAAACACATTAAATAACACTTTCCATGAACAATGATACTTTAAAAATATTATTCTATATATATATATATATACCACTATTAGATACATAAATCACAAGTTTTAATGTCAAATAATGGTCTTGTAGACCAATCCTTTGACCTCACCATACATAGTCAAACCAAAACCAAACAAACCATTTTGGATTCAATGTTTCAACCAATTTCACTAATTTAAAATATTTAAAAAAATATTATTACTAATTTCAAGTCACAAAAAATAACACCATATGTATTAGATACATAAAATCAGATTATAGAACATCAAACTCAACACTGCAACTTGTTTTATCCATAACTGCCAGTTTGCCTCAAAGCACAATCATTGTGACAATGATCTTCAACACTTGTGTAGACATATTAATTGAATTATGATGAATTTATATGATATTATGATATAATTATAACATTATTGGATAGAAATATAATATTTTAAAATGGAAATATTGGTCTTGTATACAAATCTCATAACCTCAATGTACAGAGACCTCACTGAACCAGACAAGTCAACTTATGAATAACATTTTCACTATAACCACTGACCTAATTTTTTTTTATAAAAGATGATCATGTATTAAAATTAATAAAAAAACATATATTTTCCCTTTTTTCATACCTATTTCATAATAACAGATCTGTAATCACCTTCTCATTGTTGCTTGGATTTCTCATTATTTCCACCATTAGGCCTGTTAGCAACTGGCTAACTTGGATGACTGGTTTAGCACTCTTGAGGGATTTAAATTGAACATAAAACTTAATTGAAATAAAAAATGAGTATCAAGATTCATATTATATTTAATTTCAAAATTTGACTTGATCAACTCTGATTGCTACAACAAATCTCTGAGAAATGTGCACTTTCCTATAGGGTCTACTCACACACCTAACAACTCAATCACACATAGAGGTGGATGGGAGAGTTTAATACATTATTTAATAGTTTTCATAATCATTTTATACCATTATAGTCTATTTTATCAATATCTTCAACATTGGGTCACTATTAGGGTCTTAAGAGGATTTAAACACACTTCCACTATAATGATTATTCATAAAGCATAACCCTTAAATTAAAAAAATAATGCCTATAATTTTTAGTGAGGAACCTTACCCATATACCATGAATATATTAATTTCCTTTTAATATTTTACACATGACAATGAACACCTAAAAGTTCTTCTTGGGTTTACATGCCTTCATTCTGTTGGCTCAAGAGATTTCAAAACCACTTTTCATCCATTTTTTTGTAAACCATTAATTTAAAAAATATGTTAACATGATTTAAAAAACATATAATACCTATAAAAATACTCATATATCCATAATTTCCTTGGAAATAAAACCTCATACCCCTTTAGGCCATATCCATAATTTCCTTGGAAATAAAACCTCATACCCCTTTAGGCCATACTCTCTCTCTTTACTTGCTTATATTGTGACCTATAAACCACATGAGGATTTGAAACTAAACTTTATGACTCTTTCCATTTGATCTAAAATTCACTTACATACTAAATCAAACTATTATATAGTGTCATACATCATTCATATGCTTTGAAAATAGATCATGATGCCTCATTAGGCTAGGAAGAGTCTAGAAATAGTCTAGTTATAGACTTGATCTGTAGGTCCTAACCCTATAGGTTAACCTTGAGAATATTATGAATGATAAAATGATTCAAATACATGTTAAATAAAACTCATACATATTATTATCCCTTTGTACATCCATTTCACTAATCCACCATGCTCAAACCTTCTTATTAGGACTATACATGCCATGACTAGTGACATGACTAGGCTTTTCAAGCATTTGAAACTTGACAAATGATCTTGAAACACTCTTTGAAGCTTTTAAATATTACACACATTACTTAAATTATCATAAAACAATGTCATACCTATGTACATACCTCTTCATGCTCACCATACATAGGCTCATGATATGACTATGCTTGTTATGACTAAGTTTCTCAAGACACCTTATACTCAAAGACTCATACTCAAACATGCTTATCTCAATGATGATACCAAAAAATCACATTAATCATACAAAAATCTCACACCAATACAACAACCTTGACAAAAACTAATCAGATAATCATTAGATTGCCTTCAAATTCTCTCTTAATAGAAGAGACATTAGGTTTTATTGAAATTATCTCTTGTCACATGGCTTCCTTGTCACATCAAGCACACAAGATCATAACTTGAAGACTACTCATCATTCATATTCAACAAATTCACCTTGACATCAATGACATAAATATTAACATCAATGACAACACTTCTCAAAAAACTCCCCCTTTGTCATTGATGGTAAAACATTCTTTAATCTGATCACTCTCATCTTCCCCAAATTGGTCAAATGATCTCTCTCATCTTCCCCAAATTGGTCAAACTCCCTTCTTAAAATTTCTCCCCCTTTTAATTAATGCAAAAGGGTCATACATACTACAACTTCTGGAACCATTCATTCACCCTCTTTGGAAACAATTCTTAGAAACTTGTAAAAATAACTCAGAGCTACTAAGCTCACCCCTTTATCTTCACAACTTGGGCTTACCAAAAGAATTAACAAAATTATAAAAACATCTGCAATACAAGTTATTATTAACTACCAACTACTAGAAACATAGAACTTGCTTTATTTACCTCTTCTATGATTGCCAACAACTACATTTGGAGCTTATGAATAACTTGAATAGATCTCCCTCTAACCAAGCATCCACCATGCTTCTGCTAACTTGAAGTGTGTCTCCATGAATCCTAATGAATTCATCCCTTTCATATGGCACTAAATAGGAATTTTAGTAAGGATAGGATACTAGTTGTGTTAGTGACAAAATGAACAAAAAAAATTGACAAAAAAAACACACTAAACTAACATCTTCATGCCTAGTTATTAGGGTGAGCTTGGTGAAGAAAGACAAATGAACAAAGCACAACTAAAATTACAAGAAAACACACATTCCTTACCTTCATTGATGCTCTAAAAGTATTCTTCAATTGGCTTTCTTGGTTTGTGCTCATGAAGTTCTCATCAATGGAAGCTTGTCTACCTCCATCTCTCCTTGGCACCTTTGTGTTTGGCTTGGTTTGGAATCAATTTGCCATGGTAACACTAGTTTGTACGAAGATTTTAGAACCAATCTTGCATTATAACTTTATAAAAATTAATATTAAAAATGATGTTCATGGCCTCTTTATTTATATATTTTTGAGATTGATTAGAATCAACCTAAATTGTCCATCAGGAGATGAAGATGTGTGGTTGAGGATTAATTCAATTTTTTGGAATTAAGTTTATAACTATCCTCATCATGACATTGGAAAAAGGGGAAATTAAGAGGCATGGAGGGTATTTATGAGGTATGGAGGGCATGAATCCTAATATTTATGGCATTTATGGCCTAGGGATGTCTTTCCAAGACATGAGGTCACTTGATGATGCAAATATTCAATATTCATTTCCAAAACAAATTATTCAACAAGTTTCCATGGAATTTTTTATTAGGATCTAATTTGGTTTAATTATATATTAAGAATTTTTAAGTGCTTTGTGCACAAATTACTTAAATTGATCAGAATGCCTTGTTATTGGTCTAAAATTTGACTGGATTGGAAGGTGATGTCAAATGTGTTGGATCCATGATCCCATTTAGGATATTATCAATAATAAATAATAAAGGCACGTGTCTTGTGCAAGATATTTGATAAGAAAGATGAATTTAGAACACCTAGGTGAAAAATTATCATTTTGACTTGAAATGATCTAATCAAAGTTAACTAGCTCATAAATTGCAGTGCCCCATTTAGGGATACCCTAGCTAGAATCAACACTTGACTATATCAGGTTCAAAGCTTTTAATGAATTGTAGTGTTTTTAGACAAAATTGTGTATTTTAGGTGGAAATTGATCTAAATATTTATTGGAGGTTATTGGTGGATAGATTTAGGTGTCTATAGTTTTCCCCTATTTGGGAAGGTGTTGAAAACCATAGGCAAAGCAATGTCTTCTCAAATAATGAGAAATGGCCTATATGCCAACAAGAAGATGATGATTAAAGAACAAATCTCCAAATGATTTTTGGAAGGATATGATGATACCCCCTCAAGGGAGTGGCCATAAAATATGTTTATGGACAGTCCCTCAAAAATAATTAAGAAAAAAAAGGTGGAATTAACCCATGGTTGAGATTAATCAAAATGAGAAAATGCTTGCATGCATTGATTTAAAAATGATGTTGATTTTCCCAAAGGTGGTTATAATCAGGAATAAAAGTCAAAATAATGATTTACCTAGAGGTGATTATAATCATTATGAGGACCTAAATTGCCTAAAGATGATGGTGCCTTGGTTAGGGTTGATTAGCAAGCATAAATCAAGGATGTAACCTAGAATACAGATTAAAGATGAATGGGTGCAAAGTGATGAAAGAGATGGATAGAGGAATGAGATTGATCAATAGAATGATTTAGTTTTACCTATCAATGAGGAGATGCTCAACCTAATTAACAATGATACAACTAGAATGGTCAAATGAGTTATATTGATCAAGGTGGGTGGGAGGATTTTCCAAGGTGCCAAGGAGAAAACTTTTACAACTCCATTCATTGTAGACCTTCTTAAAGCTAATTTTTGATGTAGCATGTTATGGCAGGCTTCATGATAGAACACCATGAAGACTTGGTTAAAAAATGCATAAGGATTGACTCCTAATATCCAATCAACACTAAAAAATAAAATACCAATGATAAAAACCATGATGATAATGTTAACATATGAATATGGATGGACTCAAGAATAATGTTTTCCAGGAATTACCCAATGAACACATATAGACCAAGTCAAATCAATAGTACTGAAATTAAAAAAATAGGCAAGTGAAAAAACAAACAAATAAAGAAATAAATAAACAAACAACTTGAAATAAGCAAACAAATAGAAATCCTGAAAATAAAAGCAAAATAAATCATCCTGACAATGATGATGCCCTAGTAAGGTAGATCAAGGATAATTGACTAGGCTTAGGTAGGATAAATGTTTTTAGATTTTTGAAATGTTATGAATATTTTTGGAATTTTGAGGTATATTAACTCATTAGAGAATGATAATATACCTGCTCACAAAATGGAGAGAGAGCATTTGGCTTAGGTTTCTCATAAAACGATGAGAGAATATGGCTTAGGTTGCTCACAAAATGGTGAGAGCATATGGTTTAGGTTGCTCACAAAATGGTGAGAATGTATGGAAAGGGGGATTAAGGTGACCTTAACATAAATCAAGAATGACCTACATAGTCTTGAAATGATGTTAATTCATAGTAATTCCACCCACATAAAAGTGAGGAAAAACCAATTAGGTCCCAACAAGTTCTTAAAACTGGTAGATAGCTAGTCAAATGAAAATAGTAACGGCAAGGTGATGCATAAATGCATGATCAACAAGTGTTTCCCCTAGTTTACCCATAGGTAGTTATAGTTATAATACAACTGCATAGGTCAATGATAATAATTTTCCTAGAGGCAATTATAATTAAAAGCAAGACTGGTGAAACACTGATTTATCCATAGGCGGTTATAATCAAGCTCACATAAACAAACTTAGATATAGGATGAAAGATATCTTGCCAGATTAATTATTACAATACTTTCATAGGTTGTCATTATAAACATGGATTGGATTTATTGTTGAAACTTGATTGGAATCCTCTCACAAAAAAAACCTAAGTAACCAAGATCAAAACAAGATTGGGTAGGATGAGTAAAAATAAGATTTGGTCTAGATAAGAATGGAATGATAGGATGGATAAAATGTTAAAAGGGTTTGCCCTTAAGTGATAGGGTGAATATCAAGAATATGTGACAATGGTAAATGGATATGTAACAATAGCAATGGCATGGGAATGAAATGGTATGATACATGTTTTTGTCCTAGGTGTGGTTTTTTATTCTATTGTTCCTACTGATGGAGAGATGCACATCCTAATCAACAAATGATAAAAATAAAATAATTGATCATGTTAATTGATATCTGACACCTCATCTAAATAGTTACTCTATCAAGAACTAGTTGTAAATTTGGTTTTCAAGAATGCTTTTATGATATTTATTGGTCGTTGATTCTAATTCCATCAAGCATTGAGATAAGGTATCTTTGTATCCTCTACAAAGGGAAGTGTGGCCATGTATGGTAAATAGGGATATAAGTTAGATGATAGCTTTTTTTTCAAATGAAATGGTAGATGATAATGGAATGTGTAATGGTAGGGAAACAAATGAAGATTGGGACTTTTAGTCACACGTAATGTTGTTGATGTTGGATTTGATATAACTTTGGATGTGGTAGGGTTGAAGAATTTTTATTTCAATAAGACCACCATTTTTTTTTGTTATTTTATCTTAAGAGTAGCTACCATCTAATTAGGCTATATATTGGAAGCTATTTTGATTTTATCTTTGATTTTTTCTTCATCAAATAGTGAAGAAATTTTGTGCTCAACTATTGGTGCCACAATGAGGTTTTCATCAGTAAAGTTGTCTTGATTATACCATAGCGCCTCCAAGAAGGTTTCACTAATGAACATTGGCTTTTGAATTTGATTTTATTCTATCACTTCTTAAAAAAATTCACTAGAAGATGATAAGTTCTAACTTTCATTGTCCCCTAGTGTCTTCAAAAAGGTTTTACTAGGAGAGTTCTCTTCTACTACATGAATGTGGTCTTGGCCTCCTTGTTTTTCTTCAACTACTATGTCACCATGGATGTAGTTCAACAAAGTGTGACAATGTCAATCCTAATCAACACTTATGGGAGATAGAATGTCAATAATATGTCTATTTTGGTTGATGGTAATGGCATGTGGAATGGTAATGAAGTGGATTTTGACATCACAATCCTTGTAAAAGATACTAGGAGAAATTATGTCGAAGCTAAAGTACTCATCATAAAAAACTGTAGAAGGATCACAAATGTATTCAAATTGATCTAAAAGGCATACATAACCAATGTTGTAATAACCAAAAACATATTTTTATTTTGAGTCTAATTCTAATTCAGGGGATTCTGAATTTGATATTGAGACTGATGTTGATTCAGATTCTAATGTTGGTTCAAGAATAAAACCTGAATCTAACATTGATTCTTCATCTGATGGGTAATTTTTTACAATTATATCTTATTGAATGTTTAGTATTAGATAAGTAATAATCTATAATGGCATGATGGGCTCCACTAACACTAGTTTATCAAAGTGAGACTTTTATAAGATGGGAAAAAGGTCAAGAGACAACTCCTCAAAGACTAGTTTGTCAATAGGTGCTCTTGAAAAAAAGGCATATGGTCAAGGTAATGATTTTTCCAAAGGTGATTATAATAATTAAGAAGTGACTTAGAAAATACTAGCTCATTAGAGTGAGACTCCTCGACAACTAGTATAGGATCAATAGGTGATTCATCATAGGTTGACTTATCATAAATGGTTGGTTTAACAAAAACATCTTGGATTGGTTGGTTATTTTGGCCTTGGTTTCCAATGAGTTGGAAGGTACTAGTTTTGAACACATCTTGGTCTTCAAATTATTAGATCAATTAAGGTATGGATGAGATTAGTACTAGATGAGGAATGAATTGTGGTTGGATAATGGAAGGGAATTATGGAGCATGATTGCTCACATGAGCCAAAGGATGAATTCCTAAAATGGTAATGATAGGGAATTGTGGGGCTTGATTGCTTACACAAGCCAAAGGACTAGGTCTTGGAATGATGAAGGGGTGTTTTGGAGCTTGATTTCTCACACAAGCCAAAGGATGAGGTCTTGGTATAGAAATGGTTTGGCATTGTGGATCCTGATTAATCGCACAAACCAAAGGATGAGGTATTGGTATGGGAATGGTGTGACATTGTGGTCCTAAAATAGAAATGGTATAATGTGGTGGAGCCTGATTACTCACATAATCTAAAGCATCCAAGTCTTCCTCATAAACCATATCATCCCAATTGTGAGTTGGCTCATAAGCTGGTTCTTGACTATGTTCCATGTACTGATTATTACAAAGAGGGCATGGATCCATATCCCAAACAACATTATCTATATTTGGGTCTGCAAAGTCTTCCTTACAAGCCTCTTCATACCAATCAAGGTCTCGATTTGGATTTTGTGGATTTTGACGATGTTCCCCATATAAAGTATTATAGAGAGAATAATAAAACTCCTTAGAAAATCTCTCTATAGGGGTTCCTAGTGGGATTTACGTGACTCCACCATAAGTGTAGTGAGACATATTTGTGTAAATGATGAAAGATCTGAAACAAAAAAGCTTAGAGTTCTACAAACTCTAAAAAAACTATGTCCAAAGGATAAATGGTTCAAGCTTGGTCTAACTTGGTCAAAATGTGGAGCTATATCTCCTATGTGGTCTAAAAGTGGAGCTATATCTCTAAAATTATTTTTTCTAAGACTTGGAATAAAAAAACCTAACATTAAATGTCTAATGTACAAAATGTTAAGTGTCTGAGTAAAAATTGGCATGTCAAAGGTCTAAGTCAAAGTGTTCCAAATAAGGTCTAAACTAGGAAAGGGAAAAGTTGAGTCACTAGGTATTTTATCCAAACATGGATTTAAAATCTAGACTCAAACAAACAGGCATATGCTAGGACTTTTGGCCAAATGGTGTCAAAAGCTAGACTTGAAACAAAGGCTGATGTGATTTGATTTAATCTAACAAGTTTGGAAATAACTTTGATATAGACCTAACACATAAAATCAAACATAAACATGATCAGTTGGCATAAGTCATGAGGTGAAAGGCTTTTTTAAGAAAGGTTGTGTTCTCCCAAATAAAGGCACAAATAATGATGAGGATAGGCTCTGAACAAACAAACCACCAATAGTTTTCAAATCTAGGTAATTAACTAGCTGAAGTTATGCAACTTAAAAGAAAAAGATCTATGTATCAGCCTCATGAATTGAGGCCTAAACAAAAATCAATCAATGTTTGAATCACTAGTTTGCAAGGCTAATTGAAAACTCAATATTAAAAACTAGGATTTCGATCAAACAAGCTAGATAAGATCGGATAACATGATGACACATGACAAAGGTCTAAATGGTATACATGACATGGTTTGAAATAAATGGTTTTTTTGATACAAGATAAACTAGTCTTGAAGCAAATTAAGTAGCCTAATGGTGTAAGCATGCTTGAATGATGTGATCTATGTTATGTACCAAAGACTCAAAAGGCACAAAATGTTTTGACATGATTTAGGTAGCATAAATCTACCCTCTAAAACTCAAATGACACACACAAAAACAAGTTTAACAAAAATTTCAAGGCATAAGTGTGGTGTAAATGGTTAGCATAACACCTATTTTGACAAAAGAGTGATGTATAGATAAATTGGTTTTGACATGGCTTTATGAACAAACAAACAAGTTTTAGTCTCAAAAACACCAAGATAAATGACCAAAATACACTAAGTATAATCATCCAAATCCTAACAAGGGTATGTCAATGTGGGGTTGTCTATCAATTTTTTGAACGCTTCTAGTAGAATTAATTGTATAATGAATTTCATGTCAAATAATGCAAAAGAAAAACACAAAAATTGGGTGACCACGACATTGGCTAGTTGTAAAAAGATCTAGTCCTTTTTACAACCACTACATCTTATTATTTATTTAGTGTAGTGCGATGTCCAAATGCAGATACATCTCATGTGCAACTCAGAAGGAGTAAGTGAAGTCAATGCTAGGAGATGAAACCCCAAGTCAAATCTTCCTTAAGGAACTTGTGAGAGGTAATGAAGACCCCCTTGCAAGCCAAGTTTTCATGAAATAAAAGACTAAAAGAAAAATACTTTAGGGTTATTTTCAAGGTCACCCAAACTTTGACAAGTTTTTGGGGAGTGCTTTAGATGATGTTTTTTCTATGCCTTAGACTAGGCAATTTATAATAGGAATGACACTTTTGATTTCAAGGGTTCCCTAAAGGGGAAAAATAGAAGAGCATACACGCAACACCCCTCTCTTTACTAAACAAAATTAGATCAAAAAACTATTGAAGATAAAAATGAAAAGCGTGTTCAATTTTAAGCCCAAACAAAAGATGCAGTGGCATTCATTTGACCCCTTGGTCTTAAGACTGTAAACTTTGAAAACTAATGCTAAAAACTTACTTAAGCACCTAAATGTTACATTAAGCACCAAAATAATGTTCCTAGTTCATTTTAAATCATGAAAAAATGTTTTAAACACATTTTAGCAATTTTCCAAGTTGGTCTTGTAAGAAAAATGTTAGTAAGAGGTTTAGATTTAAAGCTAAAATTAGTTTGAAATAATGAAGTTAGAAAAATGAGCTCTCAGGTTGTCATAGTGGTGCAATATTACTACTTGAAAGAGCAATCTTGCTACTTACAGTACAATCCCACAACTTTAAGAGTTGTAGTATTGTAACTAACCACTAACCATTTAGTCATAATACCATGACTCTGAATGATAATACCACAAATTTTAGGACAATTCTGCAACCTTGGTATTGTAAAATACAATTCCACCACTTAGGGTCACAATCCCACTACTTGGGGTAAAATGAGTTTTTTTTTGAAAAAAAATAAACTTTAGGATAAACTAATTACATATTATGAAAATTTAAGAAAAAACACATGGTTTTAAAAAAAATAATCAAAAATGGAGTCTAGATGACCCTAAATGAATATTTGTAAAATGACTTGTTTTTCACACTTCAATACCATGACTCATAGTGACAATCCCACTAATTACAAAAAAATTCCACCACTTTAAAATTAGCGATATTGTCATTTAACCTGCTAGTGGTTAGACAATACCATGACTTTGTTTGGCAACCCCATGAGTTGCAGAACAATTTTACTACTAAGATAGTAGCAGTATTGTTAAACCTATAGAGAAAGACAAAGTTAGTCTGACAAAAAATAAGCTTAGCACAATACCATGAGTTGTAGGACAATCTCACAACTCAAAGCAACAATACTATGACTATGTCAGAACAAACCTGTGACTCCTAAAAAATGTGTTTTTACTCCAATTTTCACTCTTTTTGGCTTTTTACTTCAAGATTATGTAATGAAAAGACTAGTAGGTTGATTAAAAGAGGTTCATGATCATTTTTGTGAAGCTAGTAATGTCCCGCTAGGCATGCCATTATGTGAACTAGGAATTTTAATAAGAAGAGGAGATTAATATTATGTTAGTGACAAAATGAACAAAAAAAATTGACAAAAAAAACACACTAAACTAACATCTTCATTCCTAGTTACTAGGGTGAGCTTGGTGAAGAAATAAAAATGAACAAATAACAACTAAAATGCAAGAAAACACACATTCATTACCTTCCTTGATGCTCCAAAAGTATTATTTGATTGGCTTGCTCAGTTTGTGCTCATGACATCCTAATCAATGGAAGCTTGGCTACCTCCATCTATCCTTTGCACCTTTGGCTTTGGATTGGCTTGGAATCATTTGTAATGGTAACACTAGTTTTCATGAAGAATTTGGAACCAATCCTACATTATAAATTTGCACAAATTAAGAAATGATGTTCATGGCCTCTCTATTTATAGATTTTTGAGATTGATCATAATCAACTTGAACCATCCATCCTAAGATGAAGATGTGTGGTTGAAGATTAATTCAATTTTTTATAATTAATTTTATAATTATCCTCATCATGACATTGGAAAAAGGGGAAATTAAGAGGCATGGAGGGCATGAATCCTGATATTTGTGATATTTATGGCCTAGGGATATCTTCCCAAGAAATGAGGTCACCTGATGATGCAAATATTTGATATTAATTTCCAAAACAAATTATTCAACAAGTTTCCATGGAATTCTTGATTAGGCTCTAATTTGTTTAATTATCTCTTAAGCATGTTTAAGCACTTTGTGCATAAATTAATCAAACTGATTAGAATGCCTTGTTATTGGTCCAAAATTTGACTGCATTAAAATTGGAAGGTGATGTTAGATCGATTATCCCATTTAGATGTGTTAGATCGATTATCCCATTTAGGATATTATCAAAAACAAATAACAAAGGCATGTGTCTTGTGTAAGAGATTCGATAAGAAAGATCAATCTCGAGCACCTAGGTGCAAAATTGGCATTTTGACTTGGAATGATCTAGTCAAAGTTAGCTAGCCCATAAATTACATTGCCCCATTTAGGGATACCCTAGCTAGAATCAACACTTGACTATATCAGTTTCAAAGCTTTTATTGCATTTTAGTGTTTTTAGGCCAAATTATGTATTTTAAGTAGAAATTGGTCAAAATCTTGATTGGACGTTATTGGTGGCCAGATTTAGGTGTCTACATAATAGGGCACTAGAACAACCCAAAATCAAGAGATTATCAGATATCCATGATCTCATAATAATGAATATCTTTCAAGATTTTTTTAGGCTAGATTTTCACCTTATGATTGACCTTTTCATCATTTGTATGATCAATAATTTGAGATGATAATGAACATTCTTGAATTGATTTCTCATCTAAAGTATGTTCTACCACAACAAATAATATTTTTTATCTCATTAGTAGATGGCATCTTCTTATATAAAACCCATGACAGTATGCAAGGGCCGAATGGCTACGGCTTCAATATTAATTCAAACTTCAAGATTTACAATAGTGATTATAATATTTATTTTCAAGGCTTTTGATTGAAAGGATCCTGATTAGGCAAGTGAAGAGTATACACCTTACAAGACTCAATAGACTTACTAGGAATTCTAATGATTTTAGTCCACTTGAACTCATAGATTGATCATGAATCATCTTTACTATCTTTGATTTTCATATATTAATTTTATTTCTCTCTTTCACTCTAAGAGTTTTAAACCTCTTATTTTGACTTGATGGCCTTCTATCTCTACTAGGAAAAAATATTGCAATGCATCCCATATTATGATATTTGTAGAAAACAACCTTATGCATAACTATTAACTAATTATTCCTTTCATAATCCCATGCATATCCATTTTTAGAGAGTCTTTTATACTTTATTGCTCTATGACTAACTGATTGCATGTATAACAGTAACCATTAAATGAATTAGCATACCTCATAGCATAAGGCTATCTGATTTGTCTTTTCATGTTGACTTTCTTATCTTCATTAGATTTATCCTTGACTTGAGCTACCTCCTTTTGGTCTTCTTTGAAGCCAAGACTTGTCTTATCACTTAAATACTTTTGACTACTCAATATGTCATCTATATCCTCAGTGATCTTTTCAAACTTCACAAAGTTATTCAAATTTATAGATGCTTGTTCTAACTCAACTTTCATGGATTACATCTCAGTTTTATACCTCATTCATTCTTCTTCTTTAGATTTTAAGTTAGTATTAACTATTTCCATCTGTGATTCAATCTGATTGATGAACTCATCATACTCCTTGGATGTGTTACTCAAATTCTCATAAAAAAAATAATCTACTCTTCATAGTCCTTAACTAATGATCTTATCTTATGATTATTCCTTCTTTAGAACTTTAACTCCTCTAGAGCACTCACCAATTCTTATTCAAGCTTTAATTTAGCCTCTTCTTCATCTGATTCTTCATCAACCATAAGGCCTTTCCCATTATATCAAACCTCATTAGTATAGATTCAAGTGTGTTTTGTGGACTTATCTTTGGTGTATCACCTTCATTATTTTAGGTTAATTTATTTTACCTTCTTCACTTTTCACCCCCAATAGTGACTATTCTAGTGTAATACATGAGCCTAAAAGATATATCAAAGGAGCTATCCCTTTCAAATCTAAAGATCTATCTCTTATAGTAGATTGCTTATTTATTGAGATAGTTCTATGTTATCCAAAATTTTAGAAGGTTTCCTTAACTTCAAAATTTGGGATATAATAAAAATATAGAAGGATATTCTTACAATGCTTCAATAGATTATTTACCCTATTGAAAGTTTGATTCCAAATGCTCACATAGTCCTCTTCATCCTACTAACTTGGTAGCCTTAATATCCATGTCATATTCCATGACCTTGGTTATCCAACCAACCATTTTTTCATTCAAATCATTTTTTAGAATAAAGTATCTTATGATTAGATGTGAAACCATGACATGGATTTTTTATTGGACACAATATGCCTAAACTTCTTAAGGCTCCTTATGATTGCCAACACTTTAATATATATAAAGGTTTTTATTTCTTCATAATCCTATATCACTTGAATAAAAAAATTAATAGGTTGATCAAGGTCTTCAACATTTTGCTGCATCAACATGGTTGAGATGGTGTCAATATTAGACAAAGCATACAAAAAAAATCCTTTGAAAAATCATGATTTATCAATATAGGTGTTTGGGTTGTAGCTTGCTTAATAACCTCAAAACTATTCTTTTGCTTCCTTGGTCCAATTGAAGGTTTGGTGCTTCTTAAACGTGGCTATTATAGGATTCAAAAGGTTGGAAAAACTATGTATGAATCTTCTAAAAAAATGAATATTTTCAAGAAAGTTTTGTAAACCTTTATTGTGCTTGGGCAAAGACAAAGCTAATATAACACTCACTATTTCAGGATCTATGACAAGCCCATATTTATAGACAAAGTGACCTAAATGCTTACCCTCATGAACTAAATAAAAACACTTATTGGGGTTTAGAGAGATCCCATATTTCCTACATCTTTCAAAAATCAATCTAAGATGAGCTAAATTATCACTAAAATTCTTTGAGAAAATCATTATGTCATCAAGATAGATTAGTATCATTTCATTAATCAAGTCTTGAAAAGCCATATCCATGGCTATTTGAAATGTATCCCATGCATTAATTAGACCAAATGGCATCCTTTAATAGGCATATGTACACCAATTATTAGTAAATGTTATTTATTATTGATCATCCTCATTCACCAAGACTTAACTAAAACAAGAGTAGCCATCCAAGAGAGAGAATATTTGAGAACCTACAACCACTTAAAGAATTTTCTCCAAAGAGGGTAATGGGTAATGATATCTCAATGATACCCTATTCAAATATCTAAAATATATGCATAATATTATCTCCCCACTCTTCTTATTCATAGAGACTAGATTAGAAACCCATTAGGAGTGCTTAATATGGAATATGATGCTTGATGTAGACACTAGAAAACTACACCACATGGTTCTAGTTGTCATAACATACACCCTTGTCCCCCTTGGCCCCTTTGGGTTAGGATATTTATTAAAATTCATAAAAACATCCATTTACCCAATTTAACTAATTCAATTAGTAAATTAAGTTAAATAATCCTATTTACACCTCACCCAACCTAAACCCATGGTTAACTGATCGACACCTAGACTTTAGACTATTTCCCACCTTGAAATTTAATGCCCTAACCTCTAGACCTCTTCTTCATGCATACCAATGCTACTTTAAGTAACCTCTTACCATGTACATTGGTTTTAATAACCAATCTTAAGTACAAATAGCTAATTTTAGCAAACCTGACTATGTCTCCCATGATTGATGTTGGTCACCCCTAGATTAATGTTGGTTGACGAGGACCGATGTCAGTTACTTAAGGTAACCCAAAGACCCTATGTCAATAGGTTGAAAATTTTTATCAAGAATCATAACTCTCAAGTGCCAAGTTTTTATGAATCCAACAAACTAGATTAGAGATAGTAAAGTGTTTCAGTACCTCAATACGAAGAGCTCAAGCACCGTCACTCTATCCACAATGTTCTAGGTTCCCAAATAGATCATGTCCAGCTTTAGGAATTATTCAAGCCTATAGAAACCAAAATCTAAGTATCTTGTACTTATATTCAGTTCATTTATGTATTTTTCAATAGTTTATAGTTTGTATCCACTTCCCATCTCTCTTCATACCATCCCTTATGTTGGAGTTATATAACTCCAAACAATCCTTCTTCCACTAAACACCCAAAAACCATTCCTAGTCACTTGAGTGCCAAATCCCTAAGTTTTATACCTCTAATAATCTATTCATTCCTCATGACCATCATCCAATCCCAAAACAACCCATAAATCCCTTCTATGATTTAGCCTAAAGACCATTCTCCCCAAAAATAGAACACACAACAACTAACATCAGTCACCTCTAACCAACATCAATCACCCCCTAACCAACATCAGATGCCTTAATCGGTATCAGTTTCATAGTGATTGACATTAGTCACTATGTAATTTATTTTCCCAAATATAAGAAGTTATTTCCACCCATCAACCCTCACCCAAAGTCCATTTTTTTATTTCTATCATATCACAGTGTCTTAAATTATTTTTTGAATCAATTTTTAGCATTGTATCATTAATTTTTAAAAGTTAATTCCATTTTGATAAAATTATTCATTTTCTCTTTAAAAGCATTTCTTGCATTGTTATTGAGTATTTTTTGTTACTTTATGCAATCATCTCTTTTCATTTTCTAGAACTTGATGTGTTTAAAGAGTGAATTGAATCCCTCCAAGGAAGTATAATACTTTTTGGATATATCTTTCTAGGCAATCCATCCACCTATATTAATAATCAATACATTTTTAGATTATTATTATTATAGGTCATCCTCCCAAGCCAAATAAGAGTTATCTACATCGACTATATCACAAGTGTGCAACTAAGTCCATGTTCTTATAAACCATACCTTTCTTTGAAGTTTTTACTTGTTTTATAAAAATAGATAAATAAAATAAACACAAAATGTAGTGAAACATTCTGGCATGCCCGGTGGGATCCTAGAGCTTTCTTGGGTTTAGAATTGTTTAGGATATTTAGTTGCATTAGTAAAAGATTCATCTATTGCAATTATTTTTCTAAAACTAAAATGTTCTTTCTTTCATTTCTTTATTGGAAACCATAATTTTCAATTTTTTATTTTCCAAAGCAAGTTTTTGTCTTCTTTGCATTCTTAGAAAAGGTAAAATTTTCATTTTCCTTCATTTCTAAAAAAAAAATCATTCATTGTAGGATTAGGACTTGCATCCTCATTCCACATTTAGGTACATTATAGTTTTTATTTTACTCATTTAAAATAAATCAAAAATTTCCCTTGGGTTTAAAAATAACTTGCATCCATTGACTACTTTCTTGGTTAGATCACATAGTTTAAAATTAAATGGTGAAAATAATCATAACAATCACTTTTATCACACACGCAATACCAAACCACTCATACAAATCATACATAAAACATTGACATAAGGCCCAAATACAATTTCATCACCTAACTATAAACCTTCACCCTTGGATATCCCACTTGGACATAACTACCAAGGAGATAAACCAAAACCTAGTACACTGGCTGAGTATAAACTCTAGTAATTTGGTATATCTTGGTTAACCACCCAACACCCTTGTCACTATAGTGTGTGAAGTGAGGGGGTAGGCCCTAATATCAAGCCATGTACCAAATTATAGTATAGAGATTTTGAGAGGATTAAAGAACCCAAAACCTTCCTTATAATTTTTATTATATTACCCTTTCTATAAGCCAAGTTAAGTCTCATAAACTTATTAAATTGAGGCATAAGCCTAAAAGTGAGATTAAAATAATTATAGGATTTAATGTACTCTTAGTGTATGTGTGATTTCCATGAACTTTTTACTTTGTTTTCTCTCTTTTTGAGTGTGTGAGATCATTTCCACCCTTATTCCACCTTTCATTGCATAGTTTTGACAAGGCAACAAGTTAGAAACCAAGCAAAGCAAAATCTGCCTCCTAACCAGCCATCTTCTTCTTCCTCATCCATGAAGCACACTCTAGATGTATAAATTTCCCCCAACCATTTTAGGATTCTTGATATGCCTTGGTATTTTTATCGAGGAGATATGGATTTTACCAACATTCTTGATAATAACCCCATGGATCTCCAACACTATCTTGCCACTATTGCTAACTGTATCTCTACTTCAGTTCCTTTTATTAAACTATCATATGGCATGCCCACTTACCTTATGGGTGAGACCTTAGTTCCCACTATCTCCACCCAATCCATGATAACCCAAGATACTTATTTCATGAACAACTCTTCAAACACCATTACCCAAAACCAATCCCTTCCACTAACCAATGCCAAAACACCTTCTACCCCCTACCAACCCCTCCAATGTAGGAACAACTCATCTTATGGTAACTCAAGCACTACTTACCATTGGGATGAATTCCACTAGTGTTGCTTCTTTACCACTTGCCATTAAAAACCTAACATACTCCACCATTTTCCAAAATTTATAAGTTTTCATACCATCTACTCTCCCACCCATAAGCACTAAGGTGACTACACACCTTCAACCCATCAACCCAACCATGCCTATGACCCAAAAAATGCCTATTGTACCAAACCTAGGCTATATCCCAAACCCACAAGGGTATATTCCTCCATCTTCCCAACCTTTCATGGCCACTTACCAATATGTGGCCTCTTTCTAACCTTATATGGCCAATTACCAATATGTGGCATCTTCCCAACCCTCTACTAATTACTAATATGTTATACCTTCATAACCCCAAAAACATGTAGCTTATAATTATGGGGGTGCACCACTGCAAACTAACCTCATCAAGATGTTAATGGACAAGATGACAAATCTAGAGTCATTTATTTTTTGGGGCTCATAATCTCTTGTCATATGATCATATTTTCAATGAGCCCATCCACCCTTCTGTGCCAATCCAACCATACCCCACACAATGAGAAATTCCTAATTTTGATAAATTCTAAAGAAAATAAAATCCCCAAAAACACCTAATAGTGTTTAGGCATTCATGTTATCTAATTGCTAATGATGATTCTCTTCTTCTCCAAACTTTTTGCATGTCCTTATCCAAACCCACATTAGACTAGTATAGTCCCATCACTAGGCACTCCCTCTTCTTTTTTGCTCAACTAGCTCAAACCTTCTTGGACCATTTCTTTATCAATATTTCCAAGAAGGTTTCTATCACTGACCTATATTCCATTTAACAATTTGAGGATGAATAAATTGTTGATTTCATTTTTCATTGGAGAGGGTTGATCAACCAACTCTCCTCCTTACCTCAACCCAAGTTAATTGAACTTTTCTCTTGAGCATGTGATAAAAACATCTCATCCACCTTATAGGGTCAAACCTTCTAAACCTTTGATGAGGTGTTTACCATGGCTAAAAAGATGGAGATTTGAGAAATTAATGAAGGAAAGATTAAATTGAGTAATAAAAATTTTAGTTTCAAATCTAATAAAGCTTCTTCCTCTAAACATGTAAACCACACCAATACCAAAGCTAAAAGAACAACTAATGTCATTGTACTTAAAATTGCTCCTCCTCTAGTTGTCAACCAATATAACCCCTCTACCTCTTCCAACCAAAATATTAAATACCAAAACCACTATGTATAAGAGTAGTATACTCTACTAGGGGAGTCCTATGCTTTAATTTTGGAGAAGTTGTTGAAGGCATCTATAATCTAACTTCCTTTTATCAAACTTCCCCAACAATTTGATTCCTCCCATCTTATACCAATTTGGTATAGGGAAAATGAGATGTGTAGCTTCCACTATGTCATTAGACATAATGTTTATAGATGAAATACATTTAAAAATATTATCTAAGACTTGATTGACAAGGGTGAGCTTGTGATGGATAACCCAAACGCACCCCCAATCAAGCACTTGCCATCTTTTGAAAACCATTCCCAAACTACCCACCTTCCAAAAATAATGAGCATACTAATACAGAAGCATCTCATAAATATGAGGTTCATACAGTTAATTTTATTCTTAAGGAACTTATAGTTAATGAACCCATGGCCCAAAACACTGCTTCCTCTCCACTCACTTCCATCATGGAGTTACCTATCATTACTTTTAAAAACATAACAAAGGAAGAAACCACCATCCTTCCTCCACTTATTTAGGTAGTGGAATCACCTAACCTTCCTTTAGAAATTATAATAAATGAAGAAATCACCATCCCTTCTCCACTTATTGAGGTAGTGGAATCACCAATATCTCCTTTGGAAAGCATAGCAAAGGAGTAAATCATCACTCCGATGCCATTTTATTCCATGTAGAGGTATCTACCCTCCCTTTGGAAAGTGTACCTAAGGAATATATTGTCTTACTTACCCCTTCCATAGAAGATTCACCTTCTCTTCCATAGAAGAATCACCTTCTAAATATTTAGAGCCAATGATAGAGGAAAAGGAAAATATTACCATCCCACCTCTAATTGGTCTATCCTTAGAGTCCACTAATAAGGGATTTAAACTTATCTATAAACCATTTTCAAGGTTGGTCCAAAATATAGAGTTTCTATCTCAACCAAACCTTGACTGGGACACATTTTAGCACTGCCTTGGACTCCCATACCTAACCAAGAAAGATTCACCAACCACACCATTGCCCACCCAACCTTTAACCTTGACAAGTGAAACCACCACTACCCAAACCAAACCAATAAAATCATCCACCTACCAAACTTTATATAACCCAACCAACCCAAATCCTTCAAGGACAACCAAAGAAACTTCCACTACCCCATTAAAGCCCATCAAGAACCTAGGTGTCTTTCCCACTTAGAAACTTATCCATCCTCCATTGAAATTAGACTTGACACAACCAATCCTACCTATAAATATGCAAGACAAGCCAAAAAATAAAATTGAACCTAAAACCACCTTACCTCCGATTTCTACTTTACATTCCATTCTAGGGCTACATCCCTCATCTATTTTAGGACCTCACCCTTCCACCTTGTTAAGAATACCAAGCCTTCCAAAGAAACCACAAGTCCAACCTCCACTTCTATCTATACCTACACATATTATTACCAGACCTTTAACCTCAAACCATCTACTTTCAAACCATCCACCTCAAAACCATATACCAAAAACAATTCACCACCCAAATCTCCATCTATTAAGCCTACCTCTAAAAAGGTATCCACCCCAACCATCAAAACAAAAACTTCCACCTCCTTACCACCCTTGCTAGAATTCTATTCTACTAGATTACAAAGGTTGATACAAGCTTCCTAATTAGTCTTACCTCCCATAAATAAATTTTATCCTCTTAGTCCAAAATTAGCTATGTTTAATGAAAATTTTATTTACACATACCTTAGGACACCTAGACATGACATGGAGAACTGCAAACCTCTCCAAGACATAATCCAAAAAATATGTGATGTGGATGGTCTATTAACATAAGATATTCCCATGAGACCACCTCAAAGCCAAAATCCAAAAGCTACCACCCCACACCAACCTATCCCCAAACTCTCATCTAAGAGTGTAGAGGAACTAAAGTAATCTACTAGTTTACATACCCCCCAAATCAACACCATTCATGTGGTCACTTGATCACAAGACCAAAAGGATAAATGGAAATCCAATATTTCCATCCCATGGACATACCCTTATTACATCAAAACACCCCAGACACCTTTAACAAAGCCCAAGATTTATATCTTGGGTACACCCCAATCTAACCTCTCTAGATTAATACATAAGTTAGTTCTAAAAAAACTTTACCAAACATTGATGAAGATGAATTTGTATGAGTTGATCTAAACCTTCCATCAACATCATCAAGATATGATGGAGGCCTTTCAATATATAGAGGTTCAACCTAAATATCCATGGAATCTAGCCGCCTTATTTGGATCCCTTCATCTTTCTGCCCTCATCATCATCTAAGATTTGAATATATCCCCTATTCATCTAGATGATCTGGATCCTCCCCTTTCCATTAACACCCATATAAACTAAACCCAAATAAATAGGGTTATGATTGATTAGGGAGATAACATTAATATAATTTCCTCCCATGCATATGAATAACTCAAGTTCCTAGAGAACATCATGTTAGAAACTACTATTATACTCCAATATTTTAATGTTACCATGGTAACAACCTGAGGGATGGTTGTCCTTCATATACATTTTGGCCATTTCACTCTTCTTGAGCTCTTCTATTTGGTATAATGAGAGTTCCAATATAACATATTACTTGGATGCCCTTGGATCTATTCCATGGGTTATGTGCTATCAACTTTACATTGATGCATCAGGTTTGAGAATGAGGGTCAAGTCCATGTCATTCCAGTTGACCCTAGTCCTTTCAAGTCATGCAATATGAATTATCGACCCAATGATGTTCTCATACCGATAAAAGATGCATTCCATTCCTCTTCCATCAACCAATATTTTAAAATCTCATCCATACCTTCCTCCCAAATCCCTACAAAAGAGCACTTGGAATCCACATTCCAATGTCTCTTGCTTGGTGAGTATCACCTGCTGACCTTAAATTCCCTTCCTACTCCCAAAGAGTATGGAATTCTTGACCAACATCCTAGCTATAATTCCAAAATTAGAACCATCATTCCTTTCAGTCCTCCCACATGCCAAACCAATGTTATCTATGGGGGACTTGATCAACCACTTTCCATCTCTAATGCATCTTCTTTTATTAAACCATTCACCACTGATTTCTCTTTCTTGGATAAAATGAATTTTGCCAAGATAGACCTCCATTGGTGTGCTTGTAATGGATTTGGTTTAGTCCACTATAAACATGGACCACATGAGTTTATCTGATGTAAATTTTAAAAACCTCTTGAATGATATGGTCTTGGATTCATCTCATTAAAAGAGCCAACCAAACCACCTCCCATCACCATTATTGAGGAAGCAATCGTGTCCTCACCAACCCCTTCTCCTTAAAAATATAAAGATCTTGATTCCATTCCCTATAAATTTTTTTTATCAATATGATTAGTTTGGGATCCTTGACTTATCAAAAGGAAGGGAACCAGAACCATTCCTCTGATTTATCCTAAGATGGTAGAAGATGATTCTCTTACCATTAATACTATCTAGTGTTAGGATGATGATTCCATTATCACTTATATTGGTGCTAAATATTATTACCTTCATAAATACCTTCCTCTTGAGACATTGACCATGCTGAATGAAGCTACCATTGACATCAAATTATGAGCTTGGGATAACCCCGACATAGTTGAAATCGGCTAATACTTGGATTCCTCAAAGCATAAAAATTTCTCTTCCTTTCTACAAGACCATAACATAAATTTGTTTTGGTCTTATAGTAATATGCCAGGAATCAACCCTTCCATAGTCATCCATAACATCATCACCAACCTCGATGCCTAGCCTATTAGGTAAAAGCTTTGAAGCATGTACCCTTGTATTACCCTACTTGTTAAAGAATATCTTCAATGCCTCTTATCCATTAAATTCATCCAACCCATTGATTATTCTTAATGGGTCTTAATGTCATTAATTTCATCAAAATAATTAGGGGACTTCGTATTTGTGTATACTTTTGAAATCTTAACCTTGCTTGTTCAAAATTTGAATTCCCTTTGCCAAGAATTGACCAGCTTGTTGATCTAACCACTAACCATGAGATGCTATTTATTATAGATAGATTATATATCTATAATAAAATCTTGATAGCCATATAGGATCAACATAAAACTACCTTTATCACCCCATGGGGAATTTTTTGGTATAAGTTCATGCCTTTTGGTATAAATAATGTTGGTGCAACTTACTAGTGTGTTATGACTATATCTTTCATGAAATTATTCATAAAACCATGTAGGACTATGTGGATGACCTCCTTGGAAATCCTTAAGGTTATCTTCGAATGCCTTATTCATTTTCATGTCCACCTTAACCCAAAGAAGTGCATCTTTTGGGTCTTGTCAGGTAAACTTCTTGGATTTATCATCTCTCTCCATAGAATATAAGTTGATCATGCTAAATTTAAGGAAATCCTTGACATGCCTCCTATAACTAACCTTAAGAAACTCCTCAGTATACAAGGGAAGCTCCAATCTATTTGTCTCTTCATCTCTCAATTATCTGATAGATGTCAACCCTTCCATCACCTTCTTAAGAAGGATACCTCCTTTAATTGAAATAAATACTATCAAAAGGCCTTTGACTCACTAAAAAAGTAGCTTATTTCCTTTCCTATTCTTATCCATATAAAAGAGGACCAACCCTTATACCTCTAAATTTTTTCCATAGACCATTTCTTAGGGGCCATGATTTCACATCGTGATGATCAGCATAAAGAGTAAGTAATAAACCATATAAGTTGAACACTTATAGAGTATGAGAATAGTTATACCCATACCAAGAAATTATGCCTCACCTTGGCATTTATGGAATCCAAACTCTATCACTACCTCCTTAAACATAAAACCTTTGTCATAACCAACACCAACCCACTCAAGTACATGCATTCTAAGCCATATCAAAATTAACATATGGCTAGATGGATCATGATTTTAGCTGAGTTTGATCTTGAGTTCCTTAAGTAAAATTTAATCAAATGGAAAATAATTATTAACTAATTGGCTAAATCACCTTTAGCATATAATTAACCTCTTCATCTTGATTTCTTAATGAGTATATCATAACTCTCCCTAAAGAGGGCATTACTTATCAGATGACTATGTTATTTGATGGGTCAAAGTGTCAATGTGGTGGGGGTGTCACTATCATCCTTATCCCCATTGAGGGTGAGCCTCTTCCATTATACTTCAAATTTGACTTTGATTACACCAATAACATGGATAAATATGAGGCCATAGTTATAAGTCTCCAAACAAATCTATCCTTGGAAGTTAGATAGATCAATATTTTTGGTTACTCCCAACTTGTACTCAACGAAATCAATGATTCATACCAATGTAAAAATGATGTTTTATAAAATTACAAATAATTGGTGGATGTACTATTGATGTCATTTGATCATTATCTTATTTAATCCACTTCACATTGTATGAACAAGTTCATCGATACTATGGCTTCTCTTGCCTCCCAAATCCTATTTGTACCTTCATATTCTAATCTCTTTATCACCATCCATCACCTTAATGAACCCTCTTAAACCAAATCAGACCTCCCTTCCATCTACAATGTGAAAGAGGCCAAATTTAATATTTGGTATTAGCAAATATTCAACTACCTTACCTTAGCCATCATCCCTTCCAATCTCTCAAGAAATGGTACATAATAATTTATATAGAGTACCTCTCATTATACCATATTAGGGGGAATTATTTACAAGAGAGGATTTGATGGTCTTCTTTTCAAATGCCTACATAATCATGAAATCTCTTATGTAATCAAGGAAATGCATGATAGGATTTATGGAGGGAACTTTAGTGGTCTAGATATATCTAAGTGCATCCTTTTAATTTGATATTATTGCCCTAACCTTAACTAAAACTATTGTGATTATGTAAAGAAGTGTGTCAAGTGTCAACAACATGCTAATTTGCATCATATTCCTAGTCATGGTCTTCAGGTCTCTAAGTATTTTTGGCCATTATCATAATGGGTAATTGATCTCATTGGTGAAATTTATAGACATCCAATTATTAACACTATTATGTTGAAATTGTTAATCTTACTCGAATTGCACTCAAATGCACAATTGAAGCCAAAATCACTGAAACACACAAAATGGTTTGATCTTGTCATATACAAGTACGAATTTAGGCTAATTTATCCCTAAATTAGGAAATACATTTTATGTGATTCCTAAATTTTCTCAAATAATATTGAGTCAAAATGATGATTTCACATTTTGGTTCTCTAGATCACTCTTTTCTTCTAATTCATAAGCACACCTAATGTGCTTATGTTATTTTGTGTTGACAACATCCTAAATGGGATCATAGTTCATATGCAACTAACATTTCCTCCTAATTCTTTTTGATTCAAATTAAATCCCAATAATAAGACTTTCTGATCATTTTGATTAATTGTGCACCAATTTATAAATAATTTCTCTAAAATTGATTAATCTTACTTAGGTAAATTAAATCAAATTATGAGCTTAATTAAGAATTCCATGGAGAAAATTGAATATTTATTTATTAGAAATTGATTCTAAATATCTACATCACCTAATGACATGTTCAATGGGATGGCATCCATAATCCATAAATGAAACAAATATCAAGTTTATGGGCACCCATGCCTCATTAATGCCTCTTCCTCCAAAATAATAAAAAGGATATTTATGGATTTATTATATAATATTAGATTAATTTATGTCCACAAATCTCAATCTTGATATGGATGGTCATGGTTGATCCTGACCCATTAAAAAAATCTATATATAGAAGGCCTCGCATTCACATTTTTAAGCTTAAATTGTGTAAACTTATAATGTAGGATGATCTCCACAATATTTTTTTGTGTTGATTATTGTGTTTTATTTGCAATAGGATAGCTTGATTTTAAAAACATATTAGTGATTTCATATCATGTGCCTAGATTATGCATGGTGATCTTGAGATAATGGAAGAGCTTGGCATCCATTGTTAACAAAGACAAGAACACCAAATCAAGGGGGAAAACACACTTGGAACCACTTTTGGATGGTGTAATCTCTTGGGAAGGTAATATGTATATGTGATTTCTTTTAATTTCTATTTTATTGTCATTTGAAAAACCCATCGAATAGGTTGGCCTAGGTTTTTAGTTTTTATGAAATATTTTGTGTTTTTTATGACTAATTATTGAACTAATCCTCTTTATAATCCATCTCTACATTTTTTCATGCCTAGTAGGACCATAACATCCATTTAATCAAGGAAGATACTTTGGCAATCTCATATTTCCATTAAATTCATTAAAAAGTCCTTTAACATCAATTTTTATGCTCATTCCCCATGTTTATAATTTTTTTTATGTATACACAGGTTACACAATGATTGACATCAATTCTATGTGATCAACATCAGTTAGTGATAACCTACATCAGTTGGATTATAAAGAAAAACATAACTAAAAATTTCCATTTTAGATCTTTATTCAAGTTTCTGTTTGTCAAAATTGGATTTATAAGTCTCTAGTCTGTACATTTTCCTAATCCAAAAGTTTACTTTTAGAGATTTTATCCTAAAAATTGAGCTAACAAGTATTTTTGAGCATAGTGTTTTTTCCTAAGGGTTTAGAGGTGACCATTATTGGTAAGTTTTGATTGAAAATAGTTAAGTTCTAACTGGCATTGGTCTTGCAACATCTAGCATCGATCAATAGTCACCGATGTCAGTGTCTATGTAAAAAATGGAGAAATTGAGAGCAATAAATCCAAATCTTCTTATCTCATTTAAAAATATGCTTTAAAACTAAATAAGACTCTCTAATTTTTCTTGCATGACCTATGAGGAAAAATGTGTATTTTGAGCATATTTAAGTCTTTTCACATTTCCTTTGGTGTTTTAAAAGGAATTAGGAACCTTCCCTTTGGTGTTTAAAAGGAACTAGATGGTTTAATTGAATGTTTTTGTGAATGTTTTTAATTTTTTTTTGAAAACTAAGGCCAAGGGGATAAGAACTTCACTTCACATTTCAATTTGGTGTTATAAATCTCAACTTTCACTTAAATTTTCAAATTTATTGAAGTTGTTTTATGTAAATCATTTATCACTTGATTGTTAGATTGTTTGAGAAAAAGGAATTATGTATTTATGCTCTCCCTCCATCCCCTATAGGGAACTCAAGTGATCAAAAGCACATTTTTATTACAATTATGCCTTTGTCCAAGGCATAAAAAGGAAGTTGTATAGGCTCTCCCCAAAACTTGTATGTTTTGGGTAATCTAAAAATAACCCTAAAGCCTTTATACGTAGATTTCATTTCATGTAATTTGGCTTGTGAAGGGGATGTCATTCCCTCTCATGAGTTCTCTAAGGAAGCATTAACCTAGGGCTTCATCTCCCAATATAATTTTAACCCTACTCCATGATGGGGAATACAAATTAGGGTACACATATTTTGAGAACCAAGGGGTTGAATGACTAACCTCTCCTTTCATAATGAAAGACTGAGTTAGGTCTGGTAAACCAAGGGATTCCACTAAGTAATCCATATATGGAATCATCATGCATAGGAATAAACCCTTGCATGATAAGTTTATTGGGATTAAATCAATTTACATGTTACATATTCTATGTTAACCACACTTGAGATCATCTATACGGTCATAAATTTTATGTTTTAGATATCCCCACTTACCATAGAGTTTTGTTGATGCAAGGTGTGATTGAAGGTCCATGCCAATATATTTTCTCTTAAGATAAGGGGGGCGTAAAATAACCTACCAATTAATGTGATTTTATTTTATATGAACACTTAATTTCCTCCCAAGTGCACATATATAGATTGATTTCAACAATAAAAAGTAAAAATTGTTAGTTTAGGGTTAGGATGATTACTTAGTTGAATTTGTCTTTTGGTCTTAGCTTATTTTTTCCTTGATTTGAGTCAAAAATTTCTTGTAAAACAAGCATCATAACCAAACACATTTTCCATAATTTATTAAACAAGGAGGCGTTACACTGGCCAAATCCAAATCAATCTTTGCCTTATTCAAATCTCATCTTAAACATTTATGTTTGTATTATATAATTAACATAGTTATGCTACCCATTTGAGTCTAAACCACTTTCTAAAATATTTAAGTCCTTCATTGATAGTTCAAATTCAAAATTTCATCTTTCTAAGTTTTTAGGTTCATGTGTTAAATTAGGTTTAATTTCCCATTTGCACTTGACTTGAGTAGCTTGGGTTAAATTTCTCATTTGGATTGAAGTCCATTTATAGACTCATTACTATTTCATCATTTTAAACTTTGTTCATCAAGTGTATTGATCACACTCCAAGTTTTAGAACACATTTTATTCTACCATTCCTATCACCATGTGGTGGAATTGTGTTGCCCATTTGGTTCTAGTTTTATACATAGGAATTCTTTCATGTTTCCACATATTGAATTTATTGGTTCATATTGTCTCCTTCCTAATTTAAAGGGATTTATTCTATATTATTAGTAATAACTCATCGAAGTTTAAATATTTTTTATGGTATTGACGTATCTCAAAAGTCTACATTTTAGTGTACTAGTTACACTCTAGGATTTTTGATTTATCATACCCTCTTATAATTCATATGATTTCAATCTACCCAAGGTTGAGTAAATTCATGAACATCATTCTTCTAATTGTGTGTGGTACTATGCCACCCTCCCTATTATAGTCTCTTTGGTACCTAGTCACCTTATTTAGAAAGGATCAAAACACATACCTTGTTCAAACATTTGCAAAACATTTCCAAATATATTCAAACATAGAGAGAAAACGTTTTGGACATGACTCAAAGTTACACTTATATTGGGGTCTCTTACAACCCTATCTATGACAAAGAGAATTATTATGATGGTCAAGAAAATTCTATGGTCTTTGAGGACATTCCAACAACTATAGGATCTAAGGAAGACTTTATAGAATATCAACCCCAAGAGGAAAAAGATGAAGCCCTTCTAAGGTTGATAAATTTTGGTGATATAATACACTCATATTTTCATATGAAGCAATTACATACCTTAGTAAGAGAAGGATAGCAAAAATGAGAGTAAAATTTTGCAACCATTGCATAAACAAACATACCTTATTCCAACAAAGGTAAGAAAATACTTATAGATTCAAAACCAACTGATCAATATCTTTTTAACAAGATTAAGAAAATAAGTCAACAATATGTAGACCAACTTATTGCAGATATGATAGACTCTTTTATAGCTACATCAATCCACAATAATGCTTCAAAGGAATAGGTAAATGTGGTTGAACCAATGCAAAATCTAGTTAAGAACATAAAACTAATAGATCAAGGTGTCTAAATTGAGAAACCCAAATCCCAAGAGGTTCCTCAACACACTCCATTAGACATGGAGCACACATTTTTAATCACAAAGAACCTCCTGTTCCTTTGAAAAACCAAAGACCAAAACATTTAGTATGCAGTAATGAAATCATATAAAATAATTTGGCTAGTTCATATATACCAACACGTACTTTGGAAAATAGTCCATGAACTCCCCAAAATCAACAAAATAGGTATAATTCAAGTCAATAAATTCCTAGGAATCAACCACTTACTTGAATCAAGGAGTGAACCAAAACCAATTCAAGGATTGTAGGGTTTACATCCCTACCAAATCCATGTAACAATAGGGGCACATACTACCCCAAAAGTAATATTAGGGTCACATACAACCCCAATAGCAACAATAAGGACACATACTATCCCAACAAAATTATGTTCCACCCATAAATACACCAAACATGGAAGAGTGGAACTCCATGAAAGAGATTATGTCATGTTTAGAGATTGTAAGTAGGATCAAAAAGTAAAAATTTGATGAGATATGCCCATATACATATTATTTAAGCATTCTCCAAGTCCCCTTTCTACCTTATTTTGAGGCACCCAAATTTGAAAAGTACAAAGGAAATGGTGACCCACATGTACACATCTAAGCATTTTTTGTATTATGCCAAGAAGTTGTTTATAGTAGCACGTTCTTACTTTGATTATTTCCATGAAGTCTAGTGGGAAAAGATTTATATTTGATACTAAAGTTACCCAAGGGATCAATTGTAGACTGGAATGAATTGTCTAAAAAATTTGTCAACTATTTCTCATACATCAGACATGAATTGACCATTGATGACTTGTACAAAGCTAAAAAATGTGATGGAGAAAGATTCACAACATACATACAAATGTGGAGAGCATTATCTAGTCATTTTCAACATAATTTTATATACAAATAGTTGGTAGACATATTTTCATAGAACCTACACCCTGAGGTGGTGCACAATCTATGACTTGCTTATGTAAACACTTTCAAAGAAATCATAGACAAGAGTGCATAGATTGAGAAGGAGCTTATTAAAAAAGGCTTTGTTAAGATTTTCATATTAGTTCAAACATCAAATCCAACCAACTAACTGATTCAAATGGTTATTTAAGAGAAACCTAAGGGTTTTAATAAGAACAAGAACATGGTTGGAAATAGTGTGACTAAAATAAGACACATACAAATGGTGTAGGTCCTGTTGGCCCTAAATGTACAATTATATCCACCTAATCCACCACCTAATTTATAAATATTCCCTCCATAGAGGACATTCCATAATAAATATAGATATTTTAGAAAATTGGAAGAACTTGTTGAGATAATATTCTAGAATCTCGTATTAGCTGACCTGATTATATACCCAATACCAAGGCCATTTCTTCAAGATCAACCAAAAATATATTGGTATAAGGAGAATGAATGGTGAAACTTAAATCATGTTGTTAGACATGATATATATTAGTGCATCCAATTATGGCACCTAATTGAATATTTAATCAAGAGTGGTGAGGTTGAGATCAAATTGGCATGACAAGGCACTGATCAGGATATGTAAATCTACCAAAATTCATTTCTTCAACATAATATAACACCACCAAGGAATAATTAGTATAACCAAGGATAAAACCAATGGTATAATCAAGGTCAAAATCATAATCAACATGATTGTAATTAGGATCATAATACCCATGTTAATGATTTGGGTTATAACAATATGCCTTACGACTATAAAAACACTATGGGATACATTTATGTAACCCACATTACCAATATTACTATCAAATCCCATGAACCATCTCATGCTCCTCATAGTATGGGACTCAATATTATAGGGCCACCACCCTCTCCTTCTAATAATACTATGTTGAGTTTGCACAATTTTATTATGATTTTGTTTGCATGGGTTACTATTTTTGGACAAAACCCTTCTTATAATTATAATGGATCCTCATCAACTCAAAATTTCATTAATTCAAATAGACACCCATGAGTTACCCTTCAAGTCCCTTCACCTTCATCTTTTGATTATACTAGCTCCTTGCCACCTTTATATTATGCAATTATAACTAGACACTCACGAGTTACTCTCCAGGGCCATTTTATCTCTTATTCCGTATAACCTAATGTGAAAATTGTGCCTTTGGTTCTAAAGCCTAATAATATTCCAACCAAGGCCAATCCATCTCATCCCAATGTTGAGAAGCCTTATATTCTATCAGACTAACTAAGTAAAACCCCTATGCATATTTCCATTTTGGATTTTTACATATGTCAAAAGTCTATAAAATTATTTTAAATAGCCTTTTATGAGAATCAACTATTCCCAAAGATATAAATCCTAAACACTTCCAAATACTATCTGGATATTTGTCTTCATTTTGACATCTTATGTTTGATTAGAAAGACATATCCACCCTAGGTCTGAGCAATAATAACCCACTATATATTGAGGTTATCATTGAAAACCATAAGATCAAGTGAGTTCTTATAAACAATGGTTTGGGGCTGAACATAGTGTCCCTCAAATTTGAATAGAGATTGGGCTACACTACAAAGGACATCTATCCAGAGACAATCACCATAATTGTTTATGACAATGTTGAGAGGGAGTTTTCTAGTACTATTTAGTTATTGATCATTATTGGGTTTGTTTCCCACCACACATTACTTCATATTGAGGAAATTGAGCTACCTTATAAAATACTTCTTGGTCATCCTTGGATCTATGAAGTATAGGCCATTCCATCCACCTTGTATTAGTTCCTTAAGTTTCCTCATGATGGGATCAAGGTTACTATTCCAATCGATCAACATCCTTATCATTACTACAAACATCTTAAGGCTAAGTATCACAATTATAACTATTGTCCTAGTTCTAAATTAATTGCAAAGAAGAACAAGGAGATAGTTTCATATCCACCTCCATCTAATTATATCAACCCTAGTGACCTTGCATCCACTTTAACTGATCCATTTCCTATAACTCTTGTAAAATAGGTTGTTATTGAAGATGTGAGAATTTATACATAGCATCTTAAGGAAACCATCCATGTTGCAGCATTATTAAATTCTTAAAAATATTTGGTAAACCCAAAGCTTAAAATATCCTAAATATACCTAACTTGATCTAGCAACTAAAGAAAGAATAGTGTAAACCACCTATGGTATTTGTACTTTCTACTTTGCCAATGAAGGATCGAGAGGATTTCATATAAGGAAATTGCTTATATTCTAAAAGCCTTACTGATTGCTTTTAGAATCCAAAATATCCTATCCCTAATGGGATCATGGATCATCTTGATTATACAAGAAGTTGACTTGGCCCATGAGCACAAGGAATCCTATAACCTTTATCATTCAGTGTACCTAATCTAAATTTTGGTCTTAGATTTATACCACCTGGGGGTAACCTCATGAATTTTGATAGTTATTCTTCTAAATTGACTAGCGATGAGACTCTTGATAGCAATGTAACATCCCATTATAACCTTTCCAATGTGCTCATTGACTCATATTTATTTGATCAAAACACTATTGTGAACATAACACCTATTGGAGCTTCCCTTACTAAAGCAAGAACCCATTTCACTATTTGATCTTTCCTTACTAAAGTAGAGTCTCATTATCCCCTTTACCTTTTCCATCCTAAACTCATTAATTATGAGCAATTTTTTTTGATCATATGCCTTGATGAGTTTCAAAATGAAGAATCAATTGAAAAATACATGGGCCTACAAAATGGGTTGCCCATTGGCGATCACAAACAAGGCTTTGAATTTTCATTAGATCCTTTTGCCTACTTTAGAGAATAGGTAAACTTCCTTGTTTAAAATAAATATAAAACATCGATATCTTTAGGTGAAACCCCCTTTAAGGTGATCATTGATGAAGGAAATAGTAAATATAAAGACAAGCCCTTGAGTGAAAACCTATTTTAGATGCTCTTGGATGGGAAAGTTTGTTCATCCCATCAAGATGTATGAGGTCCATCAAGTCCTATCTCTATATCCAATACAAGCATCGCTTTATAATAATAAAAAATGTTTGGGCATCTCACTCTTGAGTTTCTAGAGGTTTTTACTACTTGGCCACTACCTGAGATGGTGGATTTGGATTCATCACATTATCTAGAGCTCTAGGAGAAACAACAAGAAGATGTAGTAGAAGAATATGATCATAATGACACCTTGTGTACTATTCTTTTAGATGGATCTACACTTATTGTAGAGATCATTGTTGAAGTAAACCTTGGAACATACGATGATCCTAAAATTATGTATATTGGAGCTTCCCTTACTGAAGCAAAATTTGAACACATTATATACATTTTAATGGATTTCAAAGACATTTTTGCATGGGCATACTTAGACATGCCAAGATTAGACCCACACTTGGTAGCACATCACCTTGTTGTTCATATAAATGCTAAACCAGTTAAACACAAATGGAGAAATATGTATACATGCATCACCCTCTTGGTAAAAGCTAAATTAGAGCAGTTATTAGGATTAGGATTCATCAGACTATTGGACTATTTTAAAAGGATATCTAAGATAGTTACAATTAGAAAGAAACCATAGGGAATATATCTTTGTATAGATTTTAGAGATATCAACAAAGCATTCCCAAAAGATTATATTCCTCTACCTAACATCAACATAATCATCGATTCTACTATTGGGTATGAGATGTTATCCCTCATAGATGGGGTTTTTGGATAGAATCATATCAAGATATCCCAAAAAGATCAACACAAGATTACATTCTCCACTTCATGGGGAACATTTTGTTACCAAGTCATGCCATTTGGCTTGAAGAACGTTGGATCTATATATCAACATGCCATGAATGTCATCTTCCATGACATGATGCATGATATAATTAAGGACTATGTTGATGACATACTATAAAAATAAAGAACACATGATAGATATCCTGATGTTTTATGAAGAATCTTTGAGAGGCTTCATGAATACAAAGTCTAAACGAATTTTAAGAAGTGTGTCTTTAGAGTCACTTTAGTTAAATTGATAGGTTTAATTGTATCACAAAGAGGAATATAATTTGACCCTGCTAAGGTTAAGGCCATTTTTCAAATGCCTCCACCTTCAAATCTTAAATAGATCTGAAGTATGTAGGGAAAGATTTAGTCAATCCATAGGTTCATTTCTCAATTGGTAGATAAGTGCCACCCATTTACTCATATCTTTAAGAAATGGGTCACATTTCAATGGGAAAAATATTTTTAGTTAGCATTTGTGAAGCTCAAAACATATTTGGCCAACATGCCAGTTTTGAGACAACCACTGCTTCTTTACATAATAGCAACTAAGCATGCACTAAGGGCACTTTTGGCCCAACATGATGATCAAGTTAAATAATATGTAGTCCATTATTTAATCTGGACATTGGTGATTTATGAACACAATTATATGATTATTGAGAAGGTGTATTTGGATATGGTGTTTACTTCCCAGATATATGACATTATATGCTGAGCAACAAAATAATTGTCATTTCTAAGGTGGATCTTACCAAGTCTTTATTATCTAAAACAAATCTCAAAAGACATATGGATAAATTATTCATGCTCTTAAGCGAGTTTTATGTTGAGTATCAGAATAAAAAAGTTATCAAGGGGTAAGTTATTGCTGATCAACTTGTAGAAGCCCCCATTATAGACATTCAAATACTCATATTTGACTTTTTAGATGATTATATCATGACAGTGGAGGAAGCATAACATGAACCTATTTAATGGAAGCTTTATTTTTATGGTTACTTCACTTCTCATGGATTTGGAGTTGGCATATTATTTATTACACCATAGGGGGATTTGATTCCCAAAGAATTTTATACTAATTTTCATTGTACAAAAAATATGGACAAGTATGAGGCACTTACTATAGGACTACATCTTAACATTCGGTAGGATATTCAACATTTACTAGTCTATGGTAATTTTTAATTGATCATCAATCAAACCATTGATCAATATCAAACTAGAGATGACAAGTTTGCTCTTTACAAGTAAATTGTTGATAATTTCAAGGTCCATTTTAAATCTCTACAATTTGAATAAGTACCAAGGGATAACAATAGATCTACCAATGCAATGGAAAAAATTGGGTCAATGATATAGATTGGTGACAAAGCTAAAGAGTATCAGTTTTTGATTGAGAATATTCTATAGCTTGTACATATTATGCTAGATTCAAAAAGGGTATGTGACATTGCTGGTCCCACTCCCCCACCTAAACTGCCTTGGTATCAAGCCTATTATAATTACTTCCATGATCATGTTTTTCCACCTGACTTATCCAATAACCAATAAAAACTATTCCATCACTATTTAGCCTAGTACACCTTCTTGAATAGCATGATTTATCTTAAAGGCTATTATGAAATACTACTTCAATATTTATCTTTAGGAGAATCTAGGTTAGCGCTAAAGGAGGTTCATGAAGGAATGTGTGGGGCCCAAACCAATGGTGTAGCCTTAGCTAATAAGCTCCTTAGAATGGGCTATTATTATCCAAATATGGATAGAGATGCTTGTAATTATGTGAAGAGGTGTGTTCCTTTTCAACAACATGAAAATTTAATACATGTACCTTCCTTACCGCTACATTTGATCATAACACCATGTCCATTCTCTACTTGGGGCCATGATCTCATTGGGAAAATATACCTAACATCTTTAGATGACCATAAACATATTTTAATTGCTGCCAATTATTTTACTAAGTGGATTGAGGCCATTCCTCTCACTTACATCACTAGGAAGTAAATAGACAAATTCATTCATTACTATATCATCAATTTATATGGCACCCATCATGTATTATATCTAATAATGGTGGATCATTTGTAAATAGAGATGCCAAATAAATTTTTATAAAATTCAATAGCAAGCACAATAAATCCATGCCATACAACCCACAAGGAAATAAACAAGTTGAGGCATCAAACAAGACCATTGTAGCCATTTTAAAGAAGATTGTCAATGACACTGGCTGTAATTGGCACTTGAAAATCTTTCCTACCCTTTAATCTTATTAAACCAATCATTGAGCCCCTATAGGATCCACTCCATAATCCCTTGTTTATAGCATAAAAGCTATTATCCAAATTGAGATCGAGATGACCTCATTATGAGTTTATTTGGAGTATATTGAAAATAATGAAGAGTATAGTGTCTCAAGGTTGAAATAACTAAAACTTCTTGATGGTAAGCATTTGACATCCCTATAAAAATTACAAGCCTATTAGAATAAATTATAGAGAAGCTAAAACAAGTGCATTCTCCCTTGTGAGTTTTAGATTGGTGATTTGGTTTTGAAAGAAAATTAAAAGAACATAAACATTGAATGCAAGAAAAAAGTAAATTCCAACCTAATTAGTTGGGAATATATGCTATAACAATGAACTATGGATTAGGGGCATATCAATTGGCTAAATAAAATGGTGAATAAATTATATATCTCATGAACATTGTACACCTAAAGAGGTTCTATACTTGATAGCTCTAAACCATTGTCTAGAAGATCCCTTACTCAGAGGCAACTTGTGCTAAAGTATTTTATCCTACTTTGATATCTTGGACCATCCTCTCATGGACCATATTATTTTGACCTAACCTAGAACATTATTTAGAGAACCCTATTACTTTCATGACTCTAGATAGTGAAGGATTTTGGACCATTAGCACTCTGACCATATTTTATCTGATCCTAGACTATTCTCTTTGAGAACCATATTCATTTTGTACCATCCTCTCATGGACCCCATTCATTTTGGACCATTCTCTTTGAGAAACACATTCTTTGTTATGTCTTGGGTTTTTTGTAACTCAGATACATTTATCCACTGACCAATTATGATCCTAATTATGAATTATTAACATTATGAACACATTCGATGCCATTTCTACAAATCAAATCAGCACTGACAATATTTTTCAATTTTGTCTATAGACAAGTGAAATAAATTCATCTTTAGCTCAAGATATTTTCCTACTAGATAGTTCTTCAAATTTTATCTACTACTACACACTATTATATTATTTTGATGCTACTTAGTAGGCATTATTGCCTTAACAAGATCCCTACTCTCATCGATTTATGAGCATGTGTCATTGCATCCAAGTTTAGATCTTATTAGAGCTTCTATTTAGTTCTCTAATCCATTATTTATATCCATGATTGTCATTATAGTCATCTTATCTCTTATTATAACTTGTACTCTTGGATGAGAATCTCCTAGATTAGTTGGTTCCCCTTTATACTTATTTTATCCTAAAAACACCAAAAACATTATCTTATGCTTTTGTACATTTTGATCATCATGTTCTTGCTATTTTACATGTACCTTATCCCATGATATTGGTATTTTACAAGACCATTATTATTTATATGATTTCTCCATTTTACAAGCCCATCTTCCATTTTCTTCTACAACATTAATCATGTTTTTATGGTTATCACTTTTTCCTCTATCCCACTTATAAAACTATGTAGGCAACATCCATTTGTCTTGTACATATGGAGTCAGCTCGACCAACCCCTTCCTTTTCTTTTCTTCCCCCTTTTTCATCTACATTTTTCCCTCATCATTTTAGGATCAAATTTGTGTCCTTATTCTTTCACATTGTTTTAAAAAGTAATGCCTCTACCACACATACCTGAATAATTGTTTTAAAACCACACTCACTTGGTTTTTATTTGTGTGTGTTTATTTGAGTTTTATTGGTGTTTTGTTGTCTTTCTTGTCTCTTCATTTATTTCTTCTTCTTTCCTTTCACTATTTCTCCTTGACTCTTCTCAATATTGGGTTTTCCTATTTAATCTCACTCTTCTCTTTTATTTTCAAGAACATCTTGATGGTTCACATGGATCTTGATTATTTATATCTCAATCTCATGTTATCAACATATTGTTGTTTATTTTTAAACATTCTTGTTCCTAATTAAATCTTTATTGTTCATATCATTATTTTAATTTAGGTTCATTTATGTTTTTATTTTTATTTATCTTTATTTTTTTGTTTAAATGTAAATAGTTGTAACTTTGGTTTTGGTAAATTTTGACCATTATCCTTAGTTATAGGTATTCATATTTGAACTAACTCTATGCAATTGAAATGTAAATACATTATAATTTCTCCATACTTAAGATGCCTAATTTATTTTTCTATAGAAAGCACTTTGTGCTTTGGATTCTAGTCTCAACATCAACATAGCTTTGATGAACAGCTCTCAAGATCACCATGCATTAACTAGGATCAATAGCTTTAACACTCTGATTCTATTATTAGACCTACATCTCTTGGCATACATCATGAGTCTAATTTAACCTTGGTCAATTTTATCCATCCCTCATTCCAATCTCTCCTACTTTTGGGTGAAATACATTGGATTGAGGTCCGTTTGGACTATGTAGGTAGTGCTTAGATATATGACATATCTTGGGTTAGCTCAACCATCTTCATTCTTCTTTTCATCTCTTTCATCATTTTATGTATTCTTGTATGCCTAATTTTTTGTGGCTTTTTCAAAGTCATTCCACCATCACATCTAGGTTTGCACCTACTCATCTTTAATATATGTAATAGGTTATGTTCTTGAGCTAATTCTTTCCAATTTTCCCTATAAGGGCACAATATTTGGATTGGTTTACAAATCCAAACCATCCCTACTATGGTAAGCCAACCATTCTTTATTAGTGATCAAAATCAGCCCTATTGGGGTAACTTTGTTTATCACACAATCAAATTTGCTCTACAAGGGCACCTTATTATTTCCCATCTTTAGAGACAATGTTATCCTTTTCTTATAATTCCAAGATATATGGACTTTTCCCCTCATTATGATAATATTTTATTGTGAAACTTATCTTAGGATTTATTAATTCCAAATCATGTAGCTTAAACCCTAGCATTGGGCATGTTCAAAATGTGTCACTTCTATTTTTGTATTATCTCATTCGCATTCCCCCCATTCTTGGAGCCCATTTTATTATAATTATATTTTGATAATTGATGGAATCAATGTTTTAAAGCATTATATCATCTATATTTAATCTTTTCTATGGGTTAATCTCACTTTCTTTCTCTTTTCAAGAGTCCATCCTTCTCTTTCATAACCTTATGTCCTCTAGAGGGGGCATCATGGGTCATTTCATTTCCAATTTCTTATTGAAAACTCTTTTATTTGAAAATATGTTTTTTTTCTTGAATGTCTCACTATGAATTTTCAAATAGGTTTAAAAATGTAAACATCCAATTCCTAACACCATTATGTTGAAATTTTCAATCTTACTCAAATTGCACTCAAATACACATTTTAGGCCAAAGTCACTTAAACACACTAAATGGTTCGACCTTGTCATATACAAGTGTTGATTTAGGCCAATGTATCACTAAATGGGGAAATGCATTTTATGTGATTCTTAAGTTTTCTCAAATCATTTTGAGTCAAAATGATGATTTCACATTTTTTACTCTAGATCACTCTTTTCTTCTAATTCATAAGCACACATCATGTGCCCATGTTATTTTATGCCTAAAAAATCCTAAATGGTATCATAGTTTGTATGCAACTAAAATCACCTATTAATTCTTCTTGAATCAAATTATGACCTAGTAATAAGACTTTTTGATCATTTTGATTAGTTGTGCACCAATCTCCAAAGAATTGCACTAAAATTGATTAATCTTACTTAAGCAAATGAAATTAAATTAAATTAAATTATGAGCTTAAGTAGGAATTCCATGGAGAAAATTTAATATTTATTTATTATAAATTGATTCTAAAAATTTACATCACCTAATGACATGATCAATGGGGTGGCATCCATAAGCCATAAATGCAACAAATATTAAGTTTATAGGCACCCATGCCTCATTAATACCTCTTCCTCCCAAATAATTATGAGGATATTTATGAATTTATTATGAAATATTAGATTAATTCATGGCCACATCTCAATCTTGAGATGGATGGTCATGGTTGATCCTGACCCATTTGAAAAATCTATAGATAGAAGGCCTCTCATTCACATTTTAAATCTTGAATTGTGTAAACTTATAATGCAAGATTATCTCTTCAATATTTATTTGTGTTGATTATTGTGTTTTATTTGAAATAGTATAGCTTTATTTTATAGGCATATTAGTGATTTCATATCATAAGCCTAGATTATGCATGGCGATCTTGAGATAATGGAAGAGCTTAGCATCCATTGCTGATAAAGATAAGAACAAATCAAGGGAAAAAACATTCTTGGATTCGATTTTGGATGGTGGAAGCTCTTGGGAAGGTAATAGATATATGTGCTTTCTTTCAATTGCTATCATATTATCATTTTCAAACTCCATTTAATAGGTTGGCTTATATTGTTAGTTCTTATGCATTCTTTTGTGTTTTTCATGACTAATGCTTGAACTAATCCTCTATGTACTCCATCTTTAAAAAATTAACCCTTATTCTTTGCAGTGACATCATTATATGATCACTATGATAGAATATTTCACCAAGTGGGTATATGATATTCCCTTCATCTCAACTAAAGTTGATAAAATTATCGACTTCATTAACCATCATATCATCTACTACTTTGGTGTTCCTCACAAAATCATCGTTGACAATGGAAAATCATTCAAAAATAAAAAATAAAGAAATCTTTGTGACATATTTGACATTAAGTTAATATTATCCTCTCCATATCATCCAAAATCTAATGGATAGGCTAAATATTCTAACAAAACACTCAATAAAATGCTAACAAAAATGTTTAATGAATCTGGTAGGGATTAGGACTTACACATTCCCTTCACCATATGGGCATATCAAACTAGCATTCAAACCCCTATGGGTGCTACCCCTTTATCACTTGTCTTTTGAGAATAGGTTGTCTTTATTTTTGAATTCTAAATTCCCTTTCTTTGTATATCCCTAAAGGATATCATTTCAGATGGAAATTATCATCAAGAACATTTAGCTCAATTTGAGCTACTTGATGAGCATCATTTGGCCACACTTAACCATATTCATGTCTATCAAGAATGAATCAAGTGTAAAAATAACCTAAGAGAATTAGAATTATCAATATCAAAGACCTCATATTAAAGGAAAATCAACATATAACCAACATATAAAGAAGCAACCAAAGTAATTTTACTTTTAATTGGCTTGAACCATATATCATAATGCATAAGTATGGGTTAGAAGCTTATATGGTATCCTATATTAAAGTAAAACTAAAAATTTATCCCCTTAATGCTTCGTATCTATGTCTATTCTTTTGTTAAAACAAGTTCAAACTCACCTTATGTCTAACTTAAGTTTGTCCCTTATTTTATGATATTGTCACATTCATCCCCTCACTTTGAGGGCAATCGATTAAAGCATATAATCATGTGATTATTCATCACAATTTTAGCCTCAATCATAAATATGGGTACCATGTATCTACCCATGAAATTATTCTCATGGATAATTTTTATCCCTAATAGGATGGAATCCCATGTTCATTGTCTCTTAAAGCATCCTCTCACCCACTATTCAACGTTATTGTGTTAGATTTTTGCCTTCATAAAGGTAAGCCTTAAGCCTATATAAATAAGTTTATGTCTACAAAAATAAAACAAGTAATAAAAAATCATATATCTTATGGGTCATATCTAACATTACAGATTGCTCCTTTGAAGGATAACTACCAAAACAACTCAAAATTTCTAAAATTAAGATAGACTTCTCCTTTGAAGGACAACTATCCAAGCCTAACAAATCAAAAAATTAGAACACTTCCTTAAAGGATGGATAAGTCAAAAAATTTTCAAATAAATAAATATCATAGAATATTCTCACATCGATCATCTTCCCCAACCTGTCAATAAACAACAACATCAAAAATACCCATAGTCAAAATTCAAAAAAGCAAAAAATTGTATATGAAAACTATAATTAGCTTTCACAAAAGTCAAAAAGTAGACTTCCCACATCAATCAATATACACCAAATAAGACATATACTTGTTTATAATGGCTCTTTAGTCACCTAAAAAAGGGGCAAACTAGCCCCACAAGAAGGTTCCACTACCATCCATATCCATTTTTACCCTCCATAAAACAAGGGATTTTGAGCTTACTTGACACTATGTGATAAAGATACTTCTTAACAAACCAACGAATTCTAATGTCAATCATATGAAGGGCTTATGTTCATAATCTGATCCACCTTCCTATTTTTGGTCTTCACTAATGAAATAACATTGCATCACCTTCTTCCTTTTTCATATCTACTAGTTGATACATTTGTTAAGATGTTTGTCTTTTTGATAATATGAACATTCTTCTCTCATTTATTTTTTCTTCTTAAATATCACATTTTACCCAATTTAATCTATATGTTGAAGAGGTTTTAAAACATTTTAACTCATCTATAATTTCAAATCCAAATTAATGACATCATCATGTTAATACATTTTAAAACATTATGTATGATTGTCACATTTTACAACCATCTACATCATTTATTTAGGTGTTTTTAATCATGAAAACATTATATTTTTCATAAATCATAAACATGTATTAAATTAACATCTCATATCAATTTTATAACATATCATCTCAATATTTTTCTCCATCATGCCTAAATTAAATTAATTCTATCACATTCAATCCATTATAACTTTTATCATAAAGTTAATAACAACATTTAATCATTTTTTTAAACTAGATAAATGAATCAACCCATTATGTTATCCATCACATATTTATCTAAGTATGGGATGACATAGATTCATTAAAATCCACATCTAAAAATTAAAATAATCATACACCCACTAACAGGAAAAATGCTAAACCATCTACATGTCATAAACATCATAAACCGATTCATCATATGAGCATCATCTAAAGAATAATAACTAAGCCATAAACAACATAAATTACCATAACAACATCATAACTCAAATAAAAATCACACACACACACACACACACACACACACACACACACACACACACACACACACACACACACACACACACACACACACACACACACACACACACACACACACACACACACACACACACACACACACACACACACACACACACACACACATACATACATGTGTGTGTGTGTGTGTGTGTGTGTGTGTGTGTGTGTGTGTGTGTGTGTGTGTGTGTGTGTGTGTGTGTGTGTGTGTGTGTGTGTGTGTGTGTGTCTCAAAATGATATATACATCTCACTACATCAGTTCATAGGCCAGAGTCTAAATTATAATAATACAAAATTCCAATAGGTCTATGGTGTGGGGGTACTATTGTCCCCTAGATCTGATCCATCTCTCTATCTTATCTGAGTACCTATGGATGTTATGCCACCATTGGGTGTCATATTATTGGGTCTCCCTAATATAACCCACTCTGTTATATACTCTTCATATCAAGGCACATCTGGAAGACTGTTGAATACATGTGCCTCATAATACCTCAACTCCTCAACTATCTCCACATATATCAACACCGAAATAGTATGAGATGGTCCCATATATGTTCATCCTCTTATCTACCTCGAAGCATCTTGATCAGTAATACCAAGGTTATTTGTGCCTATAACCCATCCTTCTTTTGAGTATTAGTAACTAGTTGACCTTGTGTAGAATCTTTCTCATGTGTGATGGTGGTTAGTTATGCTCATGCATAATATCTCTCTTGTATAATAGTGGATATATATACCCATTTATAGTTTCTCTCTTGGGTGATGGTAGCTAGCTGTACTTAGATACTATCTCTCTCTAAGGTCCTAACTACTAGCTACCCCAATACCATATCCCTCTACAATATCATGGAAGTTAAATTTACCTATGTTGTAGTGAATGCCACTATCACCTGATCCCTCTATGTGGTCATAGTTTGTCTATCTAGAACATCGACCTCTATTGGCTCCTCATTCTCCATATCCACATCTATAGCCTATTACTATCCACCATCTCCTCTAATTATACCCTCTGATATATCTCCCCCAACCATTACAACATATTATCCCTACCACAAAATAATGTACTTCTGAGTCACCCCAGCATCGTCAACTCTTATAGTAACTAGTAGCTCCTCATATAGTGGCTCCTTTGTTGATGGTTGTGGTGGAGGAAATGGTGCCTCTACATCCTCACATCTATATCTAGGTAATGATCCTAAGACACCCTATACCAAGCCATAATGTCTCCTCACATGGTCAAAGGGGATCAACTCTATCTCTTGCTCTTTCCTCCTATAAATCCATTTGATACTCTACACTGAAATGATCTATACATTAAACCCATTACATGTTGGGAACCCTATGTATGGTCTCCAAACAACCTCCCCATCAAAAAGTACATTCAATTTCTACCTAAACCACACCGAATCTTGTGTCTCCTCACTTTCTCATGATAATGCCATGTTTTATCTCCATCTCACAAAGACTACTCTGAATCTATCCTAATGGCATGTATGCCATGACAATCCAACTGGTCATAATATGGTAATATTATTGTATTCCCAATAATGGAGAAGGAAGCATATGATCATCCCATAATGCCTATGTAATCAATAACCCCACAACTCCCAATAAACTTGAACTAATAATGTTAGATCCCATATAAATACTATCCGATCCTTGAGCATATCTATTAGCACACCTATCAAAGAACATGGAAATCTACCCCCACTCAAGTTGAAAAATGCATAGAAGGTGATTTCTATCATCATCATCATCATCATCATCATAAGCTATCTCCCCTTAGTATCCATGTGATAATTATCCTTAAAATATAATCCCCTAACACACCATTGGGCCTATACAAATTCATTTCTAAATAATAAATACATATATGCATCATGCTCATCATTACAAATAAGCTCTACCACTCGACCCTATATGGGTAGCCTCAAAATCCTATGGATTCCCTATAGAAAAATGGTGATCTCCCCTATTGGTAACATGAATGTGTTGGTATTTGGGTCCCATATCTTGATGAGGGATACCAACATCATTGTATCTTAGGGTATGCATTGATAATACCACATGCCACCCAAACCCATTACCATCATATGGTCCTAATCTACCCTGGTTATGTCTCTACATAAATCCTCAAAGAGTGGTGACACTCAATCCTACATCATCAATAACACCCTTGCATACATGGTTAAATACAAAATCTAGTTTTAACATACACTTTACACACACCTAAGAACCCACCTATATTCATCCTTTCCGCACCCCACCAATCCTATTAAGTTACCCCTAAACCATAAAACTATCAGCTTACCATATACCTATACCAAGCCTAAATATTTAACTATTCCTACAACTCATTCTTAAACCCCTTTTTAGGTCTAGCCTACCCCAATTTTAACCCATCATCAACATCTTCACACCTTTTCAAAACTTTTCCCTTTTCCTAAGGAGCAACATAGATCGATCCTCAACTGACACTAGTTCCTTATTGGACCAATGTTAGTCAACCCTTGACTAATACCATTTGGGTGTTATGGCCCAATGTCAATCCCATCTTGACCAACATTGACACCCTATCAACCAATAATAGTCAATAGTGACCAACATTGGTAATTGTGTGTAATGGCTAAAGCCCCCAGACCCTTATTTTTTCCACCTACACTCCATATTTACTCACCCACCCTCGTACATACCCTCCCATCTAACATTTAGTAGTTGAAACTCAAACAAAAAATAATTTTCCCCTACCCACACAAATTCTCTCTACCCAACATTAAACATAGAAAAATTCATAATACACATCAAAATTTAAAAACTAGATAAAGTTGAACACCTACGTCATTCCATGAACACCACCATGGTGGAGTATACAGACTAGTTTCCATTTGTACTCCACCCTTGGATCAACCTCTAGTTTGTTGTATCCTTGTCTCACATGGTCCCCACACTACCAACTTGGTTATCTCCACAACAAATTTTACCACTCCAAATCACCCACACTCCACTTAGCTCTCACTCTCAACCACTTAAAACATGCAATTTTTTATATGTCAATCACTTTCAAAAGAGGACAAAAGGTAGACAAAAACAAAACAAAATCCCTAAAATAGAATTATTTTTACTTTTACAGTTATCAACCCCCTTTTTTAGGGTTTGGCTGGTGACTAATGCCAATCACTCATTAAGGTTAGGGTGACCGATGTCGATGGACCCCAACTGACATCAATCAAAACATTTAGGGTTTTTAAACCCTACCTTTCATTTATACCTTAAGGGATCCATTTCCCAACCTAATCCCCACCCATCAAAGTTTCCCTTTGGTCACTTTTTCCCACTATTCACATATTTGTGCCAAAACCTTGATTCAATTATGTTAACCACTTAGACCATCTTTCCATAAACTAAAACATTACTCACATTCAAAAATTTTAAATGTGGCCCTTTTAGGTTCCTTGGAATATCCCCACTTATTGTTCCATCACCTACAACCCATTCTATTTTCTCAAGATCTCTTTACTTTTGGCTCTTTATGAACATGGATACTATGGCATAGAGACTTGCATTTATAAGTGCACCCATATCAACTATGCCTAATTATATGTCCTAGTTTACTTATCACTTATCCTCCTAAGTGACACCTTATTGATCACTTCATTACATCCTAGTATCCTCATCTAGGTGCACTTTATGACATTGTACTTTATTGCATCTTGTACACCCTTTTGTGCTTTCATTCCTAACCACTCTAACCACTTTTACATTCATATACCAACTTGTCAAACCCACACCTAACTTAATTTTTAACTCATCACCTCCCAATTTAAGGGGGAACACCTCCTCCCATACTTGGGGCATCTAACCTTCCATTGAACTAGTTGTTTTTATTTTATAGCTTGAAGATGCAACCTACACAACAAAAAGGGGTAAAATATAGACACTAAAAAACCACACCACATGGTTCTAGTTATTGTAATGTATCCCCTTGGCCCCCTTAAACCCCTTAGTTTAGGATATTTATTAAAATCCTTAAAAAAACCCAATACCCCATTTAACTTATTCAATTTGTAAATTAAGTTAAATAAGCCTATTTACACCTCACCTAACCTAAACCCATGGCTAACTGATTGACACCTAGCCTTAGATTATTTACCACATTAGCAGTCAATTCCCTAACCTCCTAGATATCTTCTTCATGCATATCAATTCTACCTTAAATAACCTCAAACCATTTCCATTTGTCTCAATCTTAAGTGTAAATAGCTAATTATATCAAACTTTACTATGTCTCCCTTGATCGATGTTAGTCACCCCTTAACTGATGCTAGTTGACCAAGATCAATGTTGGTTACTTAAGGTAACCTAAAGACCCTACCTCAAGAGGTTAAAACTTTTGAGTGATAATCATGAGTCTCAAGTGAATCTAATCTTCCAAGAAAAATAACAAATCAGACTAGAGATAGAAAAGTGTTTCAACACCTCAATACAAAGATCTCAAACACTACCACTCTATCTACATTGTTCTAAGTTCCTAAGTAGTTTGCATCTAGCTTGAAGACTTCTCTAGGCCAATATACACCAAAATATAAGTATATTTCAATTTTATCAAGTTTATTTATTTAGTTTTCAATGGTTTAGTGTTTGTATCTGCTTCTCATCTCTCCTCATACCATCCTTTATGTTGGAGTTTTGCAACTCCAAAGATTCCTTCTTCCACCAAACACCCACAAACCATTCTCAGTCACTTGAGTACTAAATCCTTGAGTTTGATACCTTTGAGAATCTATTTTATCATCATGACCATTATCCAATCCCAAAACAACCCATAAATCCCTTCTAAAATTTAGCCTAAAGACCATTCTACCTAATATTAGAACCCACAATATTTGACATCGGTCATCTCTGATCAAAATTGGTCATCCCCTGACCAACATTAGTTGCCTTAATTGGTATTGGTTGTATATTGATTATCATCAGTCACTGTGTAAGTTATTTTCCCAAAAATAGTAAGCTAATTCCACCCATCATCCCTCACCCAAAGTCTATTTTTTTATTTCTATCATATCATAGGGTCTTAACTATTTTTTTAATCAATTTTTAGTATTGTAGAATTATTTTTTAACAAGTTAATGCCATTTTGATAAAATCACTCATTTTATATTTAAAATCATTTCTTGCATTATGATTGAATATTCTCTATTACTTTATGCAATCATCTCTTTTCATTTTCTAGAAATTAACATGTTTAAAGAGTAGATTGATAGCCCTCCAAGTAAGTCTAGTACTTCTTATATCTAAAATTTTATAGGTAATCCACCCACCTATCTTGATAATTAATTCATTTATAGCTTCTTTCTTATATCAGGTTATCCTCCCAAGCCAAAGAGGAGTTCTCTACATCGATTGGATCACAAGTGCGTAACTAAGTCTAGGTTATTCTAAACCATACCCTTATTTAAATTTTTTACTTTCTTTATACAAAAAATAAAAAGAAAATAAAACACAAAACATAGTGAAACACTTAACTCTATCAATTTAGTTAACTCCTTCCTTAGTAGAATCTCAATCTTTGGGTTTATAGGTCTTTGTCTTTGTCTTAAAATTTTGGAATTTGGATCAAGCTCTATGGTGTGTTTCTAATCTAGGATCAAACCCCTTAAGTTCCTGTGTTCCCAAGTAAGTATATAAGAAATTTATTTACACAACTCCACAAATGAAACCTTTTTTTATCTATATTACATACCTTTTCAAGCTTAAAAAGCTTGTCCTTGAAGATAGTAAACCGTTCATGATGTTATTCTTTGGTAGACATACTCACCTTATCCTTTCTCATTTGATCATTCTCATTGAAGATGTTATAAAGAGTGACCAACCTTTTGGGAAGCTTGTTGGATCTTAGATACAAAATTTGTTCTCCATATTACTGTTGTAGCTTATGATGGGTGCTGTCATCCCCTTCATTTAATCAACTTTTTGTTCATGTCATATTTAACCAGGGCTGTGTCTAAAGCTATGTGCAATAAGAGGAATTGTAGTGATTTAGTAATTGAATGGAGGTATTTGTATTTTTTTTTAATTTTGGGGGGTTTTTAATGTCTTAAGGATTTCTTGGTTAAAACCTTATTGGAATCAAACTATGCAAATCTCTAGAAATAAACACACGTTGCAAAAATGAAATAGATTGCTAAAAATAAACACACGCTGTAGAAATGAAATTGATTGCTAGAAACAAACACTCATTTCAGAAATGAAATAGATTGCTAGAAACAAACACACATTATAGAAATGAAATAGATCGCTGGAAACAAACACACATTATAGAAATGAAATAGATTGCTAGAAATAAACACACATTGCAGAAATGAAAATTTAATCTAAAATGCCTGCAGGAACAAATTTACAACAAATTTTTAACTTTAAGGAGTTGAAAGCATTTATAAATTTAACATAGTTACCTACTTACTTTTACAAATAGAAATATAAATACTAATAAAAATGAAGATCCTAGTTCTTTGGAGGAGTGGGCCCTTGCTTCACCTAGAACATGATTTGAACAATTTAATTTGTTTTCAAAACAGAAATGGCTATTTCATTGATAAAATGTTCTGTATTACAAATTTACTAATCTATCCTTTATCTCTTTATCCTTCAATGATTTTCTCTATCTTCTATATTCTATATCTCTCCATTTACTAAATTCCTAGGTCTGTATATATAGATGCTTTGATGGTTGTAACTGTTTCATAGATATGATGGAGCTGAATCATACCTAGAATAGATGATGAATCAAGATGTAGCTAGATGTCCAGCTATGTGATAAATGTCTTGATTCTGCAAGTTCAAAAAATTAGGAATCTATTCTTGATTTAATGGGATCATTGATCTGACAGATCGCCAGCTGTTTGGAATAGTTCCTCATCAGTTCCATATCTAGTTGCAAAAGTTCTAGAGCTTATTTGTAGGAGTATTGGAGCTAAATATAGAGTTTCGGAGCTAAGTCCAAAAATGTTACAACTTGAAATAGTATGGTGGAGTTTTGGAGCTAATTGTGATGGTTCTAGAATAGATTCTATAGGTTTCAGAACTAACTGTGATGATTCTGGAATAGATTATGTAGGTTCTAGAACTAATCTGAATTGAGTCCAATGCTTCCAAAAACATGCAATCCACTTCATATTTGTTCTTTAACCTGATGATGACCTATTTTATTACAAAACTAGAATTTTATAACACACTTGTTAGGAATTACAGGTCTTTTAAAATGTTAGAATCATAATCAACAAAAGATGGATAATCACATCCTAACTCATCTCAGATCAAAATAAAAGCTAAAAAATATAATCAAACTTAATAGAAAGAGAGAGTAAGATGAGGTCACTTATTATACATTTATTGAGCATATCTTGGCCTCATCACTTCCTCCATACTTACTTGTTTGTAAGTCCCTTTACAAACTTCACTCTTCAAATTTGGGATTGTATATCCTGCATTCCATTTGATTGCGCAGATCAAATGGCTAGAACTGAATATCCCAATGATTTGATTCAAAAGTACTATACCCTGCTCCTGCTTATACTTTTATTTTCCATTCCTCAAATTAAGTGGGATGTTGAGGTTCTCTATTTTGCCAAGGAGATATGGGGATGAGAAGTAGAGGTGGCCTTGTCTGCATTCCTATCCATATGCTCAAGGGAGTTTCATTGATATGGGGAATTATTGTGCATAAAGCTTTTTCCCTTTCTAAACTCTAGATCAAATTTGAAGGGGATATTACTTCCCTTCTTTTCAATGCCATCAGGAGAAATTCCTATCTTTTTAAACATGCATCATAGATATTATCAAAATTTTCCCTTTCATAAGAGGTGAAGACATCCATGCTTTGTTGTAAACTGAAAAGATAAGGTCCCTTGAATTTATCATTGAATGCATAGGATTAGAAATATGTAGCAAAGGTGAGTGGATTACCATAATGAATTCTCATATAGAGACCAGATGAACTAGCCTTGGACCAATGCTCTGACTCCCTTTCTTTCCATGCAATCTGATTTTGAAGAACAGAGACAAATGCATTAAGCTGGCTTTCTCCTATATACAAATTGATCATAAAACCTATATTTCTTTCTAGCATAAAATTACAGAGGTAAAATTCACAAAGAAGGTTTTTATGTTCTGTAATAGCTAAGGAGTAGGCAGATGAAAAATCATCTTCATCTTTTATTTCATGTGGAAGGCCACATGCTATCCTTGCCAACTGCTAGTGAATGAATTGTTCCTCTAAAAACATGCTATAAATAGGAGAAGGTCTTCTGCATAAAAGTAGATTCTCACTCATTATAAAAACTATTTGTATTTTCATAAGACATTTATACTTATCATTTTCCTCCTTGTAAAATTTGTCTTCCCATTCCTTCCTTGATTTATCTTCTTCCACCAATTTGCCTTTCAAGTCTGTATTGGATGCTTTGATTTCATTGAGTTCTCTGCTTGTGTCATCCCATAACTGCTTGAGTGGCAGATAAGTCAATTCAGTCTGTGCAGAGACTATTGACATAGAGGTCTGTATTGTATATTTTTCCTCATTCTCCATTAGTTTCCTTTGAATTTCTACTAATTCCTCATTCTTGGCTATGAACTAGTTTGTTAATTCTGCAAGGAGCATTTCCTTTTGTTCTAACTTGAGTTTGAAGAAGTTCAATTCCTCATCCTTTTCCTTGATAATGATTTCTACTCTAGACAAAAATAGAGCCTATTTAATCTATTGGTTTTGTTCTTTTTCTAAAAGTTCTTGGGGAGTTAAGCATTCCTCTTCCACCATAGGGGATTTCCCTTTCCTTCTCCAAGATGCCTATTCATCTTCTACATGTGATGGTGCTATAGTCTCATCCATTTCTTGGAAACTATCTCCTCAAATATTTTATCTTCTTTTTCCTTTTCTACTTGGCTTGGTCCAGGAGGAGTCATGGCCATGCTGCCTAAAATATCAGTAGCTTCAGTTTCTAGCCTTTCTTGTTCTTCCATCTCCTCTGAACTTTCTTTAGACTTTTTATGATGTTTTCTTTCTTGAGGAGCCTCAAAATGTGTAGACATAGGTCTCCTCTTATAATTTCTTCTAGGTTTCACCTTTTGCTCAGGCCTTGGTGAACTGTCATTGTCAGAGATAGGTATCAGTTCTTCTATAGCTTCAACAAAAAAAGAAATGGCTTGAGAAGGTACAGTAGGGTCTGTAATTTTAAATTTTCTTCCATATTTTCTTTTTTGTGTTATTTCCTCTTCCCCTAATCTTTTCTTTTCCTTAGAAATGGTATCAGTTTTCAAATTAACTAAAGGAGCAGGAGGAGTTGCTATTGTTCTTCTAGGAATACCAGGGTTTTGTCCAAATTTGCCAAGAAATTTGTCACACATTTCTTCCCTATTTTTCTTGGAAAGGAAATGGTGTTGGCATACTAAATGCACTAGCCCATGATGTCTAATTGTTCCTACACCCCAAGAATACCTCTAGGCCATGGTATGGATGGAGTCAAAAAGAAACCCTGGAAGGTTTACTATATATTCTAGTTTTTTGGCTCCATATCTAAGGTATATAAGGATTTTTAGGGCTTCTTTTCCTACTATCCCAAATTATCCATCAAAGGTCAAATATTTAACTATCCAGAATGTTACTCTATCAAAGGGTTTGGGCAAGATGGCCCTCTTAACTATTTTGATGATTTTCTTTGTATTATAAATATATTGGGGTTTAGCTTCCCCTTCTTTCAATAGGGTTTTAGCCAGGTCTTTCAATGTTCCTTTGATAGGGTTTGGGACATGCATTATTGATATTCCAAACATCTCACTTATGATATTCATAGAAAAAGGAATGAAAACCTTCCTAATATTTATCCTTGTTTGCTCTAAATTGATAATAAATTCTCTTACCAGTTCATTATTATTTTTTGGAAATTTCCTTAGAAACTCTAGCCATCCTGCCTATTGAAAGATATTTACTACTTCTTCATCTACAAGGAGTTGGGTATCATTGTCTGGTTCTGACTTCTTTTTGATTCCCATGATTAGTTATTCTTTGAATCTTTCATAGGTTAGCTAAAAATTGCTTCTCATATCGGTTGAACTAATGATTTTGGTTGCAGAACTAGCGGATTCACTTACTAATTTGGTGAATTCAGTTGTAGAATTAATGTACTCAACTGTAGAACTTATCAGTTTCAACTATAGAACTACTGTACTTAGCTATAGAACTAGTGGATTTAGTTGATTCAATCATAAGAATGATTCTTTATGGTTATCATATGCCAACTCATTCCATCATCAACATCCTTCTCATGATTTTACACATTTAACCATGATGTATAATAGATGACTCATCATACTAATCTTTCTAAATTAAGTCTAATCACACATGTAAACTTTCCATTTAACCTTTAACAAGTTAAAGACATAATTACCATCTTTGATGATGTAATCCCTCCATCATGTAGACACATCATCCCTAAAAAATGGTTATAAAATAGTTAGAATTCAAAAAAGTTTTATTTGAATTAGCCATTTATTTGAGAAGATCAACCATCATCACTAATTTTCAATTGATCTCTAATTTTTTTTTGGGAAGAGAATGCTATTTACTGATTTTCATTCTCTTCCCTTTATTTTGGATCTTTTCATCTGATTATTTAATCATTTTGGAAGAACTGGGTTCTTCCATATGATCAAATTCTTTGTTTACTTCAATCTACTTCAAGAATTCATCCTTAATAGAAGGATTCCTATAAAGTTTTAGCCTGTGTCCATTCACCAAGAGTATTCTTCTGCTATCATCAATGGGAAGTAACTGGATAGAACCATTGTCAAATATATTCTTAATCTAATAAGGTCCCAACCATCTGGTTCTTAATTTACCGTTGAAATGTTGGTACTTAGAATCAAACAACAATGCCCAATCTCTTACTTTGAATTGTCTTTCCTTGATATGTGAATCATGCCATTGCTTCCTTTGACCTTGGATTATCTCTATCTACTAAAGTGCTTCTATTCTAAATTCATCTAATTCATTGAGTTAAAGGATTCACTCCTTTTGAGCTACATCTAATTAAATTCCCACCTTAGTTATTGTCCTTAATGTCTGTAGTTCAAACTCAATAGGCAACAAGGGCTTTTTCCTATAGACTAACTCATATGGTGAAAACCCTGTTGTGGTTTTCCAAGTTATATTGTAAGCCTAGACAGCTTTAGGTAATATTTTTACCTAATCTCTTCTTTTAGCTTCAACTATTTTAGTGAGGATGTTTTATTTAATTCTATATTTTTTACTTCAACTTGTCCATTTTCTTGCAGGTGATAGGGAGATGACTTCCTATGATTGATATGATAATACATTGTGAAATCTTGGATCATATTGGACATAAATTGTGGTCCCTAGTCTGAAACTAAGCTTCTTGGTGCTCCAAACTTTACCATAATTCTATGCCAAAGGAAATCAACAACTGCTTCTTCAGTGGCATTTGTTAAAGCCTACACTTGTGCCCATTTTGTTACATAATCATTACACACAAGAATATGCTCTTTTCCTTGTGAAGGAGGATTAAAAGGTCCAAAAAAAATCTAATCCCCATCTCTCAAATGGTTCAATCACTACTTTTGGTTGTAGATGCATTTCATTGGTAATGGTTGGCTATCCCATCCTTTGACAAGGATCACACCGCCTGATATATCTTTTCACATCTTTGTATAGAGATGGCCAATAGTAACTAGTGCTAAGTATCTTGTGAGATGCTATTTTCAATAAATAGTGTGCTCCACTTGGTTCATCATGACATGCTTGGAGGATGTCAAAAATTACATCTTCTCTTACACACATACGTAAAACCAAATCAAGACCACATTTAAATAGCATTCCATTTAACCATTTGAACTGTGCACTAGTTTTGATTAATTTTTTTTATTTGTTTTTTAGTGAAATAAGGAGTAAACTTCCCTGTCGAAAGATAATTTTCCATGTTAGCAAACCATGGTGTGTTAGCTGAAATAACAAACAATTGTTCATCTAGAAAGTTATCCTTGACTGGATCCTGCTTCCCTGTACTAGTCAATCTTGACAAGAAATCAGCCACCACATTAGATTTTCCTAGATTGTCCACAATGGTAATATCAAATTCTTGTAGAAGTAATGACCATCTAATTATTCTACCTTCAACCACTAGTTTGTTCATTAAATATTTAATTGTTGAGTGACCTGTATGTACAAATATTTTGTACCCTGTAATGTAATGTCTAAATTTATTGATTGCATAGATCACAACTAGAAATTCTTTTTCAATCGTAGTGTAATTTATTTTAGTGGGAGTAAAATTTTCACTAAGATAGTAAGTAGCATACATTCTTCCTTATTCATCTATCTGTCCCAAAACTGCACCAATTGAGGTATTTGAGGCATCAGTTTGGTTGTGAAAAGGTTTCTCCCAATTAGGTCCTTGCAATATTGGGGTAGTTACTAATTTCTCTTTAATTTATTCAAAAGCATGTTGACACTATTCATCCCAAAGAAATTCACAGTCCTTGGTAAGCAATTTAAACATGGGGGTAGCAATTTTACTAAAATCCTTGATAAAACACCTATAGTATCTAGCATATCCTAAGAATGATTTGATATCTGTGGGAGTTTGAGGAATATGCAAGTTTGAAATAATATTGATTTTGTTTTGGTCAACCTAAATTCCTCTTTTTGAAATATGGTGCCCTAGTACGATCCCTTCATCAACCATCATCAAACATTTCTCATGACTAAGAGACAAGCAATGTTGTTCACATCTTGTTAATATGTTGTCTAAATTTTTTAAGGCATCATCAAATGTATCTCCATACATAGTAAAGTCATCCATGTATACCTCTACATAGTCATTTGTTAGGTTTGAAAAAATTGCTAATACAGCTCTTTGAAAGGTTACTAGAGCATTACATAGTCCAAATGGTAATACCCTATAAGAAAAGGTACCCCATGGACAATTAAATGTAGTTTTTTCATGATCCTCAGTAGTAAGTTTGATTTGATTGTATCCACTAAATCTATCCAAGAAGGAAAAGTATTGTTTACCTAAAGGTTGTCTAAGACTTGATCTATGAACGGTAAGGGAAAATAATCTCTCAGGGTGGCTTTGTTCAATTCCCTATAGTCAACACAAATTCTCCATTTTCCATTCTTTTTAGGGACAATTACAAGAGGAGATACCCACTAGCTAGCTAAGATAGGGTAGATAAAACCTACTTGTGATAGTTTTTTAATTTCTTCTTTGACTATATCCCTTAAGGCTGGATTAATCCTTCTGTGAGGTTACCTAACTGGTCTAATATTTTTATTATAAATGTGATAGGTGTAGATACTTGGATGAATCCCCTTCACATCTCTATAGTCCCAAGCAAATGCTTTAGTATGATCCTTCAGAACATCAAATAGTTTGACTTCTTCATCATTCTTTAACTAGCTATTAATATTCAAAAAAATTCCTGGTTGAATCTCAACATGTTTGGTTCCAAGATATGACGAGTTAATTTGTTGAAAGGGTTCCATTAAGGTGTTTAGTGGAAAGGCATGTGGTAACACTATATGATATGTAGAAACATCTCTAAAAGTTCTTAGAGGTAGAATGTTAGACAAAGGACAACATGAAGAGTTATGATACTTATCTTGTTATAGGTCAAACTCCTCGTTACTGCTATTTTCCAAAAATTCTTCACCATCTCCTGATATCTGTAAAGCTGATGCTACAGATCCTTCCTCTCCCCAAGAGAAATTGCGTTCCTCTAGAGTGAATTTATCTTCACTTACAAATAATTGGTGTGGTTCTAGAATTAATTGTGATGGTTTTGGAACTAACTGTGATGGTTCCAAAACTAATTGTGATGGTTTCAAAACTAATCTTGACTGCTCCAATGACGATTGATGTTCATTTAATGAAGGGTTAACCATATCATCTATTTTCGATACATGATCCTATAATGTTATCATAGCCAAAGAAGATAGATTTTGCTCATTAATATCAGGATTATCAACCCATAATTTCACTTGATTATCAATAAAAGGTCATGCAGATAGATATAATGAAATTTGCTTAGAATTCTTACCATTTGAAATAGTCATATCACCTGAACTGCGATCAATTAAGGTAGCAACTGTAGCTAACCATGGTCTCCCCAAAATAATGGGATAACCAAGTGTTTTACCTTTTGGTTGCAATATAATGAAGTCAACTGGATATTCCCATGATTCCACCATTACTGCCACATCTTCAATAACTCTTGGTTTTACTACAGACTGATATACCATCTGCAATATGGTATTAGTAGGTTGTATGCCTATTAATGGTAATGTTTTCAAAGTGTCCACTATCATTACATTGATAGATACACCCAAATCAATTAAAACATTATGTATATCCTTTTTCCATATAGAAATAAAAATAACAGGGCTTCCAGGATCTCCATATTTAGGTAGTAGGAGTTTTCCTGCTAATAAATCAGCGAGTTTCCCATCTACCTAAATAGTCCTAGGGTACTGTTTCTTTCTTCTAGGTTTTTTAAAACATAAAAATTTGATTAACTTGTTAAACTCTGGAATATCCTTAATTGCTTGTAACAATGGTATTTCAATATTCAATCTTTTTATGCCTATTAATGGTAATATTTTCAAAGTATCCACTGTCATTACATTGATAGCTACACCCAAATCAATTAAAACATTATGTATATCCTTATTCCTTATAGAAATAGAAATAACAGGGCTTCTAGGATCTCCATATTTAGGTAGTAGGAGTTTTCTTGCTAATAAATTAGCAAGTTTCCCATCTACTTGAATAGTCTTGGGGTACTGTTTCTTTCTTCTAGGTTTTTTAAAACATAAAAAATTTGATTAACTTGTTAAAATCTAGAATATCCTTAATTGCTTGTAACAATGGGATTTCAATATTCAATCTTCTTAGTTCCTACACCAATTTAGATTCCTTAAGTTCTATGGTTTCTTTAAGTCTTTTTGGAACTAGAATCTCAGTATAATTTCTTTATAGTTCCTTATCTTTTTCTTTGTCATCTTCCTTAGGTGTAACTATGCTAGGGGTTTTAGCTTCTTCTGTCATCTCAGTGATTATAATAGGTGGACTGCTAATGATTTTACCAGATTTGGTTTGAATATTTTTACAATCCATTGTATTTAAATCAACTAAATTTTTTGGTTCTATTTTGTATACAGGAGTTGTTTGTTTGTTTCTTGGGTTTGCTATTGGTTGTGTTTGCATTTGGGTTTGGACTATGTTTTCAATATATGGATTTTGTGCTAGAGGTCCCATTATGGCTTATTAGTTTTGATTTGGATATTTTTTTCCTTGCACATAATTGCTAGGGTTCCATCTAGGTTGTGGCCAAGCATAAGGATTTCCTTGACTAGCCCAAGGTTGTTGATCCTTGAGTATACCAAGATTGACTTGCCTAATCCTGAGGATGCCATGTGGGTTGAGGGGCCCTAGGTGTCTATCCCAAACTTTGTGGTACTGTTTGAGCTGCCCATGGCATCATCTAGATACTAGGAGCTGGTTTTGACATAAACTATCCTTGGTTAGGTTATCTCTGAACAAAATTTAATTCTTTTATAGTGGATGATATATTGGTTTGTTTGAGCTGATTTTTTATGAGTGGAAGAAGAGAACAAGTATGAGTATCATGTTATTTTAAATTCACAGACAAGACATACTTCTATTTTATTTATTGGACATTCCCTTATTGCATGCTTCTTCTTGCATGTAGGACAATACATGGCTAATGGTTCAAGTTGGGCATTTGATTTAGCTTACAATCCATCCATGGTGGAGGTTAATTGAACTAATATGTTTGTTTTAAAGTTTGTCAATTCATCCATCAATTTTTTCATATCTGGATTCAAATTTTTAACTATTTTCCCTTTTCTAGGTCCACCCCTTGTTCTTGAATAGTTTCTACAAATTTCTATGATTTCATCTATTCTTAATTGAGCAATGTTTCCTCCACCAATTAAATCAAGGGTTTCCATAGATTCATCATCTAGACCTTTGAGAAAAATGGTTTTATTTAAATCTTCTTGAAGTATAAATCCACATCTTTTACTCACAAAGAGGAATCTATCTAAATAATCTTCCATATTTTCATCTTCTTCCTGTTTGATTTTGAAAAATTCTTCCTTTCAATTTCTTCCTCTATAATAATCTTGATATTTTTCTAGGAAGACAGTTTCCATTTGTTCCCAATTGGTAATAGAATTAGATGTTAATCCCATAAACCACCTCATTGTTGCATCCTTCAAGGTAGATGGAAACAACTTCAATTTTTTATTATCTATCTTGTAATCATAAGTCTAACATAGTACTTTAAACTCAAATATAAATCGGTCAGGATCCTCAAATGGCATTCCTCTAAATGTGGGCAAGTGTGTAGGTGAAATGTTTTTCATAGTGGTTTCATCATCCTTGATCTAAATGGGATAGGTAAAGGTTCTCTTCCAGCTTCTCATTCCATCTCTCTGGTATATTCTAATCTCTTCTCCCAATCAATGTGGTATGTGGTCTATTTTGGGGATGGTGAAAAGTCAGGAATAGGGGGTTGACTACTCAATTGAGAATCAAAACTTTCCCTCAATGGATCTTGAGAAATAATACTCCTCCCTAAGGTTTTACTTGGTTTTGGTGACTAATCCAAAAATTCTAAAGATGGAAATTTTGCTTCTTGTCTTGTAGGAGATAATGGTGCCTCCAATTCTTGCTCAACGTCCTTTCTTAAACTAGAGGATGATGGAAATTCTTGTTCAAATATTTTGGGAAGAAATCTACCCTTGGAATCTCGTGGTCTACTCATAAATTAGGGGAAATTTCTTTAATTATTAAATGAATGATTGTTGCTCTTTTTGACACCTAATTAGAAAATTTCAACTAGTGTTCCCCAACAATGACACCAAAAATGATGGGTATCATCATCCCCTTCATTTAATCAACTTTTTGTTCATGTCATAATTAACTAGGGATGTGTCTAAAGCTATATGCAACAAGAGGAATCATAGCGATTTAGTAATTGAATGGAGGCATTTGTATTTTTTTGTTTTAGGGGGCTTTTAATGTCTTAAATATTTCTTGGTTAAAACCTTATTGGAATCAAACTATGCAAATCTGCTGGAAATAAACACACGTTGTAGAAATGAAATAGATTACTAGAAATAAACACACATTATAGAAATGAAATTGATTGATGGAAACAAACACTCATTGCAGAAATGAAATAGATTGCTGGAAACAAACACACATTGTAGAAATGAAATAGATTACTGGAAACAAACACACATTGTAGAAATGAAATAGATTGCTGGAAATAAACACACGTTGAAAAAATGAAAATTTAATCTAAAATGCCTATAGGAACAAATTTACAACAAATCTTAACTTTAAGGAGTTAAAAGAATTTATAAATTTAACAAAGTTACCTATTTACTTTTGTGAATAGAAATATAAATACTGACAAAAATGAAGATCTTGGTTCTTTGGAGGAGTGGGCCCTTGTTCCACCTAGAACAGGATTTGAACAATTTAATTTGCTTTCAAAACAAAAATGGCTATTTCATTGATAAAATGTTTTGTATTAAAAATGTACTAATCTATCCTTTATCTCTCTATTCTTCAATGATTTTCTCTATCTTCTATATTCTATATCTCTATCCATTTACTAAATTCCTAGGTTTGTATATATAGATGCTTTGATGGCTGTAACTGTTTCATACATACAATGGAACTGAATCATACTTAGAATAGATGTTGAATCAAGATGTAGCTGGATGTCCAGCTATGTGATAAATGTCTTGATTTTTCAAGTTCAAAAAATTGGGAATCTATTCCTGATTTAATGGGATCATTGATTTGATAGATCTCCAACTGTTTGGAATAGAGCCTCATCAGTTCCATATCTAGCCACAAAAGTTTCAGAGCTTATTCATAGGAGTACCGAAGCTAAATATAGAGTTATAGAGCTAATTCTAAAAATGTGATAGCTTGAAATAGTATGGTGGAGTTCCAGAACTAACTATGATGGTTCCAGAATAGATTCTGTAGGTTTTGAAACTAACTGTGATGATTTTGGAATAGATTCTACAAGTTCTAAAACTAATCTAAATTAAGTCCATGCTTCCAAAATAATGAAATCCAGTTCATATTTGTTCTTTAGCCTGATGATGACCTGTTTTATTGCAAAACTAGAATTTTCCAATACACTTGTTAGGAATTACAAGTCACTTAAAACGTTAGAATCACAATCAACAAAATATGGATAATCACATCCTAAATCATCTTAGATCAAAATAAAAGTTATAAAAAGCAATCAAACTTAATAGAAAGAGAGAGTAAGGTGAGGTCATTTATTATACATTTATTGGGCATATCCTGGACTCATTAGCTTACCTTGGGTTTTTGAAGAAAATTCAGCTTCTTGTTGAAGGAAACATGAAATATATTTATCACTTTAAAAAACTTTCTAATTGACATTATTATCCAAAATTTATGGTATTACTACCACCTTGATATGTGGCTGAGTTTTTGAATTATTCATTAAGAATGCCAAATTGAGCTCCCACTGAAGGTAACCTATCATCATGTTGATTATATTATCTTAGAATTGAATATATGTTGAAGGCTTCAAAATATTCAATAAGGTCCCATACCATATGTTTTTAAGACCTCAATAATGGATTCTTAGAGACACTTTTAACTTTCACTTAATGGACTACTAGTTCACTATCTCCAAAAATTTGTAAATACTTCACTCCCTTCTTTTTTTCCCATTGAATTCCATGTATAAGCTATTCATATTTAGTGGCATTGAAAGTGAACCTAAATTTAAATATAATTTTACAATAATACCTTTATTTGGAGGTTAAAATATCATCATACATACCCGTACTCCATTCTTTCTACTTGAACCATCAAATAATAATTTCCATAGATCACACTATCTTTATTTGACTTAGAGAGAGGTGGTATGGTTACACCTTATTCATACAAATATTAAACACCTAGACCATTTTATTTAACACCTTTACATGGATCACATTCATGGTTTTCTACTCCCCAGTCATCAAGGAAAAGTTCTGATATGCCTTCAAGAGGTATAATAAGTTATTGATCATTAGAATGATCTCCATCATCAATGATAGTATAATTTAAATGATATATATCAGCACATCAATATATATTTTTAGGAAATATGTCATGCATTTACACTCAATTTATAGAGTCTTGAGTATATATTCATACACACTTGGGTGTATATGCATGGGCATATTTACAAAATTTATTGGAATATAAATTATAAGTTTCCACATACACATGAATCTAAAATCTAAGTTTTCATATTTATCTATAGAAGCATATCAGTTGATACATATTTAGGGGACATGATATTGTTTCATGCACATATACACTCATTCAAATTTAGGAATCATGATAACAATTCATGCACATACACAAAATCATAGTTTACAGTTGTATTTCAAATTATTTTCATTTCATTTCACACTTATTAAATCTTTGGTCATGATAGGGGTATGAACATTGTTCATTCTTGTAATAGCTATAAATTATAAGTTGCAAACAAGAAATAAATAAATAAATAATTTCCTATTCTAATACTAATCTAAAACCTCAAATAGAGATCTAATAAAAGAACAAGACAAACAAACAAAATAATTTTCCTTTCATCTTACCAAAACAAATGAATGCCTTATCCTTTGATTAACTTTGATTTACTCTTGAAACTACGTATGTGGATGCTCAATTCATTTTCCAAATGAAAAATGAATATCATTAGTGTAAGGATGTAATCTTGTTGATTTTCAATAGATACACAAGGTCATTTTTATATCAATTGTATAGCTTGATGATGGATATTGACAATGGAAGATGGCACTTAAATTTATAAGATTTTGGGTGAGAATATGGATGGTTGATAAAAAAAAATACATTTATTGGATAATGTTAATTTTGGATGATCATATTTGAGTCCTCATCCATTTGGAAGAGATAAATTCCTCATGTGTTTGAGAGATTAGGGCGAACTTAGTTGGTAGTTGAATTTTTTATGAATGAGTCAATGTAGTTAGATAACTAAACATGTTGGTTGAAAGGTTCAATTATGAATCAAAAATTGGTTAAGGAACTTAAGGAAATAGTTAGATGACTCAATGTTTGGTTGAGATAAATGTGGAAGATGTTATAAACTCTAGATTTTATTAGTTTTTTGGAATTATGTGTTCATGATTATTTAATTAATATTGATTAATTAACTATTCTAAAAAGGGAGGGAAATGATATTAGTGGACTTTAGATTATGGTGGTTGAGTTAGTGTGTCAATATTAAACAAAGTTAATTATCACACTAAATATGATGGAATTTAGGTGTCTACATTTACCTCACTTTGAAAGGGTGTTAAAAATAAGAGAAGCAATACATTTTAAATCAATAAATAAAAATAGAGTTGAAATAAATTTTAAAATATGATGCCCTAGGTATCTTTAAATGATTATGAATGATGGCCCCTCAAGTGGTCATGCAGGGAGAATGGATGCATATGAATGCTCAAAAATAATGAATGAAGGTTAAAACATAAAATGATGTATTTTATACCATAATAAATAGAATTTACACTCTTAGATAAAATGCTTGCATTATTAGTAGACATATTTAAAAATATTTGCCAGAGTGGATAGTTGTTAGGGAGTCGATTGGAGAAATAATATTTCCTAAGATAATCTGCACTTGTAGATTTTACCCCATCATGATTTTTACATGAAAGTAGATTTAGTAAAAATATATATCATTGATAAGTTGTTGGATGTGAAAAGAGAAATATATTTTCTTATGTTTTGTGATTAAATTTACTAGGTTGAGTTGCAAGAAAAAAAATAAATAAATAGAGTATTTTGATTATTTGGTTATAGTATGTGGAGATGAAAATGAGAGAATACATTTGTGAAATAGGAAAAAAGGCTTAGATGGGGGGATAAATAGTGAATTATGGGGGGGGGGGGAGCAGTTGGTAGGTAAATAAATAGGGGTGGGGTAATTTGAAATTCATTTATGTGATTTGCCACCTAAGATTGAAATAGTGCTTTGGATTGTGAGAGGTGAGAGAGGAAAGATGGGCTATATCAAGGGGTGGGTGATGAATGAAAAAGGGTTGAGATACAACATGATGTAATGAATGGATAGGAGGAGGATTATGGTATGGTTATAGATTAGGGGATGGATGTTATAGTTGAATGATATTTTTATGAATGTTATTAACCCACTTGAGTTAATGCTTGCATATTTTGATTAGATTTGATGATGGGATGATTTTCCCCAATCAAAGATATATGAAAGGAGAGGATTGAGAATGATATATGTCAAGATAATCTACAATATTTTATGTTTCCTAAGAAATGATATATGCAAATTTGAAGTTGTGGGAATGATATATCCTTTTAAAAAACTACAAGCTTGGATTGAGTATATGGTTTGATTTAGTTTATTGATTCACAAACATAATCCATGAAGTTAATCAAATGCATGTATTAATGATGAATAATAAAATGGATTTCATTTATTGTTCATAGATAGAGGTGATTATGGGATGTATGTTGAAGTTAGACAATTAGTATTTGAATGGATTTATGTGTGTTAGGGTTGTGATTTATCTTTGGAGATGAGGTGATGATGTGGATTGGGAGAAGATAAATTTTTTATAGTATTTGCATGGAGTTCCAAAATACTTTCCAACATGAATTGAAAAACCTTATTTTTTTTATTTTGTGTATGACAATATGCACCAATGCTATGGAAAAACCATGATTTTTATTTTTTTATACACATAAGGACTGACATATTCATAAATACACGACATAATGAATCATGATGTGTAAGATATTAATAGAATAATTTGTAATTCACATAGTGAATTTAATAAAAGAAACAAATAAGACAAGATAAAACATGTAAAATAAACAAACAAATCACAAAAAGCACACAGACAAAAGTGAGTAAAAATACACCCAAAATCAAATGTGTGTTCTACATTAAGTTATAAACCTTGTTTAGTAATGGATGGTGATAGGATTGATTTGATTGATAAATTAAGGATTTTAACAAGATGTATGTCAAGACAAATTGATTTATATATTATATATATTTTTTAGATTATCTGAGTTTTCTAATGTTTTAAGATGAGAACCCGAAGGAACACATTGCCAAAAAATCAAATATCTACTCATCAAAGTGACATTCTAAGAATACACCAAGATGTTTATAATAACATGTATCAAGAAATTTCCACTTCCTTATCAAGGTCAAAATTGGGAATAATGATGATGGTATGATTGAAAGGATTAGATCGATAAGGTTGGGTTATGATAGGTTTCAAATGAGTAAGGATTCTGTATATTTGAGTGGATAAGGATAGATTCTGGATAGGTAAGGATTAAATTGATAATCATGGATTTTGATGGTTTAGGATAGGTAATAATGGAGGGATGATTTTAAAATATGTAATATTGAGATGGAGTGGGTATGCCCCCAAATGTAATGTACTTGTAGACAACTCATTATTTTACACATGATGCTAAAAATTGGGTTTTATCATGGTTCTTGTTCAAGGCACCATTGAAATGGTTCTCACATGTGGATAGATTTATTTATCTATATCTATATATCTTTTTGAAATTTTTAGTCATCTTAACTATGGAAATGTTTTAGATGTAGGATCATGTACCCTAGTGATATTTCAAGTATGTGCACTAGAGATATCATCATAAACTCTGTTGATTTATAAATTAGCTTCTTCCAAGTTACCAAGGTATCATCATAGCCCTTTAAATAGAGGGTACTACCAAATATGGTGAATTATAAGTTGTGTTGGATGAAGGATGTGTGTTGAGTGCATGGAGGATTTGGAGGGATGGTGCAATTATGATGTGAAAATGGATTGGTACAAACAATATCACATTTTGTGGGACTAAGAGTAGTCACATGTTTTATGACTTGGAGATTTTATTTTGTATTGATCATACCTAAAAAAAATGACATGAATTCATATTACGACTATTTTGATTTATTGATTTAGCTAATTTTGATTTTTATTATGGTCTAATAGCACCTTAAAAATGGTTTTCACTAAGGTATGACGATTTCATAATTTTATGATTATTTGGATTTCAATTTCAATTTTTATTGTCTAATAGTGCCTAAAATAGGTTTTCACTATGGGATGGTGATTTCATATTTGGATTTGCTATATTGAAGGGTTCATTTTGATTGAGAAATGTGCATTATTCCCCAAAATATTATGATGTTATTTTATGATTTTCTATCCAAATGTGAGTCATGAATTCTAAAATTGTTTAATTTTTATAGAATAAATCTCACAATAGATAATACTATTGGTCCCAATTAATAGGTGTGGGAGATTGATTGTCAACATTGAAGGAAGGCTTGGTGGTGTTAATGAATGGAGTGATGGTAGCAAGGTCATCATAAGGACTATGAATGGATCATGTTTTGATTATGGATGAGACTTCCTTAGAAACCAAAAAATTATCACTAACATATTTACATTTATTTACAAATGGTTTATATCCAATGTTATACAATCCATTGTTTATGCTACAATAGATGGGTTTTAGGATTCCTTGCTCATGGAGGCAACTGTGTATCCCTTGGTAGTTCATTATTTTTAGTATTTTACTTAATATAAGATATTTATTACTTTGGAATCATGATTCTAAGTTATCATTGTATATGTTGGGATTATTGGAGCCATTTATGTGTTCATATGTGAAAAGACCATATTTGATAAATCATGTGGTACCAAACTGATAGGATGTTATTGTAGATTTTATAATTCATGGTGGTTTACCACTACTTTTGAGATAATTAGGGAGGTTATATTTATTGAAAGTGATTTGTATTTTTTAGTATACAATTACCTCTATCACTTGAGGTGTATGTTATAGGATGATAGGGGATTCGATATGTGATATAAATTTGGGTGATTGGCCAATGGGTGGTAGGTTTTATTGGTTATAGGAGGATTGGTCAAGGATGGGAACTTGGTTTAAAATGGGCTTTTGGTTGAATATAATATTTTAAACTAGGGGCTCATTAATGATGGGTGGATACTCAAAGGTAGGTTTATATAAAATTAGAGGTAGGCCATGGTGTTCAAACATGGGTTAGTAAAAATGGATGAATCAAAGAGAGTTTTGTCAAAGATTATTATTAGGTCATGAGCTTAATTTAGAAGTGAAGGATATTTATTGTATTCAATTAAGGAATTTTGACATAAACCCAAGGTATGGTTATTAGATGTAAATACACTTGGATCTAATTCAGTGTCCTTTTGTGACTAAAATATTTGATATAATTCTTTAATATCAAACTTTTATTGATATAATGCCCATAAATCCTATAATATTTGTGGTATTCACCCTTTTATGCCAAGTATGCATTGGTTAGATCTTATTAAAAAACTTAGTGTGCAGATACATTATCATGTTTGTAGAAAATATTTAATAAAAGATAGTGTCTAAGGGCACCTTGAGAGGAGTATATTTTATCTATTTAGATGTGGATGGATTTGATGCATGGTAAAAATATGGTCCTTGGTGTGGTGATGGAAATACATAGTTGGTTTGTTGGATTTCCTATGGATCAGGGGTTGGTTTGGATGGTGATGGCTCAAGGGAAGGATTGGTAGGATATTTAGGATTTTTGTATTTTAGATTGGATAGGTCATTTTATTTATTATGTGATGAATATATTGATGTAAGAGGTTTGAGATAGATATTTATATCTTCTAACGCTTGGGTTAATTGTTGGAGTTATTTAAGGATGGTTGGATTTTTGGATTTAGATGATAGAGAGAATTTTGTTTAGTAGTTTTCATGGGGGATGCTGGGATTATATTTAGTGGAGGGGAAATTTGGTTGATTTTGGATATTACAGTTACTAGTGGTAATTTTATGTTAACATGGGATGGTTTGGGATTCCTTTCAATGAGGTGGTGTAAGTTATTGGGATCAAAGTCAGATGGAATATGGGCACCTATCTCTATAATGCATAGAAAGAGATCATTGTTATTTTTAAATAGGTATTGTTTAATGTGGGACCTATCAACATTGATTTTGAGTGCCATAACCCAAGATGGTTTTATATTTAATATGGTTTGACTCAATATTGGGTTTAGATATAAGATAGTTGGGATTCAAGGTGGATTTCTAGATTTTGTCTCAAAATAGATAATGACCCAAATTGAAACTAACCCTATTTTTTAAGATAAGGATTTGCTTTTTTACTAGTTTTTAAAAAAATTGGGTACAATTGAAAAAAATATCTTACCTTGAAAAAATGAAGAACTTGGTTTTAGGATTTTATAAAACAAACTTTAATTTCCAACATGCAAGAAAGCTTTCAATTAATGTTTTTTTTTACAAGGAGATTAAAGTAAAGATAAAAAAATAATAAATAACTAGATATAAAGTATGTCAACCACATGAAAAGGATAAAACTAGGCAAGGGTCTTGAGTGACTTGTGGACTCCCATGCATACTTGCTTGCCTATTGAATAATATCAACCAAATATTTTAGATCACTATCCATATAGGTATTACCATACCCATATCTCACTAAACCCAATTTTAAGGGTAGGTTGAAAATAACTTCCCTAGGTGATATGCCCCTCTCAAATGCACCACAAGTCAAATAATTGAATGTCTTCTTAAGGCTTAAGGTTTTCACAAGCTTAATTAGGGGGTGTCCTCTATATAAATTTTTTTATGATGAGGCCCAATACTTTGGAAGAAGTTTATTAATGGGCTGCATAAAAGGGTATAATACCAATGTTCCCACTTTATCCATAAGATTTTATTAGAGTGCCACTGAAAAACTAGACCTCAAAGTAGTTGTAAGAACCTTGAGTATTGGAGGATGAAACCCTCTCATGTCATGATTTACTTAAAACACACTAATTCTTAGGCAATTGAAATAACTAATCCTCAATTTATATACCCCATTAGTATATGGGTTTTATCTTATCACATGGTCATGAAATATATTGTTGATAGAGCCCCTAAAAAAGGAAAAAAAGAGACTATATCATTTATATTTCCAATAATCACCATTAACGAGCATGATAAAAGTACATACGTGAGATAACTTGAGAAAAAATAGTTATAAAAAGTGTCTTTGATTTCCAAGGATAGCCACTAGCTTAGCATGAGGAAAAAACATACTACTTAATTAATTAACCATCTTAAGTAAAAATTTGAAATGAAAGAAATGATTGAAAATGAAAATAAATATGTATTTTGGTTTATATTTATAAAGTCTTTAGATTGTGGTCCTACACAAAACTATTAGTAGTTTATATTTAATTACTTTGACAATTTGAAAAATTATAAGTTATCTAAAAATAAAGCAAGAAAAAAGACCAAAATAAAAAAATCAAATGATCTAGAACATGTTCACTATTAAACACAACAAATTTACTACATATAAAATTAAAAATTCATCAATTATCTAAAAATATATATGATAAATCTACAAAATGGAAAAATGATTATAAAAAAAACTACTGAAATATAGAACAAACATGTCAAAGTTCATAAATAATTCATCTTCTTCTCTAACAATTTCACCACTTTATAAAGATGACATAAATTAAAAAAGAAAAAGAAAAAGAAAACATGAAAATAGGAAAAAATTATATACTATAAAGATATCAAATTAGAAAGGATTGAAAATAGAAAGATAAAACTAGAGACAAAGTCCAAAAATAGTTGGAAATGATTTCACCTCTTTACATAATAGTTTTGCTGTTCTCCATAACAAAAATGACATTCTATAGAAGACATACAAAAACACATAAAATTAAAAATTGTACCTTAAAAAATAAGAACTACCTTCCAGACTAAGATTAAGCTTTTATGCAGTCCAATAGAATTTGAAAATAATTCAAAAACTCTAAGAAAAGCATATAAGATGAGAAGGATTTGGAAAAGTCCCATCAGGTGTGGGAAAAAAAAATTATAAGTTGAAACTAATAAATATTATAAGACTCTAAAGCTTTAGATATATCTTTAATAAATGAACAAGATAAATAAACAAAACAGTTTACTTTCCATCTTACTAGTTTTAAGTGAATGTCTTCTCCTTTGATTGACTTTAATTTTCTCTCACAAGTGTGTATGTGGATGATCAATTCATTCTCCTAATGAAAAATTAATCTCAATAGCGTAAGGATGTAATATTATCTATTATCATTAGATTTATGAGGTAGTTTTGATAGTTATTAGATAACTTGATGATAGATCTTGAAAATGGAGGATGACACTTCAATTTATAGGCTTTTGGATGAGAAGATGGATGGTTGGTAAAAATCCAAATTTATTGGATTATGTTAATTTTTTACAGTTAGGTTTGAGTCCTCATCCATATGGAAGAGACTAATTTCTCATGTGTTTGAGAGATAAGGGGGAAGTTATTTGTTAGTCTAAATTTTCTCATGAATGAGTCAAGGAAGTTGGATGACTCACCATGTTGATTGAAAGGTTTGATGATGACTTGATAATTGGTTAAGGAAGTTAAGGAAATAGTTTGATGACTCAAGACTTGGTTGAGATAAGTGTGGAATATTTTTGATGGCTTTGAAATTTTATATTTTTATTAGTCTTGTGTAATTATTTGTGCATGACTAATTAATTAACTACTAAAAAATTAAGGGAAATGATATTAGTGGATTTTATATGATGGTTGAATTTAGTTTGGTGATCAATTTAGTGTATCTATATTAAACAAGGTTAATAATGACACTATATGTGGTATAATTTAGGTGTATATAATTATATTTTGATCATGCATTTTATTCTACATTGATATCACTTGAGAAAAACTAAATAATCAAACCTTCAGTCATGATAGAGGCATGAACATTGTTCATTTCCTTTTGAACATTTTCTTTTTTTACATTGAGTGAACTTATGTGAACAAGATCGAAGCTATAAACATGGATCTATAAGTCATCTACAATGGATTATTTAGTTTTTATTTTAGTGAACCCATCATATAGTTTCCATCTTTATTACCTATCTAGTTATTTAGGTTAGTACATTGAGTAGTTCTCCCCACATATATGAGGGTTGCAACATGTTTTCCTAACCAAGGTCATACATAGTTAAAAAAAATTAGGGCATAGTCACCCCAAATATCCATGTGATTCAAAAATAAAGCATCATATCCAAAAATTTAAAAGGGGAGCATTATTTTCACCAACACATAGGTGAAGTCTTTACTTACTCCTAAATTTTCAAAATTTAAATTCAAATTTCAAATATTCAATTTATGGACATTGACTACTACATGTTTGTTGTCAGTTTTGCTATTGGGTGGCATGCACAATTGGAGATTCATACCAAAGATAAAGTTTTCTGTACATGTATATGATAAAATATAGAGTTATGAAATAAATTAAGAAAAATAATAAGCTCCTATTCTAAATCAAAACATAACCCCTTATTGAGTGAATAAAGGATAAAAAAATTACCTTCACTTACCAAGCGAAGATATCTTCTGTTGTGTAGATTTAATCATGCTTTTTTGTTGGAATATGTTTTATCTAAAATTCAAGAAAGATTTTGGTAGAATGTACATGTACTTAATTTTAGGATGACAAAGATTATGCTTTGAATGTTTGATGATTCATTCAACATATGGATTTTATGATCTCCAAATGAAGGAATAGAGAGAAGATTTATAGTTTTTTAGATGGGAGGATAACAGTTGAGATCACTTGATCAAATTGAAAACTTAAAATTTGGATGAGATTTGATCAATTAGTTAACTGATTAGTTTCCATTTTATGAAAGAGTTAATTATTTCATTTCTATTTCTTGAAGGAGTGATGAAGGAGTTAAGTAATTTGTTTCTATTTGATGAAGCAATGATGGAGTTAACTAATTTATTTCTATTTGAAGGAGTTATTTGACTAATTGATATTGGCTTGGATGAATTTCCATTTCAATTAAGGAGTTGATTGAGTGATGACATGGAGTTTGACATGGGTGAAGATAATTAATATTTATTTTATTAATTAATTATGTGTGCATAGATTTAATTAGAAATTAATTAACTAGTTCATGATGATTAATTATTTAATTAGTTATGGGGTGATGTTAGTGGGTTTAAATGGGGTCATGATGTAATTAAAACTATGTGTTGGTGTTAGTGTGATTTTTGTGGTATTAGGGTGGATTAGTTAACAATGGATCGAATGATGGTAAATTGATAACAACATTAGGATGGCATAATTAGTGTGTCTACAATACACACTTAGGTACATCTTTACCTTTTACTATAGCAATTTTATTACTAGAATAAAAGGGATAATTTTTAAATAATAAGTTATAGTATTAATTACTTTATAATGACAAGCTTGACACACATTTACCATGTATGACTTGAGAAAACAAATATGTTTCTAACTTACCATTCTCTCACACCTAAATGCTAACCTATGAGTTTTATCATTTCATTATACTTTAAACACCTACAATAACCTCACTGGTTGTTTCAAACCAATATGTTATCTTTCACAAGCATGCCCAAATGTTCAATTCAGTCCACTTGTACATGGGTCAATGATGCCAAGTTAGTTAATATCATTAACTGATACTAACTTTATTTGGTTAGTACCAAACCTATCCCAACAATGACTAATATTTAAAATCTAATCATTCCTTATGGTCGGCCCATCTACCTATATTTTTTGTGGCATGATATAATACCCATTTGGACACATATTTAAAAATCAAGGATTCACTTAATATGAGACTTAACACTTATCTAGTATCCATCTATACACTATTGTAACTATGCTTGGGTTACACACTTTTTACCATATTTTATCTCCATGATATCTAATGTTTTAAAAAAAATTATCAAAGTATTATTACTTATTTATTATTTCATTTATTGCATATTATATGACCTCGTCCCACTATTCACTCCTTGATATCAAACATAACAACCAACTTCAACATTCCTGCTTTACCTAGTTTTTTATTCTATTAATGTTTAGAAGTGTGGGGGATGTGTCTTCCATGGATGGATATTAGGATACACAATTTTATTGATTTGAATCATTATCATGTTGTTATTTCTCATTCTGATCTTCTTGGTTGTCAACTATGTTCTCATTTTTTTGAAGATTCAGTTGCCTCTTATAACTCTCACTACTTATATCCACTTTGGTTTCCTCATTTACTTAGTCACCTTTGATTTTGAAAACTCTTGTTTTCCTCATATATACTATCACTTTATTCCTAGTATATCCAATTCATCTTGTACAATAGTCACAAAATTCCTTGCCAATAGTGTTGATCCTTTTGATTATTCCTTCCAATTTTATTTGTCTCTACTAAAATATTTCATCAATATTATTTATTATTTAAGGTTTTGTTCCCTCTTCTTATTTCATCATGTATATTGCATTTGTTCTCAGTCTATCTCATTATTTATTTTCTCATAATCAAGCTATGCATAATTTTTTTTTTGTTGTGTATCCATGATTATTTAACTACTCCTCATCTAATTCACATGAATTCAGATTCGTACCACTCAAGTGGACTACTGCATATTGATTGGCAATGGTACCATAGCATTTTATACATGAAAATTTTCATAAGAATTGGCAATTTTTTAAATTTTTTCCTTTTATACCTCTAATGAATAAATCATATGCAATATCAAAATTTATGTATTAAGAAATAATAAATTTAAAAACATAGCTATCCATAGTAGTATTTATCTAATTTTATATTTTTCAATTCCATTTTGTATCTAATGTGCTATGTGTTTTAAATTTATCTTCATACCATTCAAAGTGTTCATTTCTACATGGTCAAAAATAATAATGTTTAAATATTTCCAAATAAACAAATATTTTTATGGTAATTCACATTAAAATATTTCATCTGTGTCACATTTATGAAATTATTGTTAATTATTTTTTATGGATACCTAAATTAATTGCCTCTTTTTCATATTTTTCATCCCTACCTCTAGCCATCTTTCTATGTCATGTAGTTTGGGTAACCAACTTAACAAATTTTATCTCTATGGTTTCATGCTCAACTAGAAACAAAACCATTATTAGCAGTGATCCTAGTTAGACCATCTAATTATATGTTAATATTTTATTCTAAATCCTAAATCATATTATTTTTAGGAAATAAATCCCTCACACTAGAGTTCACATGGATTACTTAGGAAGTATGGGAACATAAAAAAACATGCATTATTATACTATGAACTTGTTTTACCCCATTTTTGATTTACCATATTTTAATTTTATTTAATAGGTATGTAATTTTGAAAGATAAGAATGTTAAATATATAAAATTATTAAGAATTTTGATTACAACTAGCTAAATATGGAAACATGTTATTTTAACACTTTAAAGAAACTAACTTAGCTTAGATCCAGGCCCTACTTGATTTTTTATGATGTCTGATAGTGGAAATAAATAAAATACATTACTGTGACTGCTCAAAATCTATAATATAATCTAAACATATTTATGGACAAGACCACACTCCCTAGACACTAGCATAGGCTGATTGTGTCCTTTGACTATGGAATTTTCCATGTTGATTGTGAAAAATCAGTTAATGTTATACCTTTTATGCCTATGTTTTTTTATTGGGTTGATTTGATTTGATTATTGTAGAGCCATTTAGATATCATTTTTTTTCATTTTATTTGCTTTAGAAACCTAGGGTTCTTTACGAAAACTTGAAACCTGTAAAAATAGAGAAGCATTGTAATGGTTTGAGCTAACCCTAATTACCTCATAGATGATTGATCATTGCCTATATATCTAGATACTTTTAGGAGGGAATCAATCCACACATATTTCTTTCACCTTGAGTGATTGTGTAATTATGTTCCTTGATTATATGTATGAAACTAGAAGTATGGCTTTGACACTTGACAATGATAACCCTTGAATTACTTTGAGATTATTCAAATATATATTATGTCTACTCATTATCAATGATCTTGAATTTGGGAAGAATAAGATAAATTTTATTAATGTGCAACATTGGTTAATTGCTCGTTAAAGCTAGGAATAATGCATGAACTTTTATTTTTATTTATAATGTAAACTTTTGATAATTTACTTTAGCATAACTTGAAAAATATGTGAGCAAACCCAAAATAATATTTCAAAATTAGAAACTATCCATTATTTAACATAGGGACAAGGCTGGTCTAGGTGGATATTTTTATGGTAGCAAACCTATTTGCTTAGGGTAGACCTATCTTGGATAATCAAGGAGAACTATACTCATATTGGTAGTAATATAAGAGTGAAACAAAATAAGTTTGATTATTCACTTGGAAAGTTTTATGTAGTAGTGAAAATGAATAGAGGATCAATCTTGCATATAGATAAATGGTTTAAGGGAAAGACAAAGAAGATTCATGTATTTAGATGCAAGTCAAGTGGTTTAGGATAGGTCATTAATTAACATTGTAAAATATATATGACCAAATTTAGGTGTTTGTATTATCCCCCACTCCCCCCCCACCCACTTCATTATTTTAATGAAATTTATAGAGTAAAGGAGAAATAAATAAACCTAATTCTATACAACACACTTTTTATTTGATATGATACACCACTTGTGTAGGGCACTCATTTTAGTAAACCCTATAATAACACATGAAGAGGTCATTTGTCCATATTCTAAATTTGAAAATTTGAAAAGAGAGAAAGGATGGAGTACACCTATAAGGGGATGGATTTATAATGCCCTGTAACTAGTAAAATCATGATGAAACATTAGATTTATGTGTCCCCTTCTTGAAGAACTTGGAGAGATGGTTTTTCATGTTGAATAATTAGAAAATTGAGAGTGATTAAGTCCCAATTTTTAAATAAATAATTAATCCCTTGAGTTATAAAAATGCATGTTCAAACTCTCATGAATACAAAAAAATATGTCATGTACTAATCCAAAGAATGTGGAACCATGATGTGTTCACTAAAAGTGATGCCAAGGCCTTTGAGTATCACTAGACTTGAACATACATCACTCGTAAAAAAATATGAAACCACATGATAGGTTTGATATAAATATTTCCAATAGTGTTAAGTGTCACTAGAATCAAATGTATATTACCCATAAAAAGATGTATCAAACTTATATAGATGGATCTAGATTATATTTGCATGATCAAAATAGATTGAAGAATATTCATGCCCTCATCATAGACTCAATGCCAATAGACTTGAATTGAATAAAAACATTTGTATTTGAATTTATAGATTTCATTGTAGTTAATATGTGTGAATGAATCAATATCATGCATTTTGAACTTTTAAAATGTATACTTGTGCATGAACAAGTATCATACCCCTTGAACTTGTGATAAATGATATAAAATTCCATACATATATATGATCAATTTTAACTATATGTGAAACCTATAACTTTTGTTCATGTAGCTATTTTACATATGCCTATGTATATGCATTCAAATGTATATGTATATATTCTTTAAATATTTATAAATTTAGTATATATTTATATCATATACCCCTATAATCTATATCATTGTACCAATATTTATCATGTGTTTGATTTTTTAATTACTTTGAATCATTAAAACCTATACTTTATCATAAGGTGTGATTTTTGAATTATTTTGATTCTTTTAGATCTATATTTTGAATATTTAAAACCTATTTTATATCTCAATTCTGATTTTTTATGTTCATATAGGCTTGGATCTCTAATTAAATCTGACCATGATGACCCATTTGATATGATGGATGTATCATGCAAACCACTTATCTCTAAATAAGAGTTAACTGTATCATGTGATAACAATAGAATCATGTAGAATCATGTCATCATGTGGAGATTATGTCATCATAGTAATGTGATTGGAATTAAAACATGTATGTAACATATTAAATGTGATTCATACAATTATCATGTCTATATAGATATAGAAATGAGTCATGCAATAAAGTAACCATATTTAAATTAGAATACATACTAAAAGTGCATGATATGAATCATGAAACCACTAATCAAGACAAAAAGTACAAAAAACACAACATGCACTATCACACATAATGCCAGGGGCTACATACAAGGTACATGTTCAAATGTTTCACATAAAAACAAACATAATATACATAGGGCCAAGGGACACAAATAATGGACACATTCAAATGTTATATGAACACATATTTCATACATAGGGCCTAGGGCCACATAAAATAACCAACCAATGTCTATCATATCATGCAATAAAGTAAACAACATATAAGGACCATATAAAAAGTGAAACTAGTCTATAATATCCATCAATATCAATGTCACATCATAGAAAATAAGTAAATCCATGTAGCACAATTTAAAATAAAAGTAATTAACAAGACACTTGTAAGATATGTAACTCGACATGGTGAATAGTTAATAGATATATACAACCTATAATAATGTAACATGTAGAATAATATGCCTTGGTATAGGCATGGCCTCTAGTTAGAAGGGAATCTAGTACCTAAAAATTAATATAAAATGTGTATGTCATGCATCACACTCATATACCTCGTGAAATGCATGTGTATGAAAAATAATATGTTATCCAACAAACATGTGATAATTAACATATGTAAAGAAATAAAATAACAACTCATGTCATTTTTAGGTATTATTTTTTGAATTTTTGATAATATTTTTGAATTTTATATATATATATATATATATATATATATATATATATATATATATATATATATATATTCACATTTTTGACGTAGTTGATTATTTTTGTGTTTTTGTCATTTGTGATTTTTTTGTATTTTTGAATGTAAAATAACTATCATATGATCCCATCAATGGGAGGATCATAGTCCGTGCATGCAAAATATAATTGAAGGATGAAATGAAAAGTGATACATGTGTATGAATATGAAACTAAAAAGGAATAAAATATTGTAATGTAACTGTCTTGATCACTACTCATATTATCTTCTATAGGATGTGTAACTCAAGGAGGTGCATGACTCAGTGGATTTTTTTGTATAGTAGTAGAAGGTAAAAAGGAATAAAGTATTGTAATGAAACTATTTTTATCACTATTCATATTATCTTTTATAGGATGTGTAACTTGAGGAGGTGCATGAATATGTGGAGTTTTTTGTATAGTAGGAGAAGGTTTCATTGCTTATGTTCATTGTGAAGCACACTAATTATCTTAGGTACTTTCATAGGATGCACTATAGAACATGTAGGTTGATTTGAACTTTGAATGAATTTTTAATGTGAATATTAATGTCTATTAGGGTTATTTTTATCCTTTCAACTAAGTGTGTATACAACTTATGTATAGGTGAAAAAACTAACTTTTCACTATGATCTTAAATGAGTGAACTAATTATATTTGTACTATGATCTTAATTAGGTGTCATAATTATTTATATACAATTCTCTTGAGTAGGTTCCATAATTTTATATGTAGTATGCTCTATATTAGGTAAAATAACTGATTATAGTGTTGGTGGGGGAGGGGGAGGAGATAACACTGATTTTATAAGGTACTCATATCAAATTCCTAAAGCTTTCCACTTGATTGAAATGTATATATTTTTTAAATTTATGTACTATAGATGGTACTATATATAGCTTTTATAGACAATGAAATGAAAATAACATGTCAAATACACATATGCCTAATATGCCTAAAAATGGAGTAGTTATTATTATTTAACTAACTTGAAGAAGCAACACTATATCCCAATAATATTATGTGTGCATCCTATTGAATACTTTGATTATTTTTGATGTAGCTTATAAATCCTAATTTTTTTGCCTAAGATTGAGAAGAAGAGTCATTGTACATGATTTTTCACTTGACCCATTATCAATAATGAAACTTGGTATGGGTTGTTTATTGATATAAGCTATAATAAAGAGTGCATGTCTATTTGAATCATCATTAAAAATATCACTATCATAAAATGTAATCATAAGACATGGTGTTGATCTTACTATAAACATAAATAATAATACCATCTATTGTACATTTATATGTCAAAGGAAAATTATGTGCATTGTAAGCATGGTATACATATGAATTATCTATATTTTCTATTGTACCATGGTTTAGAAATGGATTTACTTAATATTTTCAGCTTTACATTGTCATTTTATTGTGGTCTAGCTTTCTCTATCGGTATGCTTAGTTTAATATTATTTTTATTGATAAGATTTTGTATCTTATTTCTTATCCTATAACATTTATTTTTAGAATGTCTAATAAATATATGGTTGTCACAATATGTGTCAATATCAAATAATTTATGTTGAGGCTTAGTCATAGAAACATTTAATGATGGAGGGACAGATATGAGATTACAATCAAGTAATTTTTTTAATAATACATTAAGAGGTTGTGGTAACCTTAAAAATTTTATCCTTGGTAGAGATGTCAATTGAAGATTATGTGTTGGTTTTCATACTACATTGATTGGTGATTTTGGTTTAATTTTTTCCTTCACTAGGTATGACATTGGAGCATTTTTTGATTTGAAACTTATTTTTTGAATTAGATGGGGTATTTGGTGTGTACATATGTTTTATCAAAGTGATGAGATTGAATTATTGCTCTTTGACTATATGGCATAACTCATCAAAAAACTTTAATTTATCAAACTTGGTAGACTCATGAAGTGGTTCTAGAAAAATTTGTGTGAAAATATATTGTAAATCATTATTCTCCATAAAATTTGTCATCTTGGCTAGCATAGTTTTGCATCTAAGAACATATTCATTGATTGAACATTAAGATAGTTTTGTGTAAACATATCTTGTAACTCATTATCTACCATAGTATTTATCATCTTGATTAGCATAGTTTTGTTGTGTAGTATGTCTTGTAAGATTCAAAATGTTAAATTTTTCTTATTCCCAAGTCATACTATATTTTATACATTTTTGATTTAATTGTGATTGTATCTTAGGAGAAACATGGTATGATATAATATTGTAAGAATATGAGTTATAAAAAAGATTTATATTGTATATTATTCATTTTAGCCTTTTTAGTATCAAAATTTCATTTCTTAACCCAAAATAAAGAAAATGTGGTAAACACCAAACCTACTACTAATGGACAGTCAAGTATATCATTATGTCATTAGGAAATGTGTTTTATTTTTAAGCTTTATGATATTTTTATCCCATGCATAAATTATGAACAAGGCCCAAACATGCACTAACTATAGAGGATTTCAATCTTCCATAGCCACAATATGCCATTTTCACGGTACATTGGGAGTAACTTTTTGAGGCTACCTAATTATTGGTGTAATATAAAAACAAATGGCCAAGAGGATTCATATGGTTAAAAAATTAAAAAAATAAGGCATTTATAATATACTAAGATGTACATGAAAACCAAATTTCATATATAGTGTTGTCTAATGGATTAAGCATTAGATCAATACCCATCACACCATGTCTTTGGTAAAACTAAAGAACAATTTACCTATAATAATATATCCTATTAGTTTTAAAACTTTCTAGAAACATAGTTTATAGAAAGAAAGAAAAATAATTTTGAATTAAAAAAAGAAAATATTTTTATGCATATAAATCAAAAATTCAATATAAAACCTCTATATCAAAGATAAATCCTAGAGCATATCTAAATCAAATTTAGTAAAAGATGATCATATTTATATTTAGTGTATATGAATCATGAATTTAGTTGAAACTAAAAATAATAATAAAAACAAAACAATATTCGGTTGGGGGGGGGGTGTTAGTACAAGTTCACCAATATGTTTTACCAATTTTTATTTAACAATGGAAATGTTGTTTAATAGGTATACAACTTTAAAAGGTTAGAATGTTAAAGATATACAATTATTAAGAATTATAATTACAATTTTTATATATGGAAAGATGCTATTTTTGGAAAACACTAGAAATAAATCAACTTAACTTAGATCTAGATCTTGGTTAACTATTTATGATGTTTGAAATTATAAGTCAAAAAAACATAGGACTATTACTTCTTAGAATGACGGAAAATTTTTGAAGATGTTTTTTACATGACCATGATCCATAGCTAGTAACACAGACTGGTCGTGTCCTTTGACTATGGAACTTGTTTATGTTGAGTATGATGAAATAGTGATTATTTCTCCTTCTACACTTACCTTATAATTAGTTTGAGATAATTCAATTCTATTTTTTCCATGTGGAGATCATTATTTTCCTTCTCTTTTATTTGGAGACACTAGGGATATTTATGATAGCTTGAAAACCTAAAAAATAAAGGGCGAGTGAAATGGGTTGAGTTGACCCCAATAACCCCTTAATGATTGATTACTGTCTATGTATATAGATACTTTAGGGAGGAAATCAAGCCACATATATTTCTCCCACCTAAAGTGGCTATGCAATTGCACTCCTCGGCTATACGTATGGAGTTATAATTATGTATTTGATACTTGAAAATGATAACTATTGACTTACTTTTATATGCTTCACACTTGTATTATGACTATTCCTTATGAATGAACTTGAATTTAATAAAAATAAGGTAGTTTTTTTCCATGTGCAATAGTGTATAAGTGTTCAATATATATTTCTAAGCTAGGAATAATTAATTACCTTTGATTTGTATTTATAATGAAACATTTTGATAATTTCCTTTAGAGGACCTTTAAAAACATGTGGGAAAACCCAAAATAATATTTGTAATTATAAAACTAGTCATTATTTAGTTGAGGGACAAGGCCACGCTAGGTAGGCAGGTTTGTGGCATTGAACCTATTTGACTGGGGATGATCAGGGATAATTGTCCTAAGATTGGTAATAATATTTGAAAAATAAAGGTGGTTTAAGTATTGACTTGAACAGAAGGTCGAGCCCACATATAGATAAAGGGATTAAAGTAATTTCAAATAAGAGTGAGGTATTTAGGCATAAGTTATGGTTTAGTATATGTTAAGAATTAACATTATCATGTACATGTGACTAGATTTAGGTGTCTAAAGAGTTCAAACTATGTTATATAATTAGTAAATAAATAAAAATAAACTTAAATAACCATGCAATAAATATTTAAATTCATAATAGAGTGAAGTATATCAATATAGATAAGATCATAATCTTTCATGCAAGCCTTACAAACATTTAAAGCTTTACATTTAACTAATCAACTTATAACTCTTTGTTTGAAATTAATTTTGTTTATATGAAAGAATTATATACAATAATTTATTATTCATATCTTTTTTCTTTGGAAACATATATTTTACCTAATTATTAAAAAATCACTTGAGTAGTTACATACATATACATAAAAAATACTTTCCATGAAGTCCTCTTAACACATAAAAATATGGATTTTGTCTAGGTCTTTCTCCTAGAAAAAATCAAGAGGAACTATTTTTTAAAGGAAATTATTGGAGGGAAAGTGATGGATTACAATATTTCATATAAAAATTGTCCTTCCATAATGTTTCATTTCATAAACATAATTATGTGCTTACCTTAATCGATGATGTCTCTTGCATGACATGGGTATACATTTTTAGAATAAATAGTAAAGTCTTTGAGCATTTAATTTTTTTGAGAGACTTTGTTGAGAACATGTTTGAAAGGAAGATCCAATGAGATAGAGTAGTCAACGGGGAAAGTGTTTCAATAATTAAATAATCGGTTCTTGAGAATAGACAAGCATAAAACTCCAATGATGTATCATTCATACTTGGGGAAAATGGTGTGGTTGAGCACAAGAATTTTACACTTAAGGAAGTGTCCAATTGTATGGTTAATTAAAAATACTTGCCTCCAATATTTTGGGATAATAATATTTAATTTTAGAAACCACATACAAAATTTTACTCCCCACTTAGTAGTGCAAGCCATCACTTTCAAAGAAGCATGGTTAGTTTTCAAGCTAGATGTTTTTAATGTCTTATTTTTTAGTTGTAATGTATGGGTGTATATCCCTAAATATACATGTAAAATACTATATAAAACAAGGTTCATCACTTTTTAAGGCATATCATATTCTAGTATTAGGAACTCATCAAGTATTTTTATAGTGGGATACAATGTTTGATGAACAATTCCTAACTTCTGAGCCATCATCTTATCTTATTCCTCCACTAGATTCTATCAATGTAGATATAATACTTGACATATCTTTTAAATAAGATGATAAATTGAAAAAAAAAATTAGGAACATTATAGCTCAAATGAAAAGCTACAGGTGGGCTAGAAAGCTCTTCCATGACTAGTAAGCCCCATTGTTCCTCTACTAGTGTTAATAGTAATTCAAACAATACCTAATACACTAGTTCAACTGTAGCCAATATGGGTCCAATTTTTTCATGATTAGGCTAATTATTGAGTTATAAATCCTAGGGATACATGCAAGACTAGATTTCAATATCAGTATGGTGTTGGATACTTATAATAACTACTAGTAAGTTATGATGCTAAGACTTACAATGAGGCACGTGACCACCATGAATGGCAAAAAAATATGGTCAAATAACTTTATTATTTAAATAAAATAACACTTGGATATTAGTTAAAATTTGAAATGATTGGAAATATTGTGGTGCATTTGAGTAGGTTGCATTAAGTATGTAATAGATGGATCATTTATTAGTACATTGATAGGATTGTAGTAAAATATTTTTCTTAGGTTGAAGGTACTGATTACAACAAAAAAATAGTCTAATTACCAATATAAATTCCAATAGTATTGTACTTCATTTTTTACAAATAAAAGTTGGGAAGCTCATTAAATAAACCTCAATAATATTTTCCTACATGGATACACGCAAGAAGAAATTTATATATTCCAATCTCTCAAGTTAGTTATTAGTAGGAATTATAATTATGTTTTTCAATATAAAAAATATTTGTATGGTTTGAAACATGATTGCCAAGTATAAAATGATAATATTGACATGTTTTTACTCAAATAATGTTTTAAAAGGAGTTACTTTGACTCAACCATTGATCCGTAAACTCCACTAATTCAACTCAAAGTGAAGTTCAAAATACGAATACTAATTTCTCAAAACTGATACAAATTCTAAAAAAACTCAAAAGAACTTGCAAAATGTTTTGGCATAAATCATTCTTTGTTATTGAACTAGTTTTTTAATAACATTGTGTTATGATTGTCATAATGAAATTTACTTGCATGAGTTAATTTACTAATTAAACCAAATCAGAAAATTGAAACAAAATCATGCATCAAAATGACAAATTACCAAGAAACACAAATCGTGATAACGGAGTTCGACTCAAAAAATGATGCCTACATCTCCAGGTTCTCCAAAGGAGTGGACTATTTCCATTAAGGGCATTTCAACAACCTAGAAACAATAAACAACTTTCCTGCAAGTTGATCTCTCAATACAAAAATTCACCTTCACCATGACTGATAATCAAGCCCGGCACCTTCGAATTCTGTGAGTCTTCATACCTGCAAAGTTGCTCCAAAAGTCCTAAAATTCTCCTCTATGGGCTTAAAAATAGTCTTCCAATATAAAAATTGGATAAAAAGAGTGTTAAGACTGAGTATTATGGCCGAAAAATGGATAAAAATCCATTATCTAAGCTTTTCCAAAGCTTTTACAAAGTCTCAGCCTTTAAAATAAAAAACACAGTCCAGAAACTATTTAAAACAAATACATATTCGTGCTTTTATAATTAGTTTCAAGCCTATGGTGTAGTGGCTAAGTCTCATATATTTTTGCCACAAGGTTAGGGGTTCAAAACCGACCACCCACCTTTCTAGGTGCCTTGACTGATTTTGAACTTGTCTTCCCTCCATTTTAGGTGCCTTGGACTTTGAAATTTTCCTTGGGTGGCATGGCATGCTTGAAAATTCCAAATAACATGCGATAAATAACACCTAACCAGATTTTTGCCCACTAATTATTTGCCACGTGTCAAATGGAGATTGGTCCACTTGGCATTCCGCAACTATGCCACCTCATTTTACGACACCAAATTTTTACCTATCGAACCAAAACTTCAGCGGCCTATAACTTTTGCATACGGTGTCTGTTTTGCAAACCATGAAAAGCATCAGAAAGCTCTCAATGAGCTCTATGTTGTGCAATCATTTTTATCAGAATATGGAACTTTTATTTTTTTCAAAAATGGAGAGATCCACCTAGATCAAACCTCCCCACTAAGTGCTTTTAGACCCCAAAAGCGTGGTCTCCATTAAAAATGCTTTTGCAAAAACATCACTACAACATATCATAGTAACGATTCAAGTTTCAAACTGAATCCTTAAAATTTCAGTGAAAAACAAATATCTACCCATTGCCACATTGTGGATAGAAACACACTACTTGCTCAAATGTCGCATCTCAAAAACGGTGCATCTGCCAATCACTGCAAATTGTTCACCAAGTGCAACTGCAAACCAATTTATTAGTGTAATAATTTTACACACTATTTATAACCACAATTGACAGTTACAATAAAATGCCCAAAAATGAATAAGGGTCTTATAAAGTGTACAAATATCATGCATGGCTACAAATAGTTTGTATAATTAGTACAATTACAACCGGTGCCCATAAAGGGTCTTATAAGCCTCTATTTGCACAATATAAAAGACAACATATAAATTACAATGCAAATTTCTCAAAATAGACATACTGCTCATGTCCATATAAACTACATATACTGTTGTCAAGGTCTTAAAAATGAAGTTTCAAAATCCCAAACATGAGAAAATATTCCAAGTATGTTTAACTTGTCCCTTGGTTGTTCTCTATGGGCCACTCCAATAAACCATATCAGCATTCAAAGCATGGTGAACATCCTTTATCATCACATAACAAGGATCCCAAAACATGAATGCATTATCAATCCACTAATCATGACAACATGAATGTCAAAATTTGTTTACCAACCCTCTTAATCCAATTTTCCTGATTAGTTGGTGAGATTTCTTTATTGGATTTAGTAACATTTGTATGGGTTGATTTAACTTCATTAATTACCTTATTGATAGGTTTATAGACCATCTTGATCTTACCATTTATAGGATGGTGTGATGGTTGAAGTCTCCAACACTTTTCAACCCGATGTCCACTTCTATTACAATGAGTACAAAACCTTTTGTCCACTCTATTGGAAAACATATTCTTATTGCTACTCTCAGAACTCTATCTAGGAGAATAGTCTTTCAAAATATTTCCTAACAAATATTTACATTTCCAACATTTGACTACACAATGATTAGACAATCCACAAAAACTACATGGATAAACGTGCCACAAATTTTGTGTACCATAATCAAAAGGAACATTGGAATATTTATGTTGTCTGGTAGAATTAGAATCAACATGATTGCAAGTGTGGCGAAAAGAATGTGTTTTACCTTCCATCAAGAGGATTTACAATTCTCCATAACACATCTTACTTCTGCTTTCTCAGAGCATTCACTTGTTTCATTCTAAATACCAGATCTGTATCCTAACCCTGCACGATTAGGCTTATTCTCTACCTGAATGGGGTTAGTATCACCTTGGCCATCTTTTCCTAGGCCTTTTCCATTAAATCCCATTTTAACAAGTAATTTTGAACCTATTCCTTTTGTATATTGTTCAAATTTACCAAAATCATTGTTACTAGATTCTTCATGGGAAGGAAAATCAATTGATGACTTACATGCACTTACAATGTGTTCCTTGGCTCGTAACTCCATTTTCAAACGAGCAATCTCCTCATCCAAGGAGTTCAATCTTGCTCTCAACAAAGAATTCTCTTCCTGGATTTGTTGGTTATATGCTTCAAGCTCATCAAGCTTGGCTCTGTTTGATAACTTGCCCATTGCATTTGTCGAATCACAAAAATTGAAACAAATGCCGAAATAGAAGCAAAAACAACTAATTGTTAAATCCCGTTGATCAACTACTCTGATACCAACTTGTTCCGTAAACTCCACTAATTCAACTCAAAGTGAAGTTCAAAATATGAATACTAATTTCTCAAAACTGATACAAATTCTAAAAAAACTCAAAAGAACTTGCAAAATGTTTTGACATAAATCATTCTTGGTTATTAAACTGGTTTTTTAATAACGTTGTGTTATAATTGTCATAATGAAAATTACTTGCATGAGTTCATTTACTAATTAAACCAAATCAACAAACTGACACAAAATCATGCATCAAAATGACAAATTACCAAGAAACACAAATCATGATAACAGAGTTCGGCTCAACAAATGATGCCTACATCTTCAGGTTCTCTAAAGGAGTGGATCATTTCCATTAAGGGCATTTCAACAACCTAGAAACAATAAACAACTTTCCTGCAAGTTGATCTCTCAATACAAAAATTCACCTTCACCGTGACTAATAATCAAGCCCGGCACCTTTGAATTCTATGAGTCTTCATACTTGCAAAGTTGCTCCAAAAGTCCTAAAATTCTCCTCTGTGGACTTAAAAATATTCTTCCAATATACAAATTGGATAAAAAGAGTGTTAAGACTAAGTATTATGCCCGAAAAATGGATAAAAATCCATTATCTAAGCTTTCCCAAAGCTTTTACAAAGTCTCGGCCTTTAAAATAAAAAACACAGTCTAGAAATTGTTTAAAACAAATACAGATTCGTGTTTTTATAATTAGTTGCAACCCTGTGGCGTAGTGGCTAAGTCTCCTATCTTTTTTCCACAAGGTTAGGGGTGAAAAACTGGCCACCCACCTTTCTGGGTGCCTTGACTGATTTTTAACTTGTCTTCCCTCCATTTTAGGCGCCTTGGGCTTTGAAATTTTCCTTGGGTGGCGTGATAGACATGGCAAGGTGGCGTGGCATGCTTGAAAATTTTAAATAACATGTGATAAATAACACCTAACCAAATTTTTGCCCCCTAATTATTTGCCACGTGTCAAATGGAGATTGGTCCACTTGGCATTCCGCAACTATGCCACGTCATTTTATGACACCGAATTTTTACCTGTCGAACCAAAACTTCAGCAGCCTATAACTTTTGCATACGGTGTCTGTTTTGCAAACCGTGAAAAGCGTCGGAAAGCTCTTGACGAGCTCTACACTGTAAAATCATTTTTATCAGAATATAGAACTTTTATTTTTTTCAAAAATGGAGAGATCCACCTGGATCAACCATCTACATCAAAAGGGTACATGGGTGACTTGTAATTTTGATCTCATATGTGGATGACTTCATTACTACAAAGAGTGTCATAACATTAATCCATTAATTGAATTCTTAATTAATGAATTATTTTGATATAGGTGACTTTGAATTATTGTATTACTTATTTATTTTCCATATTTCATATTTTTAAAAAGGAATTTTAATAAATAACATTTAATCATGACATAATCTCTCACAAAGCACCTAAATTGGCCCATCCTGATCCCAATGTTCTTTATATGATGTATACTCAAGGAGATTAATGTGTGGATTTAATGAGTCATGTAGAAAAAACTACAATAAGATTAAAAAAGGTGTATATATATGCCCCACCCAAATATCATTGCATGTCACAAGAGTGTGATGTGAGATGGTGCTTTAGAAAAATAAAATTAACACTAAAAATATATAAACAAGTGATGTAATAAATAATGGTAAATATAAGATTAATGCATGTAAATAAATGAACATATGTAACTTCACTCACATGACTAGTTATCATAATCATGATAGAGTAAGGTGCCAAAGTGGCGTTGAGATAGGTCTATCCAACTTATAAAATAAGTGGTTTTTCAAATAAAATTAAAAACTATTCTGGTAGTACTATCAAATTCTTAATGATGTTAGGATTATAATATTAATTTTGTCTCATATATGAACTATGGTTGGAAACATAATGCAACTTTATAGATTATGAGAGAGAAGTTTTTGATTTAGAGGCTATAAATAGGGGATGAGACCCTTCATTTGTTATATTTATATTTTAGATTTAAATAATTTTGATCTCAAGGACAACCATTTATGAAATAGAGAGAGAGGTGATGGTGAGAAGATGCAGAGGCAAACATAGAAAGGTACCAATTGGACTAGTCCCAATTATAATTAAGGTATATTTTGCATTTAAATATGGGAGGATTAGATATGGTAGATTTGTGAAAATGGGTGCTAGGAGACTTTTAATGATGGTATTCACCCAAAAATATGTCAACATATATAGTGTTAAAAGAGGGATAATGTGATTTTATTATATTGATATTTAAATGAACATAAAATATTTAGGAGCATTAAATAAGGTTGAACACCTAAAAAAATTAATTGGACTAACTAATGACATTTGCTAGGTAAGAAATTGTAACATGGTTGATTAAGTGACAAAGATAAGATGGTCGATGAAATTTATCAAGATGGATAATGTAGTATAACATATTATAAATGTTTAATGATGTATTTTCAGAGAATTGATGACATATTATAAGAGGGTCAATGAAGTAATAAATTAATACATGGATGATGTAGTTATAAAGTTGTAAATAATTGTAATATTTAGATTTTATTATATTTTTGGACTATTTTTATTTGATGAGAGACTAATTGTGTATTATTTTTTGTATTTTTCATTAAAAAAGGGGAGGTTGGTTGTGGTAGATTATAGATGCTTATTAGCTTCCTCATTCATTAGATAAGTTATCATATGTGTATATAACCCTCCATATTAGCATGGGGTTTATGGATTTATACACCTGATTTAGGTACAATTTATGTAGTTTCAATACTATTATAATTCTTTCATGTATTTGGATCATTGGCTTACATTATACTAGATTCATACATTTACCTTAATATAGACCCTTTCAACTCTTGTTGTTTCTTCATTTTTCACGTGAACACCTTAAAATGTAAAATGTGTTTCTTCTAAGATGATCACCTTTACTTTTGTAAATTAATTGGTATCTATATATTGAGATTTTATCACCTCCAAAGTTGGTCATGATCATTATCATGTTGTATGATTATAGTCATTTTGATGTGGGTCCTTTGTTCTATAATGCCTTTTTTTTTCATATGCCTTGATTTATACATTTCATAGTTTTTCATGGTTGAATTTCATGTGAATTTGAATTAAAATGAATATATATACATAATTCACTCTAATCTAGATGAACACAATGCATCACAATCACATTCAAAAGATATCAAGTCTTGTAAAGGAAATTACACATTGACAATACCCTACTCTTATTCTAATTTATTTATATTAAACTTTTATTGTTGAATATTTAAACCAAAATATGGATAATTTCATTCTATTTATAGCTTACATCTCATAACATTAAGGTATGGATATGCCATACACATGTACTACTTGATGACATTTATGAGTGTTTAATGACAAACTGCACACTTGTTGTACATGGAGAGAAAAGTAATGACTAAGGCCATTCCCTTAATCTAAACACCAATTATTATGAAGATAACTCACCAATACCTAATAGTGAATTACAAAGCACTTTATCTCAAATTTTTCTTCAACCTACTAAGGAAAAATGATTGCTCAACACATATCAATATTCAATGAACTTTGTCATATAGTTGTAACTATGAGATCGATATTTTAGAGGACAAAATGGTTAAATATTAGGCTGATTACCCTACCTTTAGTGGAGCCAAATATAAAGTTAAAAAAACATTTAAGGATAAGGTTAAGGATACTACTACTTTTCAAGCTAAGAATGAGACCAAAAATGTAGTCAACACAGTATCTCAATCACTTCATAGGCTTGTCCTTCCACCTCAAGTACAAATAAAATTACACGATTAGCTAAGATTCATAACCAAGTGCTTAAAATATTGTAAGAATACAATATTATCTCTTTAAGTCCTCAATTTGAGTTCAAAGCGTCATGATATTTACCTTAGAATTAAGATGTGAAGCTTAACAAGGATATTTTATTTTGACATACCATACCAATTTTTATGTTTTCTCCTTACCTTCCATTGTGACCTCTATTAGATTTTTGACTAAATTTGGGATGTTTTTAAAAATGTCCTCATTTAAATTAACATGTCTATTAGATATTTAACTACTCCTTATTATAGGATCTACATGATACTTACATACATTTGAGCTACGATGTTTATAACATAGTGTATTACTAAATCATTGTGTTTAATTTAATATAGAAATTCGATGGTGCTATCAAAATCAAATATAACATTCAAAATATCATATTTTGTTAGGACAACATATATTCAAGCATGGCTTCCCAATGGTTATTTATTTTGACACACCATACTAATTTTTTAGTTTTAGCCTTATCTTTCACTACACTTTCCATTACATTTTACCCTAAATTTGTGATTTTTTATGAAATATCCTTGTTTCACAACAATTTTATTATTATGAGGTCTATTAGAAATAAATATTATCATTCTTATTATAAGGATTCACATGATTTTATAATATGATTGATCCTCCATCATTACATTTAATAGATCACAAAAACTCCACGATGCTACAAAAATCAAACAATTTTTTATAATATCATATCCTTGTAGGATAACATCCATTAAAGTATAAACTTCCCAAGGCTTCTTTGTTTTGACATACCATGTACCAGTTTTTTAATTTTTCCTTATCCTTTATTGCCTCTTCATTTTATTTTTAACTAAATTTTTGATATTTTATGAAATATCCTCATTCACAAAAAAAATTATGAGTTTGAGAAATTGTGTTAAGGCTAAAACTATTCATTTTTATTATAGGTTCCACATGATTTACCCATATAATTTATCCTCTAAATTTGTAGCATAGTGTGCTCCTTGATCATTCTATTTGATGGATTGCAATAATTACACATCTTCATTTATCGACATATTCTTGTTCCTAGAATATAGGCATTTAAAATCTTATTTTTCTTTAGATTTGAGGTTATACTGGTAATTCAAATGGTGGTAACCTTTATTTATTACACATATATTTGCATTTTATTTAGCATTTTTTTGTGGATTTCAGTCAATTTCACTTGGTCGAGCATTCACCATGCTGAAATTTTATGCAATATTGTATTTCTTTTATTTTTGTAAGCCCCTATTGTCCTCTGTATTATATTTATATGTTACTTGACAATACACACAATATTATTCCTTTGAGTATTCTGGGGATATTTTGTTACAATGTGATTTATTTCCCCATACATATAACATAAAATTGGTTGGCATTGTTTTTTATGGTCTTATCTACAAGAATGGTATGCTCCTTGATTTTGATAACCTCCTTGTCTCTAGAGAGATCTCCATCCTTATTTACATTATGGTGATATATGAGTCTAAGATTTATGGTATTGAGGATATGGTGGAGCCCATCCCCTTTATTATTACATCCTTATATCCTAGTACTAGTTACATGTTGTGGTTTTTGTTGTGATTACACTGTGAATAAATTATTAGTAATATTTTATTTTATTTATTGAATTATTATCAAATTATTTTATTTTGATTAAAAAATCCTTAAACAAATACTTTGTGGGTGTTGTACATAACATTGAACAAGATGAGACCAGGATGTTGGATGTCCCCTTCTTTAGCATATCTTGAAATATTCATTTCATCCATCTCTTAATGTTGATTTAATGTATCCTCCTATGTTTAAATATTTATTTAAGGATGTATTTATTGTCTACACTAAAAACATCATACAACCTTTTTTATGGTTCATGTTTTATTGTATTTCATCCATTCTTCATACAAATACATCTAACCTAGATTCTATTTTTAGATTCTTAGAGAAAATTTATGTAAAATTTTTTATTTTCTCTACTTATAATGTGGAAGTCAGAAATTCAACCTTATTTATATTTTTTTTATGAAATAGAAACTGAATTATTACAATCCTTCAATGAACCAGACAGCCTTGTATTTTTTTATCAAATTTAAAGTTCATCCAATTGATGACATCAAATAACCTTTCATCATAGTCCACAATAAATTCCATTAAGTTTTTTTAAAATATCCATTAGGTTGACTTGAAAATTGATGTATTTTAAATTCTTTTTGTAGCTTTAATTTCACTTGTGTCAGCATTAGGTTATTTTATATCTTCACTCGTTAGGGCACCTATCAGTTTACAATGATATTCCCATTCTTAATTTATTATTATTAAATCATGTTTCAAATCAAAAGACATCAAATATTTTTTTAGTTCTATGGAATCAAAATATCACTATAACGTGACAAACACATCTATTTGATATGCCATCGTAACTATACTTGGGTTAGTCACACCAGTTTTACCAAATTTTATCTTGATGATATTTAATGTTTTTAAAATGTTATCAAAATATTTTTAAATTTGTATTATTTCATCTCTTCCTTCTTATATTACCTTATCCCACTACTCACTCTTTGGTATCAAATATAACAACCTACCACACAATTCTTACATAACCTGGTTTTTTCTTCTATTGATCTTTAAAAGTGTGGGGGATGTATCTTCCATGGATGGATGTTAGGATACACCATTTTGCCAATTTAAATCATTATCACATTGTTATTTCTTATTTTGATATTCCTTGTAGTTAACTATATTCAAATTTTCATTAATATTCAACTATCTCCTAAAAATCTCACTACTTATATCAACATTAGTTCCTCAATTACTTGGTCACCTTTTGATTTTGAAAATTCTTCTTCTCCTCATCTATCCTATCAATTTATTCCTATTAAACTATTTCCTCTTGTACAACAGTCAAACCATGCCTCATCAATAGTGTTTATCCTTTTGATTGTTACTTCTATTTTTATTTATCTATACCAATATCTTTCATTAGTATTATTTCTTATTGAATACTTTGTTAAATCTTCTTTTATCATAATTATCATTTCATTTGTTCTTACTATACCCCATTGATTATTTTTTCCTTATCAAACTTTGAAAAAAATATTTTATTTTCTAGATTTGATGCTTCAACTACCCCTCACCCCATTATCATGACGTCACATCCTCATCCCACCCAAGTGGACTACTCTATCTCAGTTAGGATTGGCATCATGGCATTTTCCACACCAAATTTTTTAAGTAATAAATCATATGCAATATCAAAATATATGTATTAAAAAATAACAATATTAAAAACTTACCTATCCATAACAATATTTATCCAATGGTGGGTAGCTACACAAAGTTGGGGGAACAAAAAGTGGACACTTTTTGTGTTTTTAAAAAAAAAAAAAATTATGTACGCAGTATATAAAAATGTGATGTACATGATGTTGGCTCATAGGCTTAGTGATTACCGATCTAAGACTATGTATGCATTTTTATTTGTTAAAACTATATACATGATTTTATTTTTTAGAACCGCATACACAATATTGTTGTTATAAGTAAAAAAATGTTGATGCCTTTTATTTGGCATCAATATAAACCCCAAGTGGCCAAGTAAATATATTAACGTATGTTTTGTAAATATAAGCAAAGAACTCAAAATAGATAATGGCATGCAAGAGGAAAGCTATAAAAATGTATTTGAGTGCAATTACAAATAAACTTAATGATTTTTATTGCATTTTTGTTGTTGAAATTATTCATTTTTTTAGTGCGTAATACACCTTCATGTGTAGAGGGAAATTTAGAAAGTGAAAATGAACCTAAGTCTTTTAGCTTGAAAAAATCTCCTAACCCTCTTATAGTTCCTCAAACCCCCTAAGGTAGTTATAATATATTGCCAGCTCACATAATAGAAAATAAAATCAAAATTAAGAAATTAATTAAGGTAATGAGGGATCCCCGTCCATACAACCCTAACCAAACTTATATATAAATATGTTAGAGACATTAATAGGTGAAATTGGCTCACTAATAGGAGAAATTGATAGGTGGGATAATTATGAAGACACATGAATGGCATACTTCTAACAAATTATCTACAACTACTATGAGAGATAAAAAATAACCAAAACCTAGATTTGTGCTCTATTTGATGATAGAAAAAGTGATGCACCTCTAGATGTGATAGGCAAATGGATTCTAAGCCATTGGTGCACCCAAGAGTTGATCAAACATTTTTTTGAGACTGATGGTGGATGATCTTTGATCACCCACCTTGTAAAAATAATGAGGTTCCCATGTGTTTTTTGAGAAAACTCTATTATGAGTTTGTCCTTAATAAATTTCTAAATTATTTTTATTTCTCATAGTTTCAAGGTAGAGGAAAAGTCTGTGTGCAAGATAGGTTAGGTGCACATCATGCACTTAATCATCCTACAAGAGCACCTATCAAAAAACTAAATCCTCCTAAGATAATACCCTCTACAGTCAATGAGACTATAGATATTGATACTTTGTATGAAATTAATATGATTTCAAACACCCTCATTTAACATAGAATCCATGTTTCTCATACTATTATTGGCAAGGGTGGACGCAGGGAGGCTTCCTATAATGTTTTTGCTTAACCTCAGCATTATAGATCATATTGTGCTATATGCATTGAACCTAAGGAGAATGACTAGAATCTTGTGTATCCTACTAATACCAGTTTTTCTAAGGGCCTAGATGATATTGATCTCATTGATGTGTTTCAGTCATCTACATTTGGTCTAGACACCTTGGCTATAGCTTCCCAGGTCTCTTATATACTTTACATGTTGTAAAAAAAAATGTTAGACCTATTAAATTTCAAATATTTGTATAATTTAAAAGGTAATAATTAGTTTTCATAGAATGCTCAATAATTTATAGGTAATTTTTTTATGTTGCATTAAGATTGTGGATGTTACGCAAGCACATATTTTGCTAATAGTGTGTCCATATATATATATATATATATATATATATATATATGTAGGTAATTTATAGGGATTATTTAATGTTTTAGTTTATTACATGTATGTAATTGCATATATATTCTCAAGTATCTAAAAATGATATTTTTTATTCAGTTGATGACCACATTAGGCACCCCACCATCTATTCAGGTGGGAGCAAATATAGACATTTTTGCTATGATTTCATTTGCACAAAACTCACCAAAGTATAGTGTTATTGTAGTGTTTAAGTGTAAATATGGATTTGAATTTTGTAATTTTTATATATACTTATGAAAATAACTAATGTGGGAAATAATTATCTACACAAACTCCTCTAACAACATCTTCTAGTGTTATTCAAATGATTGGCAAGCATGACATCGTATAAGATAATTTAAAGTTTAAATTTAGATATTATATTTCAATGATTTAACTAGTTTGTTTAAATGTTTATCAAATAATTTTAGACTTTTATTTTGTATATATATATATATATGTATGTATGTATGTATGTATGTATGTATGTATATGTTTGTAAGGTCCTACCCTTTCCCTTATCAAGAGTAGGGACTGAATCATATTGGTTCTTCATTTCCCACTCTTGTTTATGAGCCTCAACCTATGATTGACCCTATTGAGTGCCAAATGCAAATTGATCATGATCACTAGATTTAGGTAAGTTTACCTTTGAATAATTTTGTATCATTTAAAAATCAGCATGTTAAATTTTTAAGTATCTTGTTCTAGTATGTAAATTTTTTGATAATATTTATATATGATCAGGTTAAGCTACAGGTGAGTTTTGAGTGGAAGATTACCCATACTCATTCACCTCAAATACCTCCATATATGAGCAAAGAGTCCAAAGGAGAGACTTATACAAGAAAGGTAAAGAGAGTGATGTATTTTTATGATTAAGATCATGTCTTGTGACATTTTTTTATATGCATATATGGCTTGATGTAAATTTTTTTGGAATTGTATGCCTATACGACATTGACCCAAGATATTATATTATTTTCACATTTTGTACACACACACACACAAACACACACACAAACAAACATTTCACCTTAACTATTCTCATTAATTTCACTTTATGTCTTTTATTTATTGTAAAATATGTATAAGGGATTCTTGACACCAATCCAACCCACACTCTCTCATCCCCTCCAATCTATATTTTATAAACCAATCATAATTCAAAAATTTAATACATAAAACTTTACCTATATTATGACATAGATGATGCATCATAATATTAATAGTCTAGAGCAACTTAAATCATAATAATTTAGAAGAACTATTTAATTTATTCTAATTCCTATATTTATATTGAAAACATGATTTGAATGTTTGGATTATTCTCAAGGCATGGATAGAGCATCTGAGGCAACCAAATTCTGCATTCCAATAATTGTAGATTTCATTCTATTTTTTATCCTTTTCAAGATTCTGTATACACATAATATATTAAAACTTTATCAATTATTGATGCTTTCTCTCTTCAAGGAACCAGTCGAGTCTCAATCTCTCTAAGTGTATGCCTTAAGGGGTACACCAGGAAAAGGGTGGGAATACCATTAGTGCTTTGTAGTATTGTTGTACTTTTATTACCAATTAATATCAATCTAGTCATCTCTTTAAAATACTCCCCTAAGCTTTTCCTCCTCTTTTTCACCCTCTTCTAGTCATTTTCCACTTTCATTATCCCTTCCCTAGCCTAAAAACACTTTCCAATGGTTTATAATGTAATGTTGGTCCCATCGACCCTATACTCTAATTGATAAAACTAATTTAGGGTCTAGATTATCCCCTGGCCAACTAGACCAAGACCTAATTTATTTTTATCAATAACTATACAATGTCGATTGGGTCAAACTATCGGCTAAACTTTTAGAAAGGTTGAGGGTTATATTCAACTATATATATACATTTATATCACCATTATTAGAGAGATAACATGAGTTAATTATTTATTTGTGATTCTTTACAATCTGTACTTCCACCATTATACTTGAGGAGTTATAGCTTAGGGGTTATACTTGGAGAAGAATCTTGTTTTGTGGAAAAGTCTTAGATGTTTTGGTCTTTCTTAGTGATCCTTAAAAACCAAAATAACCTCTTGTGAAGCACTTTTGGCCAAGGGAGATATTGAGTCTTAATGATTTCATCTTCAAGGTAAGTATCTATAACTTTGTTCCTCTCTTTTAGTAGATAGAAGTAGCATAAGTAATGGATTTTGAATATATTACTCTGTCTATGCATTAAGGTTTTACCTATACATAGCTTAATTAGGATTCCATTATGTAGGCTTGATTTTATGTTTAATAGCCTCTCATTTGTGCCATATTATTTAATGAAAAATAGATTAGAATTTAATTTTTTACTATCATTTATACTTTGTGAATATGAAAACATACGACCTAGTTAGGGTTATTACATAGTTTTGCTTGATTGGAGGCTTTAGAACCTTCCCTAGTAATATTATTTTGATAAGATATACCTTGGATAGGTCTAGTAGATCCATATTAGTCATGACCTCAAATATATAATGTCTCAATAATGAGAAGTGTAAGTAGGATTTATCTTCTCCAAGCTAGGATTAATAGATCAATCACATTTCCCTTTGCGTACATTCTAGTGAACCCGATGTTAATTTAACCCTTGAAATTTTTTCTTTCATGACATCATTTTTATCAGCATATTTTATTTTTATATATTTGCAATATTATATCAAAACATTCGATATAGTTCTAACTTTTTGTGCATATGTTTAACACACAGTTGCTTCAAAATTACTCTATTCTATCTATGCAGGTCTTCACCAATTATAGGTTATTGGATCGAATAGTTAAGATAAATATTATTCTTAGGTCTAGGTTTTCATACATATTCAAACCAATTGATTTTTTTCTATTTTCTTCCATCAACACACTGGTCTACAAACACAATAGAATAGGTCAACTATGTTCATTATATCTTCTTTGACATATAAGGTTTTGTAAACTTGGTCAAACTAGTCAACCTAGTTAGTAGAATTTTGAAACAAAATTTGAACATCACAACTTAAAAATTTGTAATCAAAAACATCTTCACTCCCACCAAGGTTCATTCCTTTCTCTCTCTATAATTTTAGTTATTCCTTTAGTACTATTTTTTACAAGTTTGTATTCTATACAAATTTAGCCCTATAGCTAACTGGGTCAACCTGGTAAGCATAGTTTTATATTCTATCATCTATTTATAAGACACAATCGACCTATTTATTTTTGTTATTATATACTTTACTTATACAGGATATTAATGACCCATTCATCTCTATTATGTATTATTTGCATATAGTGTCACCTAAACTGACTATGTATAATTCGAATTAACATCTATTTTATAGTAATTAATTCAGCTTTACTTTTTAGTTGTTTTCATGCTTAGAGTAACTCACATAGCTTAAATATGTGGTTGTTAAAAATTACCATTTTATTTACATTATTTTTATCTTTTGCACACACTACCAAATCACTTTACATTCAAAAATCATTAAACATTTATCTTCCCAAGGCCTACCTACTTGGATTTCATCACCAATGGGGAAGTTAACTTTATTTTTTAGCCAAATATAAACACATGATTGATGGTATATATTTTAAAATAACCCAACACCCTTATCATTGAAGGATTGTGAAATAAGGGGGTAGGCCCTAATACCAAGCTAGTACCATCACTAATATAGATCCCTTTCAGCCCAAACATCCTAAAACCAACCTTAGATTACTTTCTAGCTCCTTATTTTAGCCAACTTCCCTTTCAATTAAAATTAAACTTTCTTATAAACATAATAACACTTAGGATGAACAACTAATTAGCATTTAATTTTTAGTTTCTTCTTACTCTTTGATCATTGTGTTGTATTGAAAAATTGTACTGTCTAGCATTGGTAGAAGGTTTGTGTTGTGTGTTATAGTTAGGTCAACCACATTGATCCAATTACTTGTGTGATTATTTTAATCTTTCATAAATTATCTTGTAAAAAATTCACTATTTTAGAACACTATCATTCTGGTCGATACAGTCCTTTATAGACTATTTTCACCTTCCTGCCTGCAGTACACATTTGACTTGCATGATTGTGTATCTGTGTTATTTATTATGTATCTTTTTTAGAAGTAAATTATTGACCCATATGACTATTTACTCTCTTTAGCTCATATCTTAGTAGTACATTATCAACCCATTTGATTGTCTATACTCTTTAACCTATGTTTGAGTAGTACCCTATCGACCCAGTTGATTCTATACCTATTGTCTAACTCTATTCTTTATTTGGTTGACTCTATCCCTATTTTTATTTTTCTTTCCTAATCTCATATTCCTTCTTCAAGCATCATGAAATCCCCTATCAAAATATTCTTGGACAACTTGAATGAATTTAAACACTATATGGGGTGACCTTTTCTTCCTTTCTTTGCCTCCCAAGAGAATCCTCACTCTTGGAGTACTTATTATCCTCCCTCATATTTGGATTTAAACATAACTAAATTCATGACACAAGATGAAATAGGTGGATCATATCCTTTTCATACCTATCAAGACAATTCCCATCTTCAAACATCCCACCACAATGTAGGGCAATTGACCCAAGTCTATCTAATAACCCCATAGGTAATCCACCACCTAATAACCCTCCCCCTAATACCAACTCAGGGATTCCTCATAAAAACACCAATCCACTAATTTATACCACTCAAATTATTGCATAGATAGTGTAACAAATGAACATAATGTAAACATCTAAAACCTATGAAATGATGCAACTACAACATCATTTGATCAACACAAATAATCAACCTCTTATTCTTCTCCCTCAAAACAATCAAAATTTTATTCCTCCACTTCTTAAATACACCATGGATAATGTCATAACCCAACCTATCATGACCAATAAGATGCTCCAACACATCAAAAATGAGCTTTTAGCTCCTTTCATTATTTCTATTGATATTGGTAACATATATCCAACTATTAATATGATGGGACTAAAGACCCTACATATTTTATTAAGGCATTTGGAAATATTTATAAAGATTGAATACAAATTAATACTTTGTCATAACTAAACTCTTAGTTAAAACTTTCACTAGTGATGTATTAGAATCATACAATCAACTTTGTAACCTCAATCTTGCATTGATTTTCATTTGCATCAATTTTTACAACCTCAATCTTGCTTGTCCCAAGAACAAATTCCCTTTACCTTCTATAGATGCCATCATCAATTCCATTATTAGATATGAAATTGTATCCCTTATGCATGGTTTTTTAGATTATAATCAAATTCATATTATCATTAAAGATTAACATAAGATAACTTTCACAATGAAATAGAGTGCCTATTGTTAAGTTAAAATTATTTTCAACCTCAAAAATGTTGTAACTACCTATCAACATGTTATGACCCATATTTTCCATGACCTTATCCATAATATCATTGAAACCTATGTGGATGATCTCATTACCAAGTCTAAAAGCTACAAAATTCATCTTTCTGATCTTGTTATTATCTTTAATTGCCTCATCAAATATAAAGTTATACTAAACCCCTATAAATGTATCTTTGGCATCACATCTAGAAAATTGTTATGGTTCTTAGTGTCTCTTCATGGTATTTATGTTGATCACATTAAGATCAAAACTATTGTCAACATTATTGTCCCTTGTTGCATTCCAGATATTTGTACTTACCTTGGAAAACTTGGGGTCATAAGATGATTTATCCCTAAAATGGCTTACCATGTATATTTTATAAATTCTCTTATAAAAAAAGGTAATTCCCTTGAATGGATGGATCCTTGTTTAAAATAATTTGATAATATGAAATAATATTTGTTTCATCCACCTTATAATGATCATCCCTTGATCTTATCTACTTCTTCCATACCTATATCATTTAAGGCAATGCTTGCCCAACAAGATGATACTGAAAGAGAGTATGCCATATATTATATTAGTTGAGGCCTTATTGATTATGAAAAATGTTATACCAAATTATAATGTGATTTCTTTGCCATACATTTTACAATTGAAAAGCTCTACCATTATATGCTTTATCATACAACTTATGTTATTATCATCCTAATCCACTCTTCAACTTCTTCTCCAAATCTTTCTTCTTAGATATAGATTGGCAAGTGTATGGTCCTTCTCATGTAATTAAATCTCTACATTATTACCCAAAAATTTCCATTGATGACCAACTCACAACCACTCCCATATAAGCTATCAACCACCTTTGAGATAGTCTTCCTAATGATAATTTCTTATATATTAAAGGTATTAATCAAGCCATATCTATTAACGATTACTTCCATAATTTCACTATTGATATTAAAGAAAGTAATCTATAAGAGTCCTTTATCCTTCCAAATACTACTAAATATAAAGTAGTTATCAAAAAACTTCTTGAAATTAATGTCAATTTACATGAAGATACTTGGACCCTTCATTTTGATGGTGCCAAATGCCTTCAAGGAGTTGGGGCAGGTTGTATCCTCACTATTACTCTTGGTAAAATTATCCCTTTGGCCTTTCTCCTTACATTTGATGTCATTAACAACATGCTGGAATACAAAGCCTTAATCCTAGGCATGCAAGTGGTATTTGATTTCGACATTACATATCTTCATGTTTTGGGTGACTCCTAACTTATTTACTGATATTTTAATGGTTATTATCAATGTAAAAGTGAAAATATAATTTCTTATCATCAAATATCCACTACCCTTTCCAAATAATTCACTTATTTTACCATCAAGCCCATCCTTCAAGATCAAAATTATATTGTTGATTCCCTTGCTTCTTCAGTATCTATTTTTCATTTGTACCAAGTTCTTATTTATTCTACCTTTCTTATCCATATAAAAAATTCCCCATCTTATATTAAACCAAAAGATTCACTTATTTTCCTTATTGAGGTTGTCACCATTTAACAAAACCCATGGTATCAAGACATTATTCAATGCCTTGAGCATCACAACTATCCTTTAAACATGGATTCCTGTGAAAAGACTCGAATTCACAAATAAGATTTCAAATATGTATTTCTATATAACATCCTTTATTATCAAAAAAATGAAGGCAAATTTCTCTAATGTTATGAAATAAGAGGTCCCTCCTCTCCTTGAACAAGCACATGGGGGAACTTATAGTGGTCAGTATAGTGAACATGATACATCACATAAATGCTTATGCATGGGTTAATTTTGGCCTAATATTGAAAAATATGCCATCAAGTTCACTAAAAATTTTATTCCATGCCAACTTCATGATGATCTAAACCAATCACCTCCACTCAAGCTTTAAATTTTTGAGTCTCCCTATCCATTTCAATGTAGGGATTAGATCTCATAGGTAAATTACCTAGATCACAAGATAGACATGTATTTATCATCATGGCTACCAAGTATTTCACCAAATAAATTGAGACCATGCCTCCTATAAATGTAGCCAAAACCATCATTTATAAATTCATCCTAAATAAAATCATTTTCTTCTTTGGAATTCCTCATACTATCATTTATAATAATGGTGATAATTTCAAAAATAAATATGTCAAACACTATGCTAAATTTAAAATCAATCACAAATTTTCCATACCCTACCATCCACAATGTAATGGCCAAGCTAAGGCTAATAATAAAATTCATGACACTTGCACAAATTGGCATCTTCATTTATATCCCACTATTTGGGCCTATCGCACTAGCATATGCACTACCACTGGGATAACCCTATTTTCTCTAATCTATGGTTTTGAATCAGTCTTCCAATTAGAAGTTGAGCTTACCTCTCTTCATATCTCCATGGTATCATACCTAATGAATAATTATGTGAATCTCTCCTTTGTACTCTTGATATTCTTTATGGATACCATCTTTTCACTCTACAACACAACTGCTAATACAAGGCCCATATTACCAAACAACATAATAAAAGAGTTAAAGTTCACACATTTAATGTTGGTGATATTGTACTTAAATTAGACTATGCACCTAAAAAAGAGGTAAAATATGCCCAAAAATGGTGGGTCCCTTATTTAATCAAAGACATTCATGGTCCTAACACCTATCACCTTCAAACTAAGGATGGCCATATTTTCAAAGATCCTACCAGTGCACAAATCTTGAAGAAGTATTTTTCCTAGATCTTTATATTCTTATCATGATTTCTATATATTTTATTATTCTAACACTTTTAGCATCATATTTACATAGGTATCACCCTCTTAAAAAAATTTGCTTTCCACAAACCTTAGTCCCTATTTTTGGGTTCTTTGGGTTTCCTTTCTCATGAGTTACATTATAAAACCATGGATAAGACTTGATATTTTTCATGATTTCATTTTTTTCTCATTATTCCTTACTTTCCAATAATTTTTTCACCCCTTAGATTTTTATTTTGTGAGTTATAGTGTAATACCATGGATAGGACTAGGGCTTCCTCACAAATACCATGTTTATCATTTATTTTTCACATGCTTTATGCATCCCCCTTGACTTTCTCTTTCATGAGTTTCAATGTAAGACTATGGATAGGACCAGGCCTTCCTCATAAAATAACCATCTTTTATTTAGCGTTCCTTTTCTCAAATGTGTTTGAAATGGTTACAAGCTTATGATCCCTTGTTCTCAACTTTAGATTTTACTTCTTTTGTAGATAAAATTTGCACAACAACAAAGTGCTAGCATGTTTTCCTACACTTCCCTCATTCTTATGATAAGGAATGACACTTCACCATCATTGTATCCTTTTTTACCTTTGTCACATTTTTTTCAATTTGAAGAAATTCAAATTGTTTCATGTTTTCATTCATCTTGATTTCCTTTCATTTCATTCCACATTAGATAAACCAAGGTCAAAGTCAATATATTAGTTTTATTTCACCTGAATTAACAAGACTCTTATACACCATGCTCTCTAAGTTCTATTTCTTAGAAGCTAAGTACACAATTAAAAATGATAGTCATCTTTAACACCCATGTTTGGTTCTCCGAATTTGTATGGAGGATGAATAGAAAAAACCATAAAAAAAGTTAAAAGTGAAATCATTTAAAATAAAATATAATGATATAAAGGAAATATATAATGTCAAAAGTCAAAATAACACCAAAAGATGTGATTAAAAACAAATATCCTATCTCTAATTAAAGCTCAAAATCCACAATTGGCCTCATGATAGAGTTAAGGTCCATTGGGGTATAGTAGGCCAGTAGATTGGAATAGGAGAATTCATAAAAAAAAAAATTATGGTGCTACCTACTTTCTCACGCAAGCATCCAAACTTCATAGTAGACTAATGGCCTCATAAGGAGTCCTAAGGAATGGGGAAAAAATTGTGGGAAGGTAGGTCCATTTTATTTTTCATGCATACATACTTCATGAGATGATATTCATACTACATATTTTGACCTAAAACTTATGTGGCTAGGAGAAGTTATTTAGAATCCTGAATGTCAAAAGTCCTCTTGTTTTGACAAACATAATTTGAGTGTCTTGACTTCGATAAAGAGTTTCTCTACCTTGGTTTTTCTTTCATTTCCCCCTCCACCTATTTTATTTCCCCCTTGATAGTAATGTGTGATTCTAAATCTATTTTTACACTTATATATTTCCTCTTCTTCACATATTAAAAACATGCTAGAACTACTTTGTTTCAATTTTATTTGTCCTTAGAAAAAAGCAACATGTTTGAGTAACTATGGATTACTTTTTTTACACCATTGATTTACATTTTTAGAATTTATTTGGTCTCTTTTACCATTTTCCATTGTTACATCTACCTTTTTTCGGACACCTGAGTTCATTTCTACTTTCATGTTCTTTTTCCATTGTTGAGTGAGGTTGGCTTGTTACTTCTCACTCACCAATGTTATTTTCCATTTTATGCAATTTTTCCATTGATTATTGAGTAAGGATTGTTACTAATCACTCATCAATGTTGTTTTACCATTTTACTTGTCCATTTTTTAAAGTAAGGATTGTTACTACTTTTATATTGATGTTTGATTACCATTTTTGGCATGTATCCTTGGTTTGATTTGGTGAGTTTTCCTTTCTTACTTAAGATTTACTTGTTTGAGTTTTTTGGTCTTTATTAGCCTTGGATTTTTAGTTACCCAATTTATTATAAATTTTGAATTGGTCATTTGGTCATAAATTAGAATTTATCACCCCAACTAACCAGATTTCTAAGTACATCTCATCTACACCATGTCAACTATCTTGGCTTTCCTATTGTTTTTGATCTTTAGTTTTGTATCCTTGGGTTTGTCAAAAGTAGTCTCTATGTCCTCCATGATCAAAAATAAAAACACAACATACAACCATCCAATGATAAAGGTAATTCAAGGTACACGTGATTTTATTTTTCAATTATTTTCCTTTCATTTATTTTATGTTTTAAAATAGTGTAATTTGTTAGCTTTAGAGTTGTGTGTCTTTATGTTATTTTCTCAAATCATGATCCCTTATTGTAATTGAGTGACACATGATGAGATTATAATGGGTCATATGTATACACATAATATTTTAAAACTATATCAGTTAATTATGATTTCTCTCTTATAGGAACCCATCAAGTCTCTATCTCTATAAGTGCACACCTTAATGGGTACATTATAAAAGGGGTGGGAAGACCATTGGTGATTCATAGGATTGTTGTCCCTTTACTACCACTTGATATCAATCCAACCATCTCTAAAAAACACTCCCCTAAGTATTTCCTTATATTTTTCACCCTCCTCTAGTCATTTTCCACTTTCACTAGCCCTTTCCTATCCTAAAGATCATTTACAATGGTTTAAAATACATTTTTGGCCCCATCAACCCTATACTCTAATTTATAAAACTAATTTAAGGTCTAGATCAGCCCCTATCCAACCTAAACCAAGACCTAATTTTTTTTATCAATAATGATATAGAGTTGATTAGGTTGATCTTGTTTACTAAACTTTTGAAAAGGTTTAGGGTTGGTTTAGCTATATATACACATTCATTTTGTTATTATTTGAGAGACAAAAAAATCTAATTATTCATCTGCACTTATTTACAATCTACTCTTCCATCATTCTACTTAAGGAGTTATAGATTAAGGTTTATACTTGGAGAAGAATCTTGTCTTGTGGAAAAGTATTGGATGCTTTGAAATTTCATAGTGATTCTTACAAACCACAACAACCTATTATGAAACACCTTTGGCTAAGGAGAGATTGAGTCTCAATGGGTTCATCTTCAAGTTAAGTATGTCTAACTTTGCTCCTCTATTTTAGTAGATAGAATTAGCATAAGTAATGTCTTTTGAATATATTTCTCTCTCTATGCATTAAGTTTTTATCTATATATAGTTTAATTAAGATTCTCTTATTCAATTTTACTTTTATATTTACTAACCCTTCATTTGTGCCACATGATTCAATGAGCACTAGATTAGACTTTAATTTGATTCTATCATTTATACTTTCTGAATATGAAAACATAGGAGCTAATTAGGGTCATTGTGTAGTTTTTCTTGACTATATGCTTTGGAACCCTCCTTAGTGATATTATTCTATTAAAATATCCCTTGTCTAGGTCTAATTGATCCATCTTGGTCATGACCCTAGATATCTAATGTATCAACAATTGGAATTGTACGTAGGATTTATATTATTCGAGATAGGATTGATTAATAGATTAATTGCATATCCATTTGAATACATATTCTATTATTAGTCTTATAGATATGAATTGTAATGATAATTTAAGAGACACATTATTAATAATGATACCTCATATATAAAAATAATTACCCAACATGAACCGCTCCAATGAGAATATGTTTGAAAATTCCATCAAGAAGGATTTGGCATATCTCCATAATTATTTTACTTAAGAACTAATGTTCAATAGGATAAAATGTAGTTTAAATTTTTCATGGTTTCACATCCTTGGGTAAAAACTTTTTGAATTACAATTAAGTATATTGTGACACAGATGATGTATCATTTAATTATCATTTCCATTTCATGTCAGTGTTGTTGTCTAGGCAGATGATGGAGACATGAAAACTCTAGTCATATGAGCAAACATAGGATTAATCTTACAATGATACTATTTATTAATTGTGACATCTCACTTATTGGTAGAGTTTCCAAGAAAACTCTAGAACATGTTAGTTACAAGGATAACTTATGTAGTAAAGAACAAAGGTAATTATAAGTAGATAATTCATATTTTAAAAACCTTATTTAAAGTCAAAGGCACACTTATTAAACAAAACTAAAAAATTCACAAATCTTTAAAAGTGGGCATATGCATGATGAATCACATGTTTAAATTAAAACATAGTACTCACTAAGTACAATACATAGGTAAAATATATTTAGGAAAAGCATCTTAGAACTAGTATATTAATTTATATCACACATCAAAACCATATTCAATTACAATTGAGTTTTATATATAGAGTATTCCAGAGTGTTATCTCTTCACATTCTAGCCTTTTAATATGTCATAAGGAAAGAATATTTGTATTATTCATTCTATTTCATATGCTTATAAGTTTGCATACATACAAAACATTATACAAAAGATAAAATCATATAATGTGCACATGTGTCCATCTAATATACTATATAGTTTTATTTCCATCATTCTTTACCAAACACTTACCTAGACTTAATTGTTATTTTATCCCAAGACAAAGTCAAAAAATGAAGTATGATATGAAGTTGAGAAGATGAGATAAAAACAATAGTCACAACTATCACTCCAGGTGCCATTTATTGATTTTCACCCTTTGTGTAGTAATTAAATACCTTTTAAAGTTTTTAACTAAGTATTATACTATTCTACTACCCTCTCATGTTTTCAATAGACTAGTATAACTAGGTGGTAGCCCTTTACAGGTTTTTAACCAAACTAGACCTACTCTTAATGCTTAAAAATATCCTACCCACTTGGAATAACTTGTGAAAACTAAATTTTTTTGGTGTGTAGTACCTACTAAGTGGGTGGTTGAATGGTTTGAAGTGGTTTCATTGGAGGTTTCTTAGCTATTGGTACTTCTTGTGTTGAGGCTATATCATTTGAGTGTATATCTTCTACTAATGGGACTTATTACTACTGGGTGGGTATTTATGTCTATGCATCTATTTTATTCTATTTTAGTATTTTATGGAGTTGTTGTGGTGGAATAAATTGACATTCTTCCATAAGTTGGGTAATGAAAACATCATTCTATGAAAGATCTTACTTCAACATTTTCCAATCAATTAATGCTTCACGCACCATGGAAGGCAAGATGCATAATGGAATATGAATCTAAATTAATTTTTGAAAATAATAATATTTTGAAATGGTGATGAGTGTTTTAGCATTTGATAGCTTAAGCTAAATATCTAGTACCAACTCATCCAGTTGATCTGAAGCCTATTGAGCTTAGATGCCCACAAATGTATTTCACATAGTTTCATTATGCCAAGCTTGTAATTTTTGTAAGGCAATATCCCTCAAATATAATAATTGATTGAGATCACTACCCATATATATCTAGTGATCCATTAAAATTTTGGCTTTATTTGATGTTTTAAAGTTAGGTTTAATAGTAACTAAGGAATTTTTGAGATGTTATCTCCAATTTAGCATTATTTAAACTTATTTATTAGCTTGTTGTGAAGTAGTATACAAAACCTGATCATATTATTCAATAAAAACACATATTTCCTTTGTTTTTACCCTTATATCATGCCTTAGACTCACAATATTTATAATTATTATGCATTTAACCAATCCTTTGTGAGTTACTTCAATAGGTAAGTGATTTGTTTATCCTTAGACATTACCTGGTTTCTAAACACTTATGTAACCATCATGGGGCAAGTGTTTTTGATCAATTGACACACATTTTTAAGTTAAGTGTTCAATTTTGCATGATCTTCTCTTAGTCAAAAAAATTATTGTACTAAGTTCGAGGCCTTATATGTAATTGAATCTTGAAAAATAACCATGCCTTCAATTTGATTGGATAATGGTAGTTGGGAAACATAAAAAGTTGTTTATAGTGAAGCAGTGGTAAGGGCCATGGATGTCATAGGGGTTAATTATGGATTTGGTTTGAATTATAATCACAAAAGTGGTGCATTGGGTGGATGTTATGGAAACATGCCATAGCCATTGGCTAGCAATCTGAGGTTTTAGCTTCAAAACCTCCTCTTGTAACCCTAGTTGTGTTGTTAGATTATGTTGTGTTACACACTCTACTTATTCCTTATCTTGAGCCTCCTTTTATTTTTTTGTTTTAGTTTTAACTTCTATTTTATCCTTAGCATCTACCTCAGCTTGAAATTTGGCTTGCAATTCAGCCTTAGCCGTAGCTTTAGCATCAACTTTGGCTATAGATTTTGCCTTAACCTTGGATTTATCTCTAGTTGCTTACTCATGAATTACTTGATTGGATTGATCCTCTTTGGCCTTTTATTCTATCTGATCCCTAGATATTGTTTCTACTTCATCTGTATTTTATTTCATAGATTGCATTTCTTATTATTTTTTCTCTAGTTCTTCCTATTCCTTTTTTCTTAGCAATGCTTCTTCAACTTGCTTATTTCAAGCCTCTACTTCCTTGGCTTACTTATTCACAACATCTAATTATTCAACCTACTTATTTGTAGCCTCTATTTTTTTAGCTTTCTTCTAATACTTCTCTTATGCAACTTGTTATTTTCATTATTCTTTCTACATAGTTTCTTATTACTTACATTACACCTCCTATGCAGCTACTAGTTATTTTGATTATATTCTTCCTTTCTACTTTTATTCTCATATTTATTTTATTGTTCCTTTGGTTCCTATGGTTGTTATGTAGCTTCTATTTATGGCTCATCTTGAGGTAATGTGGTTTCTTTAGGTGCCTCTATGACCTCTAGTGCATCAAGTTTGATGACTAATTGGGTGTACTCTGAGGAAGATGATTCTATCACCATAATTTTGTGGGAAATTATATTCTTCTTGGATATGGGTGAAGGAGTGAGGGTTTATTTGAGTTTCTTTTCTAGCTAGCCTTGGGTTTATGGCTAAGTTTGTGTTTCTTACTGCACATCCATTTCTTATACCTACTCTTTGAAATAAACCATCATTTCTTGTACTATTTTAGATGCCCTTGCCGAAGGATGAGTCCTTGGATTATATGTCATGGGTGGAGGTGGACTCTCTTATGCAGGTTGATTTTATTGGTGCATAGTATAAGATCTTATAGTTGGATCCCTAGAGAATGTTTCAATATCCAATTTATTTCAAACTGCCTCTTGACCTATAATGTCAACAATAATGGAAGGAGGAGGTTTAGTGATGTCAACTTGGATGTCTTGACTTACCTAATTATGTACTTAGAAGGTGTGCTCTACTTTTCATAATAAGAATTCTTTCTCATCTTCCTTATCATAAACTTCACTATAAATGTCCTTCAATAAGGTCTTTAAGACTTCCTACTCCACTCCTATTTTTGGTAAGTCACACTCACTTGCTATATTTGAAACATTTAGATTATCCATATAGGAATTTTCGTCATGGGTTCTCTTCATGGGTAGTGGAGGTGAGGCTATTTACATAGGTTTCTTTCTTTGTCCTTTATCTTGTTGGGATGGGGTTATTGATGTTTGTAATAGAGGTTATATTTATTATTTTTATTTTCATTATGGTTGTTCTGGTACTGGTTATTGTCCTTTTGGGGGAATATATTGTAAATGTGGCACTATATACATATATAGAGATTTTTACCTCCATACCTTTGTTTGTGCATCCAACACTATGATGAAGAATGAAAATGTGGTCATAGTTGGAGTTACTAGCTCATGAATTTTGATTTGAACTCCATTATGTAGTTGTATTATTGATGCATGTTGCCCTAGATACTACATGACATCTTGAGGTATTTAGGGGTAAGAATTGATTAAGTCTAGGGCCTAAATATACCATATGTTGAATCTACCTAATTGTTCATAAAATTGTCTTGCTATTATCCATGTAATGTTTACAAAGGTAGTAGCAGGCCAGAAAGTTGTAGAGACATTAACTAGTCCATCTAGTTATTTCCACTACATGAAACATAGAAGTGATACCAAAAATTGATACTAACATGTATATGATGTACCTATAAGTATATTTTCAATTTTGGTGGTTAGTTCTGATGTTAGAAACTCAATCCATTTAAAGTATTCACGTAGGCATATAATGTGATATGCAATATCAATCACCCCTTTTGTGGTGTACTTTGCTTGCTTAATTATTTACCATAAGTGCTTAGTAAAGTACTTGATAAGGATGCACACTGAAACATCATCAATAGAATCATTGGTATTCCTTTACCTACCCTATCATATAATTTTACCTATTTTTTGAATGAATGGGTAGAATAGTGGACTTGTATGGGAAAAAGGATTTTCCATGATTTGGGAGGCCTGTAGCTCATGTCATACCCTGAGCATTAATTCAAATTGTGACATCTTGGTATAAATAAATCATCCCTTGATTATATCTCATAATAAGGGTAAGCATTACCTCAAAAATTTGTCCAAATGTGGGTAGCTTGATCAATATTCTATATTTGAACCTTGTAGTGGATGTGGGAGCACTAGGGATCTAGTTTGTGTATATTCTTATAGCCTAAGAGAAAATAAGGTGGCTTATTCTTGATTGATGAATTAAAAAGGATTATGGTCATTATATTTAGTTTTCCATATACCCAATATAATCCCCATCTCCTCCTTCTATGCATATGTAAGTGGAATCAATAATGGATCTCTCTCAATCATTTCTATTATGGTTTGAATTAAAGGATTGTTTATATTATTCTGATTCTAGTTTCTACTTGGTGTATAAGGAGTTTTTTTGAAGGTTTAATGCAAAATTGGATTGTTATCTAAAGTATGTAATGTTTGTGTGTTGTCTATGCCCCTTATTATATGGATTTTTTTGTCAAAATGTGTCTCACTAATTTTTTTTAAATGCACTTCTTAGTTGCACATGAGTTTTCCTTCCCTCATTAATTTCACTTGGTGAAATTTGATCTGACAATGAAATTTTTTAATCTATAATCCTTTATTTAACCATTGATAGTTATTTGTTGTGATGTGATATCCTTTTATCTATCCCATATATTTTATGATGCCACCTATCAATCGGTTATGCATTATATCTTGGGAAGAATACAATCTATTCAATTGCCTTATCATTAATAGTATTGAATGACCATTATCTATTCTTTCACCATAATTGACTTATCACCATTGCCTTTTTGGATTTATTTCTTGACCTCTCGTAGTTGGTTATAGTTATCCTTAGGTTGTCTCTAAAATTTGATCACACCTTGTGATTGTAACTTCTCCTTGTCATTGTGATGTGTTTTGATGCAAAGATTACATTATACAAACATACTACTCTAAAAAAAACATTAAATAATAAACCTAACTACATGGTACTAATTAGCACCCATGCATGTTATCAACAAGAATGATAGAGATTAAAGGTAGTAAGGCTTAAACCTAAAACCATTTATTCATATTGAAAGTATGGTTCCCTAATGATATTTTAAAACAATAGTACCTTGTTATGAGACTTCATGTATAATGTAGGGTCCCTTTCATATGATGCAAAAATTTATTGGGAATGCCTTAAATTTTCTATCATAAAGCAATACCATTTTCTTTGGATATAAATTTTTAGATTGTAAATTATGATTGTGTCATGTCTTATGACTTACCTTATGTATCTAATGTGTCTATAGTGCCCTTTATCAGCTTTCCTCTATTTTAACCAAGTCTATTAATCATTGATTCTAAGATTATTAATCACATAGCCTCATAATATTACAATTCACAAGCTCAGAATAATGTACTCTATAAGAATTAATGCTTAAATCCCATAGACAAGTTGAAAGGGAGCGAAACCTATGGTGAGATTGTAATTCATTTTTTATGACTAAAAAATAATAAGAATGTGATCCTCATAATCAGCTCTTTGTAAATTACATATTTTCATTAGCATTTTTCCCATGACCTTGTTCGATGCTTTAGCTTGTTTATTTACTTGAGGGTGATAAGCCATGATTTTATGGTGCAATATCATAAACTCTTCAATAAGAGTTTTCATATTAATATTGATAAAATGTGTTCTTGTATTGCTGACTAGATTTATTTTACATCCAAACTTTATAATAATATTATTATAGAGGAATTTTGAAACATCATTCATACCATAACTTGGGGTTGCCACTGATTCCATCGACTTGGTGAAGTAGTCTATTATAGTAATAATATACCACACATGACTTAACTTACTCAAGGGAGATATAATCCCAATAAAATCAATTCCCCATTTTTCAAATGGTTATTCTTAGAGCATTGAAACCAAGGTCATCTCATCATGTTGATTTAGCTTTTCTATTCACTGGTAGACGTCACAGTGCTTAACTACTCTATGCACATATGGAAACAAGGTTAGCCACAAAATACCACTATGTAATATTTTTATTAGAGTAGCTTCACCTATAATGTGATGTCCTAAAATTACCTGATGAGATTCTTAAATAAGTTGTGGTCATTCATGTTATAATTCTACTCTGTGCAATGCATTATCTCTCCCCAACTTGTACAAGAATCCATTGATAAAGCTATATGGTATATTTCAAGTGACCATTTGATTTTTATCCATTTATAAATAATGTGTATGGAAAGTTTATTACTCTAATAAGTTTTTAGTATCCTCCATATTATTCATGATTATAGTGGCCTTGAGTAAGTGCATATCTAGGGATTCATCTTCTATTTCTTATGGCTCTTCACCATTGTGTATCTTGCTCATATTATCTGGTATGATATTTTCTCATCTTGGATTTATATTTATCTAAAATTAAAATTCTTGAAATAACATAAGCTACTTAGATATCCATCCTCCCAACATTATCTTTTTAACTAGGTATCATAATGCTTGGTGATATGTAAAAAACTCAAATGGTGTATCCAACAAATAATATCAAAACTTTTACAATTCAAACACCATGGCTAAAGCCTCTTTCTCCTTAGTTATATAGTTATTCTCCACTTCTAATAGTTTCCTACTAGTAAAATATATGGGATGGTCCAACCCACATTAAATTGGTTATACTAAGATATCTCTTATTGTGGTACTGGAAACATCCACATATACATGGAAGGGATTCTTTTAGCCAAGAAAAACTAGAATCAGAGATGTTACCAACCTTTGCTTGAGATTAATAAATGTTGATTAACATTATATAGTCTATTCAAACCTTGTATCTTTGTAGAATAGATTATCCATTGGCACATATATGGTTTTGTACCCTTTGATATATTTTTGATAGTATCATATATAACCAAGAAAGGTGTGTACTTACATAGATTTGGATGGAGGTGTCATCCTTACTATCATAATAATCTTGGATGGATGCACAAAGATACCATTGCTACATACAACATATCCTATCAAAACACCAAAAGGTGCAAATAAAAAACACTTATTTAGGTTCAAATCAATGCACAAAGCTTGACATCATTCTAACATTAGTCACAAATTTGATAGATGATCTTTAAACAAAGAGAAAATAGCCTAGTCATCTAAATAAACTTATATAAAGTCATTAATGAAGTATTTAAATGCATTAACTACATATTTATAGAAAATTATTAGTGAATTCTTTAGGCCAAAGGACATTACCTTATATTTGAATGATCCCCATTTAATTATAAAAATATTCTTAGCTTGGTCTCCTCTACAATCAAAATTTGATGATACCCACTAAAGCCATTTGTGAATGAATACACTTCATGCCCTTTGATAGCCTCAAGGAATTCATTTTTTAATGGTATTATAAATGGTTCATTGATGTAAGCATCATTGAGTGTGAGGTAGTTTCCAAAAACCCAAATTTATCCTATCATATTTAGATGCACAACTATGGGACTTACACACTCTACTTTTGTCACTAATAAATAATTTTGGCTTCTTAAATTTGATCTATTTTAGCTCCTATTTTTATCTTAATATTAGGATTGAGATTGTATGGGCACTTTTTAATAGCTCAAGTGAATTATTTTAATTATATATATATTTCCCTTAACCATATATCTACACATTTTACTTCAAAGAATTTGGTTGAGAAAAATATTGATAATCTTATAACAATTGTAAAGCATACAAAATTTGTTCTTGTTCCCAATAGTCTCCCATACTTGTAATCTTAGGAAACAACTCTTTTCCAATGTTTCCTTCAATATTTTTTAGGGGTTCTAGATACACTTTGCTTGATCCACTAGGTAGAGCTTCTTGCATAATGTGCTTGCCTTATTGCTATGGAATGTTTATGTTACATAGTCTCTCCTAGTCAACTTGTTCTATTCTTTGGATTGGTATTGTTTCATCTTCCTTTTCTAGTTCAAAAAACCTTCTAAATACAAACATTGATCACTATCACTAGATTCCATAAACTCATCTATATTATAATGCTTAATAAAAGCTTGATCTTTTTGAGTGGCCTTATAATTTTGAAGCATCAACTTCAAATCATGCACTACTTCCTACTGGGATAATGATTATATTGTAGTTCCTATGTTTTCTACTCATCCATAGCTTAAAAAGATTTTGATTTTCTATAATGCATTCTACACTAGTGGATTATCATCCTTAAACACAAAAATATAAATGAATTCTTGTTTCACTTATGCCCAATGTTTGGTTTATCACATGCACTCTTGGTGCATGTACCAAGCCATTGGTATGGGTGATAATGTATGACTAGAAATGTGTACCCAATACCTTGGTTCTACTCCTTGTGTAGTCCATATATCTAAACATTGGTGAATGTATAGCTCAAGGAATTGGCCTTATTTAGATAATTTCCATTATAATTTCAAAATAGGTTGTAACTAAAATCATACATGAAAAAACTCACATGAATCCTCCCAATGAATTTTGAGTTCCTATGCACAACCAAACAAGTCGCATCAATTTATTTTAGCACACATCTAAATTCATTAACCCTTTGATCCACCTCTAATACATGGTGTTTAAGCCTAAGAATATATGTATCAAGGTTATATTTCATAACATATTAATGTATCTAATGTTTAACAACAAACACCATGCGTAGAGGTGTATCTCATGATTTCTTCTAGCCTAGTTCAACATATGATTGTCCAAATCACGACTAATTGAAGATGTTATTTCCCAAGGTAGAACACCCTATATAGTAGGTTCAATATAATCCATCATTTTTATACTTATATTATATATAAAATGTATGTCATATTTTGTCAGAGATTGTAATGAGGGGGAACACATCCTTCTATCTGAACCTGTAAGGCTTGAGACTTTGTTATTAATGGTTTGTACATTGATTGATATTACTACTATAAAGCTATGGTTTCCAAACTTTATACTCTACATGTCATAAGTCACTTTGATTTTCATCTATACTAACCTTGAACCAACCATTCCCACCATAGGCATAAGGAGACTTTGATTATTTTGGGATGATATACAAATTATGCTTATATTTATTAAGGGGTATGACCACTATCTTATCCCCTTGATGTGTCTCTAGCTAATTATGCATAGTTTTAATGTTAATTTTTCCATCATAAGCCCATTTATTACCAATTAACGAATAATAATGGGTTTTTTATATCTTTATATCAATGACATAATATTTGTGCAAACTAAGTTCAACCACTTGAATCTCAACATCCTCTAATTGCCTAATGGGATCCACCCTCCCATAATCTATAATACTGAGAGTAACTGGGATATAACTCAAATAATATAAACCAATAACTTCACAAGTTGATCATGAAATCATTTTAACCATGTTACCAAAGTTAAATACAACATTTAATATTTCATATCCTACTAGCTTAAAGTCTATATGAGAATCCACATTACATTATTTTTTAGTCTTAACATACCATACTACTTTGTCAGTATGTTGTTGACCTCATAATGAACATTATAGAAGATTGGGAAAGAGATTAGTAATATTTTGTGAAATATATTCATTACGTAGTGCGCTAAGTAATTTCAACAAGACTATCAAGGTAGTCACAATGCCCTCCTATATCATGATCCTTACAATTTATCTATACATTTGAACATCAATGGCTATAGTATCACCTTATAACATTATTTGTTGTTGTATATCTTATGGAACTTATGAAACTTGGTGCATCAAATTATTTTTAGTAGAAGTAATAGTATATCTATCATATTGTACTTTTATAATCCTTTGATCCTATGGCAATTTTAATGGTAGTAGCCCCTATTCTACTCTTTATTTCCTAGTGACCACTTATATAAACACATTCTCCTTTGGATACACATTGATCATGTTTACATTATGCACTGAATTCTCCTTCATTTAATTTTAGATCAAAGGACAATATTCCATTTGATTTTGACCTTTAATTCTATAACATATGTAGTATGTCTATTTTTGTGGGTTGATATGGCAATTCGTCACATAGTGATTTTATTCTCCACATAAACAGCATTACATAGGTGGTTATATTTGTTGATTATCACTATTCTATCATCCTTGATATCCTCCAAAATATCATCCCATGTAACCTCCTCTATAGCCTCCTCTATTTTCTTAGTATCCCCATCCTTATGATTGTTGTCTAGTGTACCCTCCTTGTTGGGTTTTTTGTGCATCATACCATCCATATTGGTGATGTGGTGAACTTGGAACCCAATTATATTAATGTGGAATCACATTATTCTAGGAAGATTTATATGTTTATTATGGTGAATATGAAATCCAACCTACTAGATCCTAGGGTTGGTACTACAATGATGAATTTATCCACTAGGGACTACTATATATTACACCTGCCACACCTGCATTTGGTTTTTGGATAATCTACTTCATAGTTGGTAACTATTTCATAATAATAGTGAAGACATTAATAATAATATCTTATTTTAGTTCTTTCAAATCTCTATTGCTCCTTTAATCATGATTCAAAAAAATTACAATACATGCTCTGTGACTTTTGAATATATTATTTCAAAAGATGGTCCTTTGAAGTAGTATGCCCAACTGCCCTATAAATTTGTATTTTAAGATTTGAACAATCATTCATATGGTGGACTTTGCATTTGTTCCACTCACAAAGCAGTAGATCAAGCATCAACTTTAGATAAGAACTAGGTCTACGCAATAGTAAATCTAATTCTTGGGTGTAACCCTTCCATTAACTAATAAACCTTATCTTTTTATTAGAAAATGAAATCAATTTAATTCATAACATCAAAAAACCTATGATCATAATTTCAAACCGATTATCTAGACTTTTGTCGAATAGCCTTTAAGTCTTGAATAGTTTGGCTTGTACATTTATTCAATTTAAATTTTGATACCAACATGTCTTTGACTTGTGTAAGATAAAGATTATTTACATTTATTTTTAAAAATGAACTCTAAAGATAATCATGTCAAATCCCCTATGAGTTCACATTTATTTAAATCATCATATGTTACCCCCTTAACATTCCATTTCATATCACAAGATGACAATTATTGCTTTGGATTTGTAAACCCATCATATGGCATTAAAGAAATGAATATGCCTACATTGAGCGACATAATTAACACACTTTTAGTTATTAACATTGGTTTTTGAATGTTGATAACTATGACTATAGGTGTATGCACACTGGTGAATGCAACTATATGTAAATGTGCAATGTTGATAAAAACTAAGGACTTATGCACATTAGTCTTCTCATGTGTCTTAAGAAGGAATCTCGATTCTTCTATTTTATTTTTATCTATTGCTTGCTTTGTCTTTACTCTCAACTTTCTAAACTTCTTTGTAAAGGAATAAAACCAATTTGTATCCACATCTTTTCATTCACTTCTTATTTTCCCTAATAATATATTAGGCTAGGGGGATGCATATTCTTGAAATGAATGATCTCTAATTTTATTTTTTTATAAATTTGAACTTGAACCTATGATAGCTTTGCATTCAAACCTATCTTCTTCCCAAGAATTTTCTTTCCCAATTTCAGATAAAAACCCCTTCATTATTTGTGATCTATTTCTACCTTCTAGTTGCTCTACTGCTAACCTACCTTCTTCTATTTGTATGATCTCCATATAAAAATTATCTCTTTTTTATTCGTTCTCTTCATCGGTCCTTTATGCATACTTTGTGAATTATTTTATTCACACATATTTCACAACCTCTCTTTGTATCTTTCCATTTCTATCATCTTCTACCCTACCCCTACTCTTATTTGTAATTAATTATGGTTTTTTGGTTTTATTACACCATCTCTATTGTCGTAGTTCCCTTTCTGGTCCCAGAATGTTCTTTTCACTCTAGTTATTTTCACCTTCTATTTTATAGGTTTAAGTTCAAGTTTATTTTAATTATATCTACATCATTCACTTCTATATTTCATGCACCCCCATGATATCCAAAGTGACTAATCCATGTTTGATGGAGTACGCACCATGGCCTTTTCCACAACCAACATTTTTATCAATGTAGGTAGTCATTGAATAAATTTACCATAGATTTATCTAATGATGAAAGTACATCACTAGTTGTAAATATCCATCATGTCTATGAATCTTCTTAATTTATATCAAGTATTTTTTAGGTGATAAAAATGTCTAGAGTTCAATAGGAGTTTCCTTCCTAATTTGTAAATTGTAAATTTGAATGCTTTGTAAGCAATCTGAAAGGAAACATGGGTAACACTCTAGATTATCCTAGGTGTTAATTTTTTAGGATGAAATATTATTATAATAATTCCTTAAAACCAATTATTTTTCCATATTTATAATATTTTTTATGGAATATCAACGTACAAGGGCTAATTAAGGCCAAGTGATAGGGGTTTGACTAGGTTGTGAGGTTGGTTGAGTAGATTTAAGAGTTGTTGAGAGTCTATAGGAGTAAAAATAGGACTTGATAGTCCTTTAAAAACATGAAAATATATAAAATATATTTAATAAATTCTAATTTAGAGAAAATGAGTAATTTTTGGGTGTGTATAGGGGTGTCCAATGGCTTATATATAGAGTATTCTTATTGTAACAAGAAAATGTTATGAATAAAGGTGTGGTTTCCAGTGTGTAAATAATTATTTGGTATTAAAATGATGTTTTATATCAAATTTAATCATATTTATCATTTTGATCTTGTGGAAGTGCAATTTGGGGACTGTAGGTCTTGATTCAGGGTTTTTGAGTAAAATTGTAGATCTATATTATGGAATATTTTTATGTTTTTAAGATCAAATAAAGATTGAAACAAATTAGAGAATTATGAGGGAGTAAAAAATTAAATTTTTGAATTAGAATCATATTTTTATACCCTATTTTTCTCAATATATTTAAATTTTACTATCTTGGTCTGTTATTGGCAAAACTATAAAGAGCAAAATCCTCATAATTTGCAAACCATTCATTATGGAGACTTAAAATTTAATGAGGATGTGTATTTATTATGTATTCAATTTTTACAAGTGTTTATAGGTTGAAAATAGGTCTTGAGAGGGATAAATTTTCAAAATATAGTACTAGAGCACTATACTAGTGCTAGAAAACCCTAATTTTGTGATATTGTTGTATTTTAAAAGCAAATGAAGGACATGAATTCTTTGAAATAGTTTAATGAATTATTTTTAGGATTTTAATCAATTTCAAAGTTCATGTAAGGATTTTAGAGGTATTTTTCATTATTGAGGTAGGAATTAGGCCTTATTTTGACTAGTTGAGATTTTACTAATGAACAAGAGTTGTTTGAAGTTCTTTAAAGAATATTTTGGAATCATTTCATGTTGTTTAGAAATTTTAATAGAGGATAAAGGTTAAATTTTAGGGGTGGATAATCATGAAGTAAATCCAAATGAGGCAAGGACCTATATGTGATTGACTTCACTTTGAGAATTTGTATGAATTTATGTATATTTCATCAAGAAGCTTGCATATTTTTAGAAGGGTATAGAGTGGAGGTGTTGTTTTCACATCATATAACAAATATGTATTGAATGTATTTAAAATACAAGTATATTTATATTGTGAATTCAGTGATATACCTATCAATTGTGGTCTTGGTCTAATAGTATATTGTATGTGTCCAATTTGTATCTAGATTACGTAGTCTATCTAACTTATCTTATGTCCAAAATATAAGATTAATTCCTCTCAAATTAAAATGATAATTTTGCAACCTATATAACCATGTGACTAATAGTCCAAGCAATTCACACCAAAATATTTCATATATTTAATCATAGATGTGTTCTTGGATAACTTCCTTTGCATTTGTCTCGACTCTCCTTACCTCTTTTTTTGGTAAAATTATGGATTATATTAACTAGCCATATCTCTATATCTCTCTATCATAATAACCATCTCATCATATTTCAACCAAATGGTTACATGCTCACTACACCATTATTAGAAGAGGTTCTTGGAAAACTATAGAACATGTTAATTATAGGGATAACTTACATAGTAAAGAACAAAGGTAACCAAAAGTAGATAATTAATATTTAAATACCCTTATTTAAGTACAAATATGAACTTATTATAATAAAACATGAAATTTATAAATAATTAATATTAGGCATATGCATGATGAATCATAGGTCTAAAGTAAAACATAGTACTCACTGCACACGATACATAGGTAAAAGATATTTATGAAAACCATCTTGGAAATAGTATATTAATATCTATCACACATCAGAAACATATTTGATTATAATTAAGTGATATATATAGAGTATTCTATAACACTATCTCTTCACATTATAGCCTTTTGATATGCCATAAAGAAAGACTCTTCATATTATTCATTTTATTTCATATGCTTACAAGGTCTCATATATATATAATATTATACAAAAGACAAAATCATACAATGAAAACATGTGTCCATCCAATATACTTTATGGTTGTATTTTCCTCAGTATTTACCTAACATCACTAAAGATAAATATTTAATCCATTCAGATACAAAATACAAATGATCTGCCCATTTATCTCAGTGATTATTTTAAGGGTGTAAATATTAACAAGTGCCCCTATCTTCTAACATAGACTAAATATAGAGTTGAGGAGCTTAGTTTGAAATGAACCTACTTGAAAAATATAGGGTTTGATAGTGGTGGTTGAGTAAATACTACATACTTCTAATTGGAAATAGAATATGGACTTCCTCAAGTCTCCCGCAAGTTAGAAAACCCTATAGAAAATGTCACTTGATGTTCATCATTCTCTTCTTTAGAGTTGAGATCATTAATCAATGGATTTTTTAATTTTTTCCTATTTAATTCATTCAATGAGTAAATATTGTATAATAGGGTAAGTGCATAGAGTTGGGAGATAATTCCATGGACATTTTAGGTAACATGATCATGTTATTTAATTAACTTGATCGCATTATTTAAATTATGATTTGGTAATTATCAAGCCATAATGTGATTGCATTATTAAATAACATGATTGAATTATTTTTAAAAATAACATGATCATATTATTGTTGTTTTTAACAATTCAATCACATTACCTATGTTACAAAAGAAATTCCAAAACCCAAATGCAAATTCATCATTTTGCATTTGAGTTTCCTTTGTTATCCTCTGCTTCCATGATCATGTTTTGTGTGAGAGAGATAAAAGGTTGATAGGAAGCCATTAAATTCATCTTAGGAAGCCACTAATTGATGATGATGCTATGTATATGAGGTAAGTGATAAAAATTTACACTTGTTAACCCTAATTTTTCATTATTTAACCCTAATTTTTTGTAATTTTAATAATTTGAGTTGTAATTTGTTTGTTTTGAATAGCCCATATTGCTAACCCTCCATAGAACCCTCTTGTTCCTCCTTCCAAACTCCACTCAACCATTCACAAAACCCTCTTGTTCCTCCTCCTATCCTTCCACCTAACCCTACTACAATTCCACAAAACCCCCCCAGGAAGTCAAGAGATTCTAATTGACAACATTATGGGAAATAAAATTGAAATTAAAGAATTAATTAGGATAATGAGGGATCACACTTCCACCAATTCCCTAGAGACATTATTAGGTCAAATTGACTCTATAACAAGTCAAATTGATAGATGGAACTCATATAGGGATAGTTTTAGGGCTTATTATGCTAACAAATTGTCATCACTTTAGGTCAAGAAAAAAGAAATATCAAAATCCTCCATTTGTGCCTTATTCATTGACTCAGCCACTAATACCCCATTTCTCATAACTGTTAAACATTTTCCAATCTAATGTTTCCAACATAACTTAAATCATAGCCAATTTTTTGTATTGATGGTGGATGGTGTTTGATTATCCATCGTGTAATTGTTGGTTATTTTTGGCCCACATATAAAGCTCTTGCATGGTTTGAAAAAGTAGTGGATCAAAGGCTTAGAGATGGATCCAAAATTTGCAAATAGAGAAGATCCAAGCAAGGTTTTCATAGAATCAAGATTTCATAGGTTTAATCACAAACCTAGAAGATCTTGTAGACTAAAATGGCTGAGTGCAAAATCTCTTATTTGGCTGTCTTTACTTGCTCATTCTTTCAAACTTTGTATGGAGACTAAGTGAAAGAAATTGTTTTGGAATTTGTCCAAAACAATTTTTGAAAGGTACTTTTTAATTCCTTGAAGGTATTTTTTTCCAAAAAAATGGTCTTTTTTAGCAGGCAAATGAATGTTCTCAAGGACACTTTTCCTTTAGGAAAATTGTCTGAGACAATTTTCCCTGAAGGCAAATTTCTTTCAAAACTTTTGCCTTAAAGTTAAAAAGCTAAAGGATTCTTTTCAAAAGGCTAAAGTAAAAATTTTGAAGGAATTCCTTTGGCAAAAAGTGACAAAACAAGAAAACCCAAGGGACCTTTTCAAATTCTAAAGAACATTCTCAAAGTCCCGAAAGGCTTTTTCAAAATTTTGAAATATATCTTTTCTCAGGGAAAAGGGCATTTTCAATTCTTCTAAAGGGCACTTTCAAAGCAAAGTGACAAAAATATTTTTATAAAGAGTCATTTTCATGCCAAAGTGTCTTATGCAACAATTCTAAAGGGTATATTTTGAGGAATTAGACCTTTGAAGAAGTCCTAAGGACTTTTTATTTTAGGAAGATGGCTGAAGTAAATTTGTCTAAAGGGTCATTTCCAAAAAGCTGACAGTTCATTTCAAGTAACAAAGGACATTTACAAAATCTCCAAAGGGTAATTTCCATTTGGAAAGGGGTAATTTTGAAGTAGTTGAAAGATGCTTTTCCTTTAGAAAGGGCATTTCTCTAAAGGACTTTTTAAAATTTGAAGGGTCATTCTAAAAAAGTCCAAAGTTTAATTCCTTTAGGAAAAAGTCCATGGAAATTATTTAGTCAAATTGTCTAAGAGAAGAGGCCCATAAGAAAGTGTTCAAAGGAAACATGACATTCACACCAATGTCAAAGTTCCAGCTTAGTAAATAGTTGTTAGGATTCAAATATCCCATAATACACCTATAAACATCAAAATTTGAACCCTTGCAAGAAGCTATTAGATTTGTATGGACTTATATCAACATAAATGGGTACAGGAAAACCAATGTCCTTAGATTGGTTTTCCATCTATAGGAAAGATCTAGTCTTGTTTTTAAGGTAGGAGCTAGTAGGTGAAATTAATGGAGATGTCCTCATCCTTCGACATGGCCATCATCCCCAACAAAAAACCGTTCAATGCAAAAACAACATGGTTCAATTTAGATTTAGAGTTATGGGTATTTTGTCCTCATACATGCAAGAAAAGTGAAATATGGTGGTGGGAATGAGAGGTGAATATTAGGTTATTAGAAAAGGTATCTCATGCATTAAAGATGTTCTTAGAGAAGTTCTTGTCTTCTATCATGTTTGATAATCAATGAGGGGCTCAAGAAGATTTGCAGTGATCTTGGGCAGTTCATCTCATGATCAAGGTAGTTACATGATTTTAATATGGAAGAGCTCGAGTAAAATAGTAGTGGTCCTAGTCATTGATGACTTCTTCTCTCAATTATCTATTCTCCCATGCAAGCCCTTTTTTTCTCTCTTCCCTTTCTCTATATATGTCTCATGTTTTTCCATTTTGTGGGGTTCCCAATTTTTTTTAGACTTTTCCATCTCTCTAGGAGATAGGACACTCTTTGAGATATTGCAAAATATTCTCATCTTGATTAGTCTCAACCCTACCAAGCATTTGTAAGAACTACCTCTTGATGTAATATAGTATTTTTTTATTATCTCTTGCCTTGGATTTGTGTCTATTGAGTTGTGCACTATGGCATTGTGTGAAGGAGAATCTTCCTCATCCATGGTCCTCCTTTTTTTACCTTGTTTAGGGAGTTTTTTTTCAACACTATTTATAGGTTTGGTTGAGTCATCATTACACCATTGATGTGAACTTTTAGTGAGTCTTAGAACTCCTCTTTTTTTTCATTCATTGCTTCTTGAACCTCCTCCATGAAATATTAATGCAACCAAGTTGATCTTGAGGTTGTGTAAGTCAGTATTGTCCTCTACAGAACTAGTGTGGGTTCAAGCTTATGGGAGTTTCCCATTTTATTTTGGTGCATTTCCTGGTTAGATTTTTTAAGAGCCCTAATCCCCTTTCTAACCCTTTTCCCCATGGATCATTAGTTTAGCTTTAGTTTTAGGTGATCTACCAAGAGGAATCTGACCTTCTCTAGAGGTTCAACCTCACTACAGGATACCCATAGCCTGAGGTTGTTCCAATATTAGAGTTGGGAGTGAGACAGCCTAAAAAATCTCCCACAATGGTGAAATTATATCCTACAATAGTTTTTGGCATGCCTGATGGAGCCTAAAAAACTCTCCCACAAGGGTGAAATTCTATCCTACAATAGTTTTTGGCACGCCCGATGGGACTATGTTTTTCACTGAGTGAAGAGTTTTGGTGTTATCTTCATCCAATTAGCCTTTAGAGGCATGTGTGGAAACACCAATGGTAACTCAAATTATTCATCAACTGGTATGAGCAGCCCAAGTGCCTAATCATCATTATTTGGTATGTATAATCAACCATATTTTGATCAACATGATTATTCTATACCTTAGCATCACACTTATCAAGATAATAATGTTTATGTATTCCCCGTAAGTGGACCTCAAACAAAATATCAGCCCTATCATGGCCTTTTCTCCCCTCCCACTCTTATGTATGACCAAGATCAATCTCCTTTGCATTCAAACTAGTCCGATAATTCCCATTGTCAAGACTATGTTTATCCTATTACATCCTTATCAAGATTTAACTAAGCATTATAAAATTATATGAAGTTGATAAGGGAGATTGATAGGGGTTTATAAATTTATTCAGTTATCCCTATTCATGTTCTACAATAGGCAAGGAGTTCTCTTTAGTTGGTCAAGAATATTTGGTTAGTACGTGAGGATGAATAATGGGTAGTTTGTGAGAGGGACAATAAGGTGTGGTTGAGAAGCATAGTCCAAAATTTGTAAAGTGTTTTGATGTCTTATAAAGATCATCAAACTCAGTGAAATTAGTCTTATGTGTCCTCTCCCCTCTAAGAGCCTCAATCTCAACCTCTAAAGGTTTCAAATTAACCCCCCTAGTCAACCTTGTTAAGGTCCATCCTTGTCAAGAATCAGAGAATAAATATTTGACCAAGGGAGAAAAATCATGAAAATCAATAAGGAGGTTGGACTTAGACAAGAATTCCCCATTCATGCCATGGAGGGGATAAGGAGCTTCTTTCATAATTTTTGGAGTGTGTGGGCATCCATTGAAGAAGGTGACTATCCACATGTTGAGAAGAAAGAGATGAAGGAATGGATACTATTAATAGAGGATATGCTGACTCATTGGGAGGATGAGTATGTCAAACCCAAACCAATTAGTTTGTCTTCTCCTACCCCTACACCCATTCCCACTCAATATTTTGAAACAATCCCACCATGGATCTTCTCCTACCCTTTTGCCCCTAATTATGTCATTCCCTCTCTTGTGAACCCACCTTCTCCTATACTCATTGAAAAATAAGAAAAGGTGGTTATTCCATACACATTTCCATCATGGAAATTGGTTAAGAAAGGCATAGAGAAGAAGGAAGAGGTGTCAATTGTGGTGATCTAAGAGTTAGTTCAAGAGAAGGAGGAGCTAGTGGTTGAAGAATATAAAAAAGAGGTGTTAGCTCAGCTCAATGAGCTTTCCCTAAAAGAGTGCCAAGACTCTTTCTCCCTCCCTCAAGAACCACCAGAGAGACCACCCAAAGTACCTAGTTAGAAAGACACTCTCTTAAGATGAAAGTAAAATGAACTTCTTCACCCTCACACCATCTCCCTCTTGGAGGAAGAGCTTGTTTTGAAAGGAATAGAGGAGGATCTTAGAGTCAAATTTGAGCCTGAAGAGGATAACACAAGTGTCTATGATGAGGAGATCATGATAGGTATTCCACTCAAAAAAAGGGAGAAATTAGGTTTGGACCAACTTTGGTGGTGTGGCTTTGACATTGATGAATTAGAGATTGAAGGTAGTAATGATGCCTTCATACTTAAAGAGGTGTGTGTTTAGGATGCATATGAGAGAAAATAGATTTTTTTGGTCCCAAAATCTTACATTTGGTGTGGTTGCAAATGAAGATGACCAAGGTGCAGAGATTGACATAGTCAATCAGTTAGCTGACCATGTTGGAGAGTTCATGAATGAGCAAGAGGATCAAGATGAAGTATGGTAGTATTTATATCATGACTTCCTGGATTAGGTAGAGGTTCTAAATCAACCTATGCCTCCTCTAGATTATGAGGATGAAATCACTAATCAAGTTGAAAAATCTGACCAATCTCAAGATGAATTATCCATTAAAGGTAGTACTGATATCTTCAAGAATGAGGGGGAATGGTTAGATCCAGAGCCACAAAAATATGACATGTTGGGCCTTAAGTGGATTGAGGAACTACCATATGGATCCTTTCAAAGAAAATAGATAAAATATGGAGTTAAAGTTGGCATTATCTTAAATCACCAAGAGGAAGCTACCTTTTGGGATGACTTAGAGATTTCTTGCTTAAGTCTAGATAGTAAACCAAGCACCAATTCAAAGGAGCCATCACATGTTGTGCTTGATTCAGATCAAAAAATTAAGCCATCAAATAATAATTTTTTAAAATCCCATACATTCTAACATGAACCAAGTTTGGATGACATAAACCATTATGTCTACATCAGAGACATGTTTGTTCTATTCCATCCACTAGAGAACACATCAAAAGGATTGACCATAAAGCTGCCCAATTAACCAATTATGGTACCTCGAAACCAAAGTATTTTTCATCTTGGATTATTACAAGTGAATAATACTCATAGTTTCCCATTTGATCTAGGAGGGAGATACTTGTAAGTTTTTACCTTGTATATATTAGTATAGATTTCATGCTTTCCTCCAAGTGCCTTGTGTGTATTTCCTATCTATTCTATTTTTCCTTTCCCAAGTGCCTTGGGAACTTTGTTTTGTTTTATCCTTGTTACTTCAGGGGGAGTTTCCAAATAAAGTCAACCTTGTTAGAGAAAGTAATGACTCTATGCCTAATGGATCAGATGAGGCAAATGAGTTGGGTTCTCAAGCATAGTAGACATGATTTCCTATGAGTCACCAGAAATGTTGGCCATTTTTGGTCCACATATAAATCTCTTGCATGGTTTGATGAAGCAGTGGATCAAAGGTTTAGAGATGGATCCAAAATTTACAAATAGAGTGGATTCAGGAAAGGTTTTCATAGAATCAATCTTTCATAGGTTTAAGCACAAACCTAGAAGATCCTGTAGACTAAAAGGGCTGAGTACAAAATCTCTTATTTGGATAAGTCTTTACTTGCTCATTCTTTTAGACTTTGTATGGAGACTAAGTGAAAGAAACTGTTTCATATTTTTGTCTAAAATAATTTTTGAAAGGTACTTTTCAATTCCTCAAAGGTATTTTTTTATGAAGAACTGGTCTTTTTTAGTAGGCCGAAGGAATGTTCTCAAGGACACTTTTCCTTTAGGAAAATTATCATAGATAATTTTCTTGAAGGTAAATTTCTTTCAGAACTTTTGTCCCAAAGTTAGAAAGCTAAAGGATTCTTTTCAAAAGGTTGAAGGAAAAATCTAGAAGGAATTCTTTCAAGAAAAAGTGCCGAAACAAGAAAACCCAAGGGACATTTTCAAATTTCAAAGAGCATTCTCAAATTCCTAAAGGGATTTTTCAAAATTTTGAAAGATATATTTTCTTGGTGAAAAGGGAATTTTCAATTATTTTAAAGGGTAATTTTAAAGTAAAAGGCCAAAACTCTTTTTTCAAAGAGTCATTTTCATGCCAAAGTGTCTTATGCAACAATTTCAAAGGGTATATTTTGAGGAAGTGGACCTTTGCATAAGTCTCAAAGACTTTTTCTTTCGAGAAGGTGGCAAAAGAAAATTTGTTTGAAGGATCTTTTCCAAAAAGTTGATGGTTCATTTTAAGTAACCAAAGGACATTTAAAAATGTTTTGAAGGGTACTTTCCCTTTGGAAAGGGGCATTTTTAAAGTGGCTAAAAGATGCTTTTCCTTTAGAAAGGGTATTTCTCCAAAGGACTTTTCAAAATCCAAAGGGTCATTTTCAAAAAGTCCAAAGTTTATTTCCTTTGGGAAAAAATCCATGGAAATTATTCAAGAAAATTGTTTGAAAAAAGAGGCCCATAAGAAAGTCTCTAAAGAAAACATGATGTTTATACCAATGTCAAAGTTCAAGCTCAATGAATAGCTGTTGGGATTCAAATATCCTATGACAGGCTTACAAACATCAAAATATGAACCCCTACAAGTAGCCATTTGGATTTATATGTACTTACATCGACATAAATACGTACAAGAAAGCTAATGTCCTTAAATTGGTTTTTCATCTATAGGAAAGATCTGGTCTAAGTTTCAAGGCAAGAGCTGGTAGGTGAAATTAATAGAGAGGTCATTTTCCTTCAACATAGTCATCATCCCCAACAAACAACTATTTAATGTATAATTATCATGGCTCAGTCCAGATTCAGAGTTATGGGTATTTTGTCCTTAAACATGTAAGACAAGTGAAAGATGGCATGGGAATGAAAAGTGAAGATCATGTGATTAGAAAATGTAGCTTAAGCATTAATGATGCTCTTAGATAAGTTGTTATCTTATAGCATGTTTGTTAATTAACGAAGGGCTTGAGGAGATTTGCAATGATCTTGGGTGGTTCATCTCATGATCAAAGCAATTATATGTTTTTAATATAAAAGAGCTCAAGTATAATAGTAATGGTCCCAGTCATTCATGACTTCTTCTCTCAGTTTTCCATTATCCCATGCAAGCCATTTATTTCTCTCTTCCTTTTCTCTATATATGTCTCATGTTTTTCCATTTTTTTGGGTTCCCAATTTTTTTTAGACTTTTCAATCTCTCTGGGAGACCAGACACTCTTTTACATATTGCAAAATATGCTCAATTTGATTAGGATCAACCTTTCCAAGCATTTTTAAGAACTACCTCTTGATGTAATAAAAGATTTAATCTGCCTATCTCTTTCCTTAGATTTGTGTCTATTGAGTTGTGCACTATGGCATTGTGTGAAGGAGAATCTTCCTCATCCATGGTCCTCCTTTTTGACCTTGTTTAGGGAGTATTTTTTCAACAATATTTGCAGGTTTCATTGAGTGATCATTCCACCATTGATGTGAACCTCTAATGAGTCTTATAAATCATATTTATTTTCATTCATTGCTTCTTGAACCTCCTCCATGAAATATTAATGCAACTAGCTTGATCTTGAGGTTGTGTAAGTTAGTATTGTCCTCCACAACAGAACTAGTGTGGGTTCAAGCTTATGGGAGTTTCCCATTTTATTTTGATGCATTTCCTACTTAGATTTTTTAAGATACCTTATCCCCTTTCTAACCCTTTTCCACATGGAACGTTAGTTTAGCTTTAGTTTTAGGTGATCTGTCAAGAGGAAGTTGACCTTCTCTGGAGGTTCAACCTCACTACAAGATACCCATAGCTTGAGGTTGTTCCAATATTGTAGCTGGGAGTGAGAAAGCTTGAAAACCTTTCCCACAAGGGTGAAATTCTAGCCTAAAATAGTAACAATCAAGATGTCCCATTGTATTTTTTGAGGAAACTCTACTATGAGTTTTTCCTTAATCAAATTTTGAAATATTTTGATTTTAGTGAGTTCTAGGGTCAAGAGAAAGGCTCTACATAGGATCAACTAGGTGCACATCATGTGCCTAGTTGGACTATGAGGATCGAGATAAAAAATTATCTTAAGCCCAAGATACCCTCTATAATTCATCAAGTCATGGAGATAGACACTTTGCATGCTCTTAGTTTGCTCACTGATACACTCGATTAGTATATGAGTAGGCTCTCACAGACTGATGCTAGAGATACGCCACTTTGTGTGCATACCTAAATCTAAATTTGTAGTTCTTATGGAGATATGTGCACTAGACATTTTGATGATGATGATGCTATTGGCTGAAAGGGATTGGATAATATTATTATGAATGATGAGTTTTTAGCATGCACATTTTTTGTGCAAACATCTACCGCTACACAGATGTAGGTATATTTTATATAAATTCCATGTTAAATTTAAGTTATATTTGCAAATTTAATTTGAATAAAAATTAATTTACAAATAAATTGAATAATATATGTCATTTTTTATGTCATAGGAGGTGGCCATGCCTCCATCATCACAGTCAACATTTACAACATTTGATTTGACGTGACCATTGTTTACATTTTCAAATCTAGTTATTCGCCCATCCACTATTGCATATGTCTCTATTAGGATGACACCTTTTAATTATATAGAGGTAAAATTTTGAGTTAATATTATGCTCTATGTACATTTAGTCTATCTATAATTACCTTTTAAATTTATGTTAAATTTATCTATCAAGTATCTTAATGCATAGGTTCTAAAAAACTTCCCTGATATGGATGGAAACACATGCTTACCTCTACCAAATACCTAACTCTGATATTTTTTTCTTTCATTGTCTTCGGTCTTCACCCTATTTATCTCTTTGATTACTTTGTATTTATTAGGTCTTTCTTGTTCACTCTTACCTACGCAATGGTTCTTAATCCTCCTTGTATTCACTTAATCCTCCTTCTCTAATCAACTTCCTCTACAATATTTCATTTTAACATCTACCTCCTCATTTCATACTCTATTTTCATGTTCTCTTTCTTTATCCTTTGTTTGTTATATATAATCTTCTTATGTGTTTTCATAGGTCTGCATGCTACTTTCATTTTGTCATTTCACAATACTCATAAGAGCATCTACCTACTTAA